>JADBJO010002060.1:137500-150000 GCA_016801955.1 Conus betulinus
CTTAGATTGCATAGTCTATCCAGTGAAGTTCCAAACACATGTGTAGTGAAAACAGCAGAAAGTCTTGATGAATGTAAACCTATTGATATTGGTAGCATTAAGTAGTGTGTGATGCTGAACTTTTCCTTTAATATGTAATGAGAAAAGGTATATACGATTCTCATATTTTCTCAAGTCGTGGTAGGCAATTAATTTTGGTCACATATTCATCAGTTTCAAACTTTCCTAGATGTCGTTTTCCTGAACACGCTGTACATTGGAACACATTTGTTTTTGTTTATATTGAAAAATATATCATTTGGCAAACACAGCTACTCTTTCAAATGCTTCATCTTTTTAAAATCTGTTTATCAGTACCTAAAATCATAAAGTTCTCTGCCGAAATTTAATGTCATTTCGCATTTTTCATTAATTTCTTTGATGAGTTTAGTCCGGAATGATTTGATAACATTACTTAGGCCTTGAGCCCCTGGAGGGGCATAGGTTCCACAACCGCCCGCCATTGTCCCACGGTCCCGGGCGATCCGCTCCAGCTCCCCCCAGGAGCAGCCGGTTGCCTGGCGTTAGATAACATTACACCCCCAAAATAAGTGTCTTATAGATTCCTTTTCTGTATGGCAGAACGTGCAAGAGTTATCGCTAAACACGCCCATTTCTTTCAATATAATATTTCTACCAAGAATTCGATGTACGATCCTCATTTTAAACCATTTCGATTTCACATTTGGAAATTTTGTGTATCTTTAAAAAAACATTTTGCCAAACTATTTCGCCTTCCAATGTATTACTCCATTTTTGTTACAACATATTGAATATATTCATTCGCCCTCTCTTTCTGTGTCTTTGTCTCTGTCTGTCTGTCTGTCTGTCCGTCTGTCTGTGCTGTCTGTCTGTCCGTCTCTCTCTCTCTCTCTCTCTCTCTCTCTCTCTCTCTCTCTCTCTCTCTCTCTCTCTCTCTCTCTCTCTCTCTCACACTTGCTTCCTGCGAATTGTCCTGGTCATGGTTCACTCAGACTCAGGATGCTGGCTACTGGTTTTTGCTCAACGACTTTTTGTTTTATGGTTTGGGTCTTTTAGTTCAGACAGATGGCTTAGCTCTTGTTGATGTTTTATTCTTTACTATACATTTTTTTTCCAGATTTGTGTTTGATCCAGTCCTCTTTTGGGTTGATTCGTGTTTCAAAGGTATAAGAATTAGCCTTGTATATATCAATTTTATTTGGGAAACGTTTGAGCGTACATTTCTTTTCGTTGTTGTTCATACTGGTTGGTTTTCTTCTTTTTGTGGGGTTATTGTATGCAAATGTGTTTGTCTACCTTATCGTTTTGAGCTTTTTTTCTTGATCAACGGAAATCTTAAACAAGCCAGGAATTAGAAAACAGTAAAGAACGAACAGGTAGTGTGACGCTTGCTCCCATGGGAGCAAGAATAGCCCTATTTGTTAATTATTCACCTTTTCCTAATTGTTCAGGCTGATTTTTTTATTTAACAGTTGACTGTGGATGCAGTTGATTGTTGCTGTTTTTGTTTGTTTGTTTTTTTGTTTGGGTGGAGGGGAGAGGGGTGGTCAAATTCTCTTCAATGATTATGACCCTTCTCCTTCCCGATCTATAAGTGGTTATACAAATTTGGCTTAAGAATAGGAAACTTAAATACTTAAATTCCTTTTATGTACAAAACAAAATGTCAGATGTCCTTTCTATCTGATCTCTCACTCAGAAAATTGCTTTCATGTTTTTTGTTTTTCTGAAACTTAATTTTCAGACGTAGTATCAATGAAAAAATTCCCACCCCAATATACACTGTAAAGCGAAAAGAAGACGCCGAAAAAAAATTAGAAAGACTTGGTAGCGTAGATATATACCATTTCAGTATGTTTGAAAAATTACAATGTTGAATTACCTGGTTAGAGATGTATTTGAAAGAGACCAAGCCAATTTTTTCTTTTCTTTTTCTTTCTTTCTTTCTTTCTTTTTGTTATTGTTGTTGTTGTTGTTGTTGTTGTTGTTGTTGTTGTTGTTGTGGTGGTGGTGGTGGTGGTGGTGGTTAAATTTAGAAAGAGAGGGGTTAGTTACCGCCAAGGACATAGACAAACAAAGTTCAGGACAAGACACAATGCATTTCGACCTCTTGGGTCTTCTTCAGGCAAAAACAAATAACGTTTTGGACAGTGTGAAAATGAAGAACGAGAAACCACTTATCTTCTCATATTTGCGCACGATCAAAATGGCCGCCGGACGGAAACGAGGCCACCCAGGAGGGGATCATGGGAGAGGATATAGTGAGGGGAGGGGGAGGAAGAAGGTGTGTGTGTGTGTGTGTGTGTGTGTGTGTGTGTGTGTGTGTGTGTGTGTGTGTGTGTGTGTGAAACAATGGGGTTTGTAGCTTGTTTTGTAGAATCGTATGATAAGTTAATGACGGTGGTGATCATGGCAGATTGATAAGTAGTGCTTAGTGGGACACCCCCCCCCCCCCAAAAAAAAAAAAAAAAAAAAAAAACAAAAAAAAAAACCTAATAATAAATAAATAAATAGATAGAAAAAACGACTTTAATGGGTGGTGATTGTGATGATAGTAGTTATGTGTGGGTAGTTGTATGCGGGGGTGTGGGTAATGATTGTTGCTGTGTGTTTGAACTCCTGACGATCTGCTGGCTGGTGTTACCATGTGGAAACCATGATGGAAGATGTCTGAAACAGGTCAACTCAGGTCATCCAGCTCGGAAACTTTTGAATAATAATTCATTTAAACGTCATGATAAATGGAGAAGAACTTTGGAGTCCTAGAGCTTAACCCAAGAAATGAACACTCCGACTAGAAAAACATCAACATCTGAAACACCGATTAACCGATAAACCCTATTTATTCCAGCAACTTAACTACAGTTGAACACAAATACAGTTGAATCGTCTCTTCCAGCTTGCGGTCTAAGTGGCCACTTTTCGATTTGTTTAACGAAAAACACACACACACACACACACACACACACACACACACACACACACACACATACAAGTATGCGCACACACAAATTCCTATATGCACATACAAATGTACATCATATTGAAGCTATACAGCTTTTAATGCAGAGGAGTTCCCGTAAGATTTATATATGACTGAATTCTCTTGGGTTATCAATATAACGATCCTGATACAGCAGGTGCCGCATGGTACTACTTCTCTGTATGTTTTTGTCCAGATGCCGTGCCTGTGATCAAACGAATTGAAATTATCAGGAGGCCACCATGGCTGACTGACGACATCAATGCAGCTATTGATGTTTGTGAAAAATCCATTGCCGTCAACAGGAAAAGATAAAAGTTTAGGAAACGACAAAATGAGGTAACATCATTAAAAAAAAAAAAAAAAAGGCCGCACGAAAGAACTACCTTAGTGAAGTCCTTTCCTTTGAGAAAGATACAAAATCCACCTGGAAAGCAACAAGTCATTGTCTGGCACACGAACAGCATCTTCAGGAGATCCATCAACAGATCATCCGTTAAGATCTCAACAGTTATCTACAGTTTCCGATAAAACTGTCAAGAAGATCATGCTACACTTAATGATTTGCTGTCACTGAAAGAATTTTATAGGTCAAAAAGAATGAACTAACTTCAGTTTTGAATAATGCGTGTGCATGAGTTTTGTAACGAACCATGTTCATTGAAGCTATCTAATTTTCGAGATCTGGATGATCTAGATAACATGGTTTTAAAGATGGCTACACCAATTATCTATTTCAATGTAACAAAGGAAACAAAATTTACTTGGCTTTGCAATAACAGCTACCCCAATGACACAGTTCTGTCATAGGTTTTCCGCTAGGCGAAAATCGAGCTAATTAATTAAGCGATGGTAATGGAACGTGAGACGACCTGAGTCAACCAGCCATGTGTGTCCAGCAGGCCAGGACTGATCTCGTAAAATTTCTGCTCTTTCGTCTAAATCCGCGATGATCACAGTAAAATGTCGATTTGTTCTGCGTGGATTTGAGCTAACAGCCTACGTCGTTCGTGTAGATAAACTTCCCACTGTTGCATTTTCATTTTTAATAATCTTCCGTGCTTCTTGAATCACAATCATGGTATATAGGTGTTGTATTCCTATTCTCTACGAAGGATCAAACTTCTGTCATTACATTTCCAAACTGATGCCACAAGAATGTTCACATCTTCGCCTCAGTTATATGTCTTTGATATCCCACTGCCCTGTGTCGGTCGACAGCAAATGCATTAGCAAATGTCACACGAATTCTGTATTTTAAAGAGAGCGAAAAGGTGGTTCCAGTTCATGGACACAGAAAAAAACACAAACCTCTGTTGTTAAGATCATAATGTATGAAACATCATACACTCACCAATGCACTCAAACCCGGAGTAAAAAATTCTTATCCCACTTCCACCCCCACTCACCCCCCCCCTGCTCTATCCTTCCCTCCTCGCCTGCCTCCCCCCCCCCCCCTCCATGCCCTTCTCACCCCTATGCACCGTCCTTTCCCCAACCCGACACTCCTCTTTCTCACCCAAGAGATTTCCGGGAGCAGTCTGTCTTTAACCACAGCGTATCTTGACCTCAGGTCTTGGAGTCAGCGTTTGCCAAGAAAACAAAAGCTGTACACCGCTCTCCTCCTTCCCCATCCCTCCCTCCTCCTCCCCCTCTCTGCAGATCCTCCACACCCTTCTCCATTTGCACAAGCCCTTCACACTTCATGTCCCCTTTCCATAAATATGTGGGTTTAAGTCGAAAAGGCGAAGTGCCTTTCTTCGTGTTCATTTACTTTCGTGGGTTTGTTTATAGTTTTCATTTTCACAATACCAAACACAATAAGTGTAAACTTTGGATTATTCTCCCTTGGGATAAAAAAGTGCCTGCGGATTGCGGGAACTCTCGTGTGTTTGGCCTGTAGCGATTTCATTCACCTAGCAAACCGTTCTTACCCTCCCCCTCCCCCTGTCCTCAAAGACTGGTTGCCAAGAAGAGATGACTACTTTGTCCATGCACCGAGGTCATGCTGTGCAGAAAGAAGAGAGAGGCTGGTGGCTGAAGTCATGTGACAGTCCGGTCCGTGTCCTGACGAGGAGTGGCGGACGACAGGTGTCTGGTCCCTACCCTACCCTGAGTGGCGGACGAGGTGTCTGGTCCCTACCCTGACGAGGACGGACGACAGGTGTCTGGTCCATACCCTGACGAGGAGTGGCGGGACGACAGGTGTCCAGTCCATGGCCTGACGAGTGGGATTGGTGGACATGACAGGTGGACGACAGGTGCCCGGTCCCTACCCTGACGAGGAGTGGCGGACGACAGGTGTCCAGTCCATGGCCTGACGAGGAGTGGCGGACGACAGGTGTCCAGTCCCTACCCTGACGAGGAGTGGCGGACGACAGGTGTCCCGTCCATGGCCTGATGAGGAGTGGTGGACGATAGGTGTCCGGACCCTACCCTGACGAGAGTGGTGGACGACAGGTGTCCGGTCCCTACGACAGGTGTCCGGTCCCTACCCTGACGAGGAGTGGCGGGTGTGACGGACAGGTGTCCGGTCCCCAACCCTGACGAGGAGTGGCGGACGACAGGTGTCCGGTCCATGGCCTGATGAGGAGTGGTGGATGACAGGTGTCCGGTCCCTACCCTGACGAGGAGTGGCGGACGACAGGTGTCCGGTCCATGGCCTGACGAGGAGTGGCGGACGACAGGTGTCCGGTCCATGGCCTGACGAGGAGTGGCGGACGACAGGTGTCCGGTCCATGGCCTGACGAGGAGTGGCGGACGACAGGTGTCCGGTCCATGGCCTGACGAGGAGTGGCGGACGACAGTTGTGTCCTGACGAGGAGTCCATGGCCTGACGACGGAGTGGCGGACGACGGTTGTCCAGTGGCGGACCATGGTTGTCCGGTCCATGGCCTGACGAGGAGTGGCGGACGACAGTTGTCCGGTCCATGGCCTGACGAGGAGTGGCGGACGACAGGTGCCTTGACTGCCTTTGCATTCTGCCATGACCACCGTCACCTGTAGTGCTAGTCTGCTGTCATCTTCTGTTCTCATCTGATTGATGCTGTACAAAACATTGTGCTCACGTGTGTGTGTGTGTGTGTGTGTGTGTGTGCGTGTGCGTGTGTGTGTGCGTGTGCGCACGTACTCGCGCCCGCACGTATGTGTGTGTGTGTGTGTGTGTGTGTGTGTGTGTGTGTGTGTGTGTGTGTGTGTGTGTGTGAGCGCGCGCGCATGCGCATGTGTGTGTGTGTGCAAGTGTGTGTGAGTGTGTGTGTAATATTTTTTTGTTTGTGCTGTCATATCGATGCCATCGCTTATTCATCTACTTACTTATTTATTCGTTTATTTGTTGCATTTGAAAAGAAATGGAAAAAGCTGGAGAAGACAGGAAGAAAGGAAGGGAGAAAACAGATAGATAGATAGATAGATAGATAGAGATAGAGAGAGAGAGAGAGAGAGAGACAGAGAGAGACTGGCCTCAGGTCTGCGTCACCGGTACACACACACAGGCATATTTACGGAGTGACATTCTCAAATTCCTGCACCTGCCTCTCTGTGAGCAGAGCGGCGCCATCGTCCTCACGAAGCGGGAAGAAATGGCCCAGAGATACCGCCAGCTGTGACAACATTGTACACAACAGTGGACGAATAACTTCCCCCATCCTTCTATCCCGTGGTGATACCGGGGGGGTCTTTTGTACAAACAGTTCCCCCTCCTTCTGGACATTCTGTGCTAGTAACGTCCCCTTTTCCTTTCGCTTGTAGTAACTCTGTCTCCTCCTTTGCTGTACTGTCGTCTACTGTCCTTTCGGTCTACCATATCTTTTATCTATTTTTTTTTTCACAACTTCTTCCCACAGATTTCTGCTCTCAACGAAGTCGGAATGAACTGGCTATATACTCTCGAGTATAGTGTGAGTATCCCAACTGGGTAAAATGAGTTCACACGCTACCAGATACTGGAACGTTGAAGAAGAAGAAATAACACAATCCCACCGTCTCCCCTTCTCCACCTTCCTTCCCTTCTCTCTCTGTCTCTGTCTGTGTGTCTGTGTGTCTGTCTGTCTCTTTCTTTCTCTTTCTCGCACCCTCCACCCCCCCCCCCCCCCCCCCCCCCTCCTACCACCAGCCCACTTCTTCAGTGCTCCATAATTCTCTCTGTGCGTGAGGTTTTTCTTCTCTCTCTCTCTGTCCAATCTTTGATGACGAACTTCCAGCAACATTCAAGTATTTATACAAAGCAGTTTGCTTTGGTTTCGTTTTTCAAACTTTGCTTTTAGAATATGCTCATAAGAACGAGCTGATGATTTTTTTTTTACGACGATACATAGTAGTTGGTATGGCCATTGTTTACATTTATGCCATGCGAATCTGCATTGGTATTGCGTGGTTATTGTTGTTATTGACAACACAACGTTTTTGGACCGATCCCAAAGAATCAGGGCAAAATATAGCATCAGAAAAAAACATACATCAAATTCAAAAAGGATTTACAAGAAAACATAAGACATATACTGATATATGTGCGCGCGCTTTCTCTCGCACACACACACACACACACACACACACACACACACACACACACACTTGATCATCTGTGCCCCACACAACGTCTGATTTTCATATGACAATAAAAATATGATCTTGTCTCTCTCTCTCTCTCTCTCTCTCTCTCTCTCTCTCTCTCTCTCTCTCTCTCTCTCTCTCTCACACACACACACACACACACACTCTCCGCTTCCCACGTTCTCTGCCCTCTTCTCTGCCCTCTTCTCCCCCCCCCCCCCCCCCCCCTTTCACACACACATTTACCCGCACCTCGCTATGACGACATGGACCCCCCCCCCCCCCCCCCCCAAGCCCTACTCTGTACACGGATTCGCGTGTGCGTCGCCTGACCGGCCGCTGTGTGGTTGCCCTTGGTAACAGAGTCCAGTAACAAACAAGTTGATGTGACCGCTCTAATCCCGGAGGTGAACGTCCGGTGCAGACTGTGAGGCAGAC
The DNA here is from genome assembly GCA_016801955.1 of Conus betulinus. Taxonomy (NCBI): domain Eukaryota; kingdom Metazoa; phylum Mollusca; class Gastropoda; order Neogastropoda; family Conidae; genus Conus; species Conus betulinus. The sequence continues at coordinate 145,494 of JADBJO010002060.1, forward strand.
CCCACACTAGGACTGTCCCTTGCGGAAAATTCACGGTGATAACTGCGCCGTCCATGTGCTTCGACGGGTTGCGATGGCCAAGTGGTTAGATCGCTGGACTGTCAATCTGGAGGCCGCTGCTTCGTGTCCCGGCAATGCTTTGTGGATGAAGTGTAAAAGGTTGTTCTGTTTCCAGTACGGAAGGTCAGCGTAGCTCACAGTTTCCACTGATAGCTGGACCCGAAGTATTTAAACACAAAAATGCAAATGTGTTTAATCGTCTATGAATGAACCTCTTCATGTATACACTTGCGAAAGACTTAATACACACAGCAAAGACCCGGTAAGCTTTGTTAAAGTTGGGTCAGTTTCATGAACTTAATGCACCAAAAAACATGGAGATGAAATGGTCATAGCCAAACGTCTTGACTAGGTCCACTGCTACGCCGTGATGAAGACAAACCACATCCAAACGTTTGCAGCGGCCATGGGTGAGTCGCGTCACCAGAATGACCAATGGGGGAATGATGTGATCAGTATGATGATGTTGTTGTTGTTGTTGTCGTACCCTGGCTAGAAGACTCCAGGGATCATTCGAACAGCCGAAAGCACTTGAACACTATGGTACAAATGCATCAGCTGGGGATGAGAACATTACGTGTGTGACCGATTTTAATTACCCTGCCACGTGGGCAGCCACACTCCGACTTCGAGGGATTTTTGGAGACTGAAGGTGTTATGCTAGGAGCTTGTCACGACTGAAGACAATCCCGGCATAACTAGCAGAGCATAACAACATTTTGATGTAGCCTTGGTGTTGTAGCCTATATCAGTTGGTCTGACAGCCTCAAGCCAAAGCGAGATCAGTATGATGATCATGGTATTTTTCATGGAGTCTCTATGTCTAAACGTGACTGTGTCTGTGCATAATTCACGTTGGTATGCTGAGACAATCCGGTGTGGATATCAAAAAGCAGATTGCAACAGCAAACCCCAATGCAGCCGGCGAAGGACAGAGAAGTCAAATGAAAAGAAAGTGCCGAAAGGAAATAATTGGATGAAAAAAGCTAAAATCATGACGTAAACAGTACTAAATGTAGGGGGACATCTTTGAGCCTGTGCTTGAGGGTCCATTTAAGGATGCAAGAGAGGTCAAGAAAGGTGTATATGTATATATCTATCTATCTTTATCTATATCTCTTTCGATCTCTATATATCTAGAAGTATATGTCTCTCTCTCTCTCTCTCTCTCTCTCTCTCTCTCTCTCTCTCTCTCTGTCACCATGTGTGTACAGAACAACGATTAACACGTCTGTTTATGTGTGTCACGAAGTGATTGTAACTGATCACAATTGCGAAAGAATGTCAAGTACGTGAAATTGCAGACTTTGCTGGAAAAGGTAAACAGCATGATTACGGTGTTTGGCATTTGGCGACATCTTCAGGCAGAGGATGACTTTAAATGTCCCATCGGTATCTATATTCCTGCCAAATTTGTCGTGACAGTGTGATTGCCAACCAAAATGTTAACGTAAAAGTTCACCATGCGCGCGCGCGCGCGCACGCGCGCACACTCACTCACACACACACACACACACACACACACGCACGCACGCACGCACGCACGCACAGAGAGAGAGAGAGAGAGAGAGAGAGAGAGAGAGAGAGAGAGAGAGAGAGAGAGAGAGAGAGAGAGTATTTATTGCATCAAGAAGCTCATTCTGACAAGTGCACTTAATTAAGCAAAATGTGAAAAGTATTAAATCATCAATAGAGTGTTCCATTGGAACACACGTTTCAGGCTAGGAAATTGAAGTTGTCAGATAAATAGGTGTTCGAGAAAGAAATGCATGCTGTGTACTGTTATATGATACTATCATCCAACAAGAAGGTTTACTTTTCCAGTGATACTGTTTGCAGGAGTTTCACTTCGCTCTTCCCTGTGCATATGTGTATATATGTGTAGGTACATGAGCCCCCCCCCCCCCCCTCCTCCCCCCTCTCCCCCTTTTTTTTTTTTTTTACTGTTCCAGTATGAATGATAGCCCTTCAATCATTGGTCACTTCCATTTCTTTCCAACCATTATCGTCAGTACCAACATCACTACAAATCATTTCTATCAATATGACCACTACCCATTGGTTTTGTTTGCTTTTGATTCATTGATCATTTCTATTCTTTGCTGCAAAGCATTATCATCAATCTACCATGATTACAACCATCCCATTAAATCATACCATTAAACAATAATAAAACAACAAACAGACTCTGCTGTTCTACTACCCTCCAACCCCTCGTCTTTCTCCCTTCTGTGTTTAGCCACCATTAATACTACAACTTTCATCGTCATGTTGTCACCGAAAGTAACAGTATTTCTCCTCTTAAAATGTAAACATTTTTCATCACCATCTCTATCATCATTATGATTGTCATTATTATTATTATTATTATTATTATTTATCATTGTCATCATTTATCATTTTAACTTCCATGGTCCCCGTCCCAACCACCTCGTTTACATTCAACGCCCAATTTTCGCCGAATATAAGTGGTTGCTCGTTCTTCGTTTTCATTGTCCTAAATGTCGTTTGTTTTTGCTTGAAGAAGACCCAGGAGGTCGAAACGCATCGTGTTTTCTCCTGTACTCTGTTTGTCTGTATTGTTTTGCGGACCTTACAACCTTCTTTTTAAAGATCTGCTTCAATTTCGGCCTTCAGTCGCCTCCCTTTGAAACTCACTATTAAATGAGTCAGTGGTTCTGAGCAAGAAAAGTATTGCAGTTGTAGGAGAGGACATATAATGATGCTTTCATTCTACAACTCTCTCTGTGCAGGTCAGGCAGTATATGGACTTGCCTGTACGCAGTGACGCGTCCATGAAGAATCCGCCAACTGAATCTGCATCAGCACCACAGCTGACAGCGGCAGCAGCAGCAGCAGCAGCAGCAGAAAAAGCATTGGAACCGACCATCCCCCTCCCCCTCCCCTCAAGCCTCCCACCAGATCGATTTTATCGGCAGCAGCCCCCATCGCACGGCCCCTCCCAGGCCGCCATTCCAATGCGGGACGGCCCACCGCAGTGAATGATTCCCTGCACGTTGATTGGCTGCCGCTTTCGGCCAGTCACCAAGCAGGACGGAGAGTCGGAGGCAGTGCGTGTGGTGGCCGCCGCTCCTCCTCTCTCGTGCTGCACGAGCTGCCAGTGGGGAGGTGCAGGGGAGGGGGCTGTCAAAAGTACTGTTCCATGCCCAATGCGCGTCGCGCTTGTCGTTTCCAAGATCTTGATCGTTTGTTTCATTGTTTGTCGACCGATCAGCTAAAAGAAAAAGCCGATCTTAGTCTGTCTCTGTCTGTCTCTCTGTCTGTGTCTGTCTCTGTCTGTCTCTCTCTCTCTCTCTCTCTCTCTCTGCTCTCCCTCTCCTCTCTCTCTCTCTCTTGCAATGCATCCATGTAAAATACATTAGCTGACTTTTTTTTTTTCCTCTCTATCTTTATTCTGAACTTTATCCCCTCACCCTCCCTCTCTCTCTCTCTCTCACACACTTCCTCCCTCTCTCTCACTTTCCTCTCTCTCTCTCTCTCTCTCTCTCTCTCTCTCTCTCTCTCTCTCTCTCTCTCTCCTCTCCTCTCTCTCTCAACAGATAGATAGTAGTAGATCAACAGGCAAACAGATAGATACCGCCAGCCACCGTGAAGAAGCGGTCAACGTCGAGGACTCCCAGCCAGAACGTCGTGGGTTCGATTTCCATCAGAACCATTTCTTTATGAGATCTTTCAGCCCTGACCGCTTCCTACCCAGAGCGGAGTTTTCTATGGACTTCACTGGTAAGACTGTGATCACACAGCGAGTTTCATCCCCTTAATGGATGCGACTCTGAGAGTCACTGCTCAAATTTCATGACCGACACAGCAGGTGTCTGTATCTCTCGAGCCTGATTGACGCCTGGATATTTTCTGAAAGTAAACACAGAGTACAGTCCTGTCATGCTGTTTCAGACAAAACAGAAACCCGTAGCCTTGGCTTCATGATCCTTCTCATCGATCGCCATAAAAAGTCTCACATTCTGTAACTCTTTATGCCCTGCTCTCTCGTGGCGACCTCAGCTGAGTAACGAGATGTTCTGCGTGCGTTCAATCAGAAAAGGCAGCACTGAACACCACCGAAGTGACTCTTCAGCAGTGCAGTGTCTCCTCTGGTGGGTTGCCTCATGACGACTTGACGTCGACTACACCCTGTGGATTGCCGGTGCCCGGGGCTGTGATAGAACAAGCCAGGCTATGGCTGTGGACGGAGGCCGGAAAGAGCGGCGTGGCTGCATATACACACACATTATTATAATGCATACTTACATAGCGCCTATTCTCGGCTAGAGTCCAAAGCTCTAAGCGCTTTACAATCCACACTCGTTTACACAACGGGCTGCCTACCTGGGTAGTGCCGACTGAAGAGTTGCCAGCTGGCGCTTCATTCAGTCGTTTCCCCGTCTTATCCAGTCAATATCGTGCAATTTCTTCACTCTCTTTCTTA
>JADBJO010002060.1:165000-170000 GCA_016801955.1 Conus betulinus
GTATTATCCGTCACCCATAATGAACATACCTACAAATTTTCAGAAAGGTCGGCCCAGAAGTTTTGTCTGGAGTGAGTGGAACACATTTTGACCATGGGACAGACACACACAGACAGACTGACAGACAGCATTTCCTCGTTCCCATTGTAAAATACTCCCTGTTCTATAAGACCATTGCTCAGCGTTCACGTGGCCAATCTGCGGTCGTGAATGATACAAAGTCAGACGCACTTAGGAGGAGGAAAACTAAATCTGTACTTTATGCTAGGAACGGGAGGTAGCTAACTTACCACAAAGTCATGAGTACGGCCCCTGAAGATTTGTTGTTGATATGCATCGCTTTAACCAGTGGGCTGAGAGAAGACGACGAGATCTGAACGTGTCCTCTTTCTTAAGACTCGAAGACGCCGGGTTGCTACAGATAATGGCAGGGTATCAAGGTAACCAGTGAGGCTTTGTTCACCGTGGGGAATTTCCCCGTCATAATCACTGCCCACAGGGACCGGTCAGGCGACAGGCCTAATCAGCCAGTAGACACAGCAACACCGTACCCGTGTCGGCGTCACAGTCCAGATTAGTTTGAAGCAACGCCAGTGCTTTGTTTATTAATTCCCTTTACGCTTCTTTGCCAGAGAAGAGGGAAACACACACACACACACACACACACGCATGCATGCACGCACGCACGCACCCTCACAAACACACACACTTTGGATTGGATTATATTTTGTGATCGTGGAAACATATAAAATGTTTACTGTTTCCTGCCACATTTAAGATTTCCTTTCATACATTACCAATCAAATGGAGGTTACTCGTATTTGTTATTGTTCGTCCGTATGTTTGTTTGATACATTCAAGATAAAAAAAGGCTGTGGCAGTCTTGGATAACATAGATCTAGTTGCAAAGTGAGACGACTGTAGGCGGAAATCTACACAAATTTTAAATAAATGTTAGCGAACTGCCAAGAGAAACGTGGACAAACGAATCACAAGACAAGACAAAAGACTTGTGACTCGTTTGTCCACGTTTCTCCTGGCAGTTCGCTAACATTTATTCAAAATTTGCTTGAATAAAATGTTAATTGTTGTTTTTTTTTTTTTTTTTCATTTCTCCAGTTTTTTTCTTTATCTGTGATGTGTCCAGTACGGTGTATGTGGGCAAGCCTTGAATATCCTTTTTTTCAGGGGAAGGGGGGGGGGGGGGGGGGGGGGGGGGGGGGGGGAGTCCTTGTGTTGTTGTGTGTATGCTCTGTGTTGTCATTTCTGTTAGGCGATTTGGTGTCGTAAGCAGCGTCCGTTTGGAGTTATGAGCGTGCATTTATTTGTATCATGGGAGGAGCTGGAGTTACCCTACTTGTTTGCTATTGACGACTTAAGGGTAGTTAAGCAATGGTAGTGTTTGTTTTTTACTTTTACTTCCTTTTCCCTTCTTTACCGGCGAGTACGAAACCGACGAACAAAAACAAAACAAACACTGACTGGATGGTCTAGTGTTCGGAGTTGAATAAATGTCCGTTGGTCATCTTGTCGGCTATAGGACACAGCCCATGGAGCTGACCAATGACGGCCCATGTCTCCAGCAGGCATATAGCACCATCTGTCGCAGATGTCATATTTAACTTTTCAACGTATATCACAGTGTTTGATAACAAACAAACAAACAAACAAAAAAGCAAACAGACTTTCTCTGTCGCTGCCTCCCTCACCCCCTTCCACAGCATTGTCTTTGTGAAGCTGGAGCCCATCCTTTCCTTCCCTGTCCAGTGCATCATGTGTCACATGATCTAAGTTCACTTATTCACAGTACTTCGAGTCATGTGCATCATGTGTCACGTGATTTACCCTTTCCTGCCCTGTCCAGAGCATCATGTGTCACGTGATCTACCCTTTCCTCCCTGTCCAGGGCATCATGTGTCACGTGATCAAAATTCACTTATTCACAGTACTTCATGTCACGTGTTGCCTAATCACTGTTCGCCTAATGTAGATATCTTATGTGGCAAGTCATGTCAGCTTTTTTTTTCTGTAAATGAATATCGAAAACCACGTGACTTAGTTCAAAGTCCAACTCTTCTTTAATTTCACGCCTTTTGAAAGTTTGGTCTGAATGTTTAGATAGATTTAATTACTTTGATGTTCTCCTCGACAGACTGAAGATTTTTTTTTTTTTTCAAACGTGACGTTTCCTTGTCCGGCTTATTTGGAGCATGTGAAGGATGAAATTGTGTGCTTGATGAAAACAATCATTGTCCTGCCAATATCGGTGGTATTTGATACAGACTGTTTCCAAAATTAACGTGGTGAAATCCAATAGTTCGTGATTCCCAAACGATTCGGACAAAGTGTATTCCAAGTTGCGCACGATGTTAAATGTAGCTGGCCATGTCGGTGCCAGTCCAGCTGAAGAAAGGCTGGCCTTTGCAACGGTGTGTGCCGTCCACTCACGATGTTTATGAGGCCCGCAGGCGTGACCAGTTTCGGAGAGTGACCGGCTGGGCAACACCATTTCCAGCCTTGGTCGCACCTGTCCGCTACTTCGCGAGCAGATGATTGGCAGATTTAGAACTGTGTGTTCTTTCCAGGTTATTTTCCCCTACCAATATTACTTACACTTGTCCCATCAAAATCGCTTTCCCGGATCAGGAGTAGATAGTCTATGCGAGGCTTATTTCCCCTCAGAAATGTTGATCGGTTCATTCAGGTCGATTCAGTTTTAAATTCGATCCCACAGAGTATTCATTAGTGCAAGCACGCTGAGAATTGAACAGACTGAACTGCAGGCACAAAGCAGAAGCGCGTGCGACTACCTAAAATCGGCAGAATGTGGAAAACACGTCCTGTCGAGTGTGAGTCTGCGTGAAACGACGTACTGGCAGGCATCTCCCGTACAGCGACGATCGATAACGGAACACATACGTCAGCTGGATTGAACACCAAGTTTATGGGCAGATATTTTACAATAATCTTTAAAGCTTTATTGTCTTACTGCTAACGTCTGACAGCTGAGAGAGAGAGAGAGAGAGAGAGAGAGAGAGAGAGAGAGAGAGAGGGTGGACACACACACACACACACACACACACACACACACACAGAGAGAGAGAGAGAGAGAGGCAGACAGACAGACAGAGATAGAGACAGACAGACAGACAGACAGACAGACACACACACACACACACACACACACACACACACACACACACATAGACAGACAGGTAGACAGACAGACAGACAGGGACCGACAGAACACACGCACGCGTTCATGTATGTCTTTTGGCCTGTGTCAATGGTGTCTGAGCAGGCGCACGTGCATGCCTGTAGGTGCGAGAAGGCACGCGCGCTTATGTCATCAGAAATGAGTGTACATGTATGCAGGTGCTGGTGTCTGGCTACACAGTCGAACGGGTGCAGAAACCTGAATTGACTGGACCCAGCACTGAGGTGAAGTGTTTTTCTTTCAGGTTTGCAAATGAAATATATGCAATGCCAGACAAAATGCCTCTCTTCAAATGAAATGAACGGGATGCCCTTCTCTGTGAAAACTTAAGCGGGGTTAAGTAGCACGATATTTTATAGTTAAATCCAGCACGGCAGTTTTGTTGAAACATTAGAATTAGAAAAACAAAAAAAGTATTATTCGCCCATGCACGCGTGGGCGCGCGTGCGTTCGTACACACACACACACACACACACACACACACACACACACACACACACACACACACACGCACGCACGCACGCACGCACGCACGCACACACACACACACACATACACACACACACGCACTCACTCACACACACACACACACACACACACACACACACACACACACACACACACACACACAACACACACACACACACACACACACACACACACACACACACACACACACACACACACACACACACACACACACACACACACACACACACACAAGCACACACATCCTTTTGCCGCCTCAGAACCGGTAGTCTAAAGGGAACTATCAATACGAAGTCGGCATGTGGCCACCCATCAGAGGACACACCGCGCTCTTTCAGAATCGGGTCGGTGGCGGACCGTGGCGCTTTTTTCTTATTTAAAAACAGGACATCACTACCATGGACCTCTATTAACAATACTCGCTTCTATTCAAACGCCCACCTTACGCTGAAGAGATCCCAGATAAGTGACAAACTCGTTCATTTTCATTGTCCAATTTGTTTGTGCCTTGCCTGAAGAAGACCTAAGAGGTCGAAACGCGTCGTCTTTTGTCTTGTGACTCCACGTTTCTCTCGGCGGTTCGCTAACATTTATTTAAGATTTGTTAATACTCGCTTCGTTACAGATCCTGCATGACTGAACGTTCCACCTTCATAGCGGAGGAAAGGGGGGAGGGGGGAGGGGGGGGGGGGGAGGAGGGAGAGGGGGAGGGAGAGGGGAGAGAAGGGGAAGGGGGAGGGGGAGGGGGGGGCAACATATCCGGTCACCCAGTGACAGTCGCATGAATCTGCAGACACCAAAGATGTCGACACCACATCATTTGAAATTTATTTTGCATTTATTTCATGTGTGTGTGTGTGTGTGTGTGTGTGTGTGTGTGTGTGTGTGTGTGTGTGATGCTTGTATTGAGATGCTTTGCTCAGCAGTGCATGGCATTATAATGTATTGATTTTTTGAAGTGTTATTAAAAACATTGAAATAAAAGGATGGTGACACCAGTTCATAATAGGCATGTGTGTGGGTGGGGAGGACACGGAATCCCAAGATACCACGATTCGGACATGAAGGGTTACAGAACTTGAGACTCTTTTTTTTTTTTTTTTTTTTTCTAAACGATGTTCAGTGTAGACAATGAAGTCATTGCTATAGAGTTTGATTATTATTTTTTTTTTGGTTTGTATCTACGCTTCTTTTCACAACGTAGTTTGGCGTGAAACAGGCCCGAGCGATTCAAACACTTGCAGTGTTTGTCAAAAATTCTGAGTCACTCTTACAGACACATGGCATCTATGAA
>JADBJO010002060.1:185000-187500 GCA_016801955.1 Conus betulinus
TTTCTGCACATGTGTCTTCAACAGAGAGTGCACGTGTACTCCATTGGTATGTTATCAAGTCGACGAAGTGCACGTGTACGCCATTGGTGCGTTCTCAAGCAGACGAAGAAGAAAGATTTCCGTTATTTTCCCCCCTTCGTGGTTCCAACGTTTCTGCGTTTTTTTTTTTTTTTTTTGAATTTCAGTGGAAATACAGAGTCTCAGAACTAACAGGTCTGCTTTAGTTTTTATTCCTTTGACTGATTCGTCGTGTCATTTGATGTAAATTTTACCCATTTTTGTCAAGCACATCTTGGTGCCATTTGCAGTTCTCGCACTCTTGTAAAGTCAACAGTTTTGTGTAGTTAGATTTCCTGCAATTCCAGTCCACCTCCAGAAACTTTCGGTCTCAGCTTCTTCCGTAGATGACGTCATCGCGGATTCTCCCGGAGACGAATCTCACGATCATTTTCCCCGTGGAGCTCCAGAAACTTTTTTTTCTTTCTTCTTCTTCTTTCCCAAGCGATGAACGGTATTGAAGACTTCTCTTTTGATGTGGCGTTGTTCCCCTTTGTCATGGAAGATCTGAAGGACCTTAACTTTAAGCTGACGCTGAGTTCGGTCTTCCCCTTCGTCAAGATAGTGACGCACGGATGCTGTGCGCATAGGCGAGATCGGCGGAAGTGCGTCTGGCTTGAGAGGTGTTCACTGACGGTCACACAGGCACAATGACCGTTGACATTGACGACAACAGAACTGTGACAAGCAGAGTCACCATAGAACAAACACAGACACGGGGCAAAGAGAAGCAAGAGATGCTAACGACCTACTGACATAATGGAAAAAGAAGAAGGAATTCGCTTGCATTGCGTATTCGGTCCCCCGTCTTTGGGTTGCTGTATATATACACGCCTCACTGTGTCTCGTACACAGTCACACCTCAGTGTGTTTCTCACGACACCACACTCATTGTCTCTCACGACAGTCACACCTCACTGTGTCTTCACACAGTCATACTCACTGTGTCCCACACACAGTCACACGATGACGTCACGTTTAGAAAGCAATATATGTGAGTCTCTACACACAATGGGCTGTCGGTGCAATCCACTTCACGACATTGATTTCTTCTGGAGTACGGAGAGCTGAAACACACAATGAAAGAGAGAGAGAGAGAGAGAGAGAGAGAGAGAGAGAGACGCACGACTACCTTTGAAGTAAACCGGTAAGGCAGACAACACGCCGCGTTGTTTATTAAGGTTTTATCTGTTGTAGACTGTTTTAGAGAGAAAAATTAATGACTTGTTCAGACAGAATGGCTGGTTGGACACACACACACACACACACACACACACACGCATACACACACACACACTTACACACACACACACACACACACACACACACACACACACACACACACACACACACGCATACACACACACACTCACACACACACACACACACACACACACACACACACACACACACACACACACACACACACATATCCACGTATAGGCTTTTTGAAGTGTGACCAGAAGCATCATGTAAGAAGCACCTGCTATCCGACTTGTCATGGGAAACGTCTATTCTTAGGTTCCGCTGAGAGCACCTCCCGCAGACAGGCAGGGGAGGATAATCCTTGTTGGATAAGAGATCCCCTGGCGTACCACTGTCTCTCGGACTACTACTGGCTTTCCCAGGGTGAAGAGGGTCCCCGGGCGAGCTGATGCCTCGGTTCTTCTCCCCCCCCCCCCCCCCCCCCCCGCCAGTGTGTACGCCTGGCTGGAGCTGTGTGTGGCAGGCCGTGGATGAGTGTTTTTTTTTTTTTTTTTTTTTTTTTTTTGGGGGGGGGGGGGGGGGGGGGGGGGGGGGGGTTGTTGACGACAACCTGGAGCAGTTGATGAGGGGGGCAACACCGGTGTCACGGGGATGGGACTGATCCACGTGTATGTACATGGGTTCTATCGGGGCGGCCACACAGATGTAGTTGGAAAGAACGATGTAGGACTGACGAAGGCAGTGTCCTCCTCCCAAGCGTGGACTTGAGAGAGAGAGAGAGAGAGAGAGAGATGAGAGAGAGAGAGAGAGAGAGGAGAGGAGAGAGAGTAGAGAGAGAGGAGGAGTATTAAAAACGCTAACCGCACTCGGGACACAGTGCCTCCCATGACGGGGAGGGGGAGGAGGGGGGGGGAGGGGGGGGGTGAGGGGGTGACGGGGGGGGGGGGGGGGGGGGGGGGGGAAGGGGGGTGGTTGGGGGATGGACGACGCTTTGTGTTTGACATCTGAAAATACATGGCGAAGTTCCGTGACAGCTCGTTGCCGTACGTCGCCGTCAGTGGTTCCAGACCCTCGAAAGGTGTTGATGCCAGCCAGCGTGGACTGTCACCTGTCCGACGTGGTGGACTGGTTGGGGGTGAACTCCGCGGCTGATGCACATCCTGCACCGTCAGTCCTGGGCCAGAAAGACGAAGCCAACTGTGGGGAGGCAGGGTTTTCCTGACTCCAGACATCATGG
>JADBJO010002060.1:197500-205000 GCA_016801955.1 Conus betulinus
TAGTCGCTTTAACCTCACTGGTGCCATAAAACCCTTTTTCATGACGGGAGAGATGACCACTCTTTCTAAACAGCATTATGTTAGTTTTATCAAGGTTAACCTTTAGAAATAGACGATCTGCCTCTTGATTTAATCTATTGAACTGATTCTGAAGACCTAGGGGGGGGGGGGGGGGGGGGGGGGGGGGGGGGGGGGAGAGAGAGAGAGAGAGAGAGAGAGAGAGAGAGAGAGAGAGAGAGAGATCGTGGATCTCGCTAGCCTGGCCATTTTAATACTCTCTCGTTCTTACATTTGCTTCTTAGCCATTTTTATTGAAATACAGTCTGTTGGCTTTCTGGACAGCAGAGCTCAGCTGACTCACTTCACGTTTGGAACCACCTATACACGATCCAGCCAATAATCCTGGCACCTGCAGTATCACTAAAGAGACTGGAAAACACCTTCTGGACCTCTCTTAAACATGCATTAAACTCCAGTCGTCAGCCTGGTGACCTGATTCCTTTAAGCTCAGACGATTCGAAACTGATGTTTTCCTGAATGCAAAAACGATCAGGATTTCCTATCTCTCCATCCCAAAGCCGGGCATACTGTTCTGGAATGAAGTAAAAGGTCAAAGGAACGGTATGATCAGTGTTCATCGCCTGGGCAGGGTTTTGGGAAGGAGACTGGGAGACGGGATTGAACAGCACGGAGACAGGATTGAGAAGCACTGAGACAGGATTGAGAAGGCACTAACTTCACTGACAGACAATCCTGTCCTTACAAGATGGTCTTTGCATAACTTAACGTCTGTCCTACAGAAGCTACGAACGCAAAGACGAACGCAAAAGAGGATCTGATTCGTGGCACAGTTGTGGTTGGTAGAGGTTAACATGACATGAATCATGAACGCACCCATTCAGTATGCTCACTCTTGATTCTGTGGTGTGTGGAACATTGTTTTGTAATGTTGGTGGTGACTGAAGGAGTCTTTGATGTGTGTCCACCAGGACTTTGAAAACAAAATTATTACGACATTGTGTTAGTCTATACACTCGCTGACTCTGTCACACCATTGAATCTAGATACCTCACCTAACGCTGGGACCCACACGGGCACAAAGTGGTCCCTCTGGTGGCAGCATCGCCACACTCATTTGCCTCTCAGAAGACCAGAGGCTGGAGAATCAACAGTGATGGCAACTGTGAACATCACCTGAAGAACCATCACATCCAGCACCGAGATGAGGATTCCATGACTTGCTGCGCTGTTGGCTTCCGTCCTGAGCGGTGTGGTGTTGTCACCAGCTTTGAGACGCACCACAGCAGCGTCTGTAGTTTGAATGGCTACCGGCATCATCGATAAACAAAGCTGCGGTCTCTTTTTGATGACTCAGTACCTTAGCCACCGGAACCCTGGTTTCCATTGCAAAGAGACTTAGCACTCACTTTTTTCTCTTCCCATCAGTAAAGTCTGGCAAATCAACGCTTTCTCCAGTATTCTGGGGAGCTTGTCGAAGTTCACACACTGATTCTGCTATTTTTCTTCGGGAAGAAAATAAATTTCTTTTGAAGAGGTCTGGATTTGTCCGTTGCTTGCTTTGAGACATAATCGTCTTTCTTTTGATTGTTGTTACTGACTGTTCTTGCAGTATATCTGTGACAAAATGCCTGTCACTGTCATCAACGTCTCACATATTTTCTAGCGTGCCAAAGGATGCATAAACAAATAAAACCTCGCTCTTTCTTCAGAACTGTGATGAGCTTGACGGAATGTAAATACTGAATGTGTTGTTCTCCTCGGAATAAACGGTCCTGCCAACGAAGTCTTTGACTGCGATGCACTCCTCAGGAACGTTTGGTTCCATCAGCAGCTCTGAAAGTGAAGGTCTGTTAACTTCTTCCTTGTGTCCATCAGTATAACCTGTTGAAAAAAAAAATAGGGTCAGTGTATTTTCCCGTTATAAGCCTGGTCGTCGTCTTTTCGACGAAGCACAGCTATCTTCGTCCCTCTGTCGTCGACATGTAGCACGAACAGTTAGTTCTCAAACCTACCTTTTTTTTCTTCTTTCTTTCTGCGTACGCAGGCTGATACTCCTGCTGACACTGCCTATATAGACAGGCAGTGGAGTTTTTGTGTGTATGACCGTTTTTTTTTTTTATCCCGCCATTAAAGCAGCCATACTCCACCTTCAGGGAAGGTGCATGTTGTGTGAAACGTGTCATCCACACCAACGGCCAAACTGGCCTTCTCTTCCGAAAGTTGGTGATGGGATTTTACGTGTCTGCAAGATGTTGTGCGTGCGTTCACACACGGAACCTCGGTTTATAGTCTCATTCGAAGGACTGTATGGGGAATGGAGTCAGAACCAATGTTAACTCCGAGGAAAAAAAATCCCCTTGTATCGAAATTCGAACCTGTAACCCCTAGGATCACGAGTCCGGCGCTCTACCAGCTGAGCTATTCCGGCCCCCCCCCCCCTCCCTCCCTCCCTCAAACCTACCAACCCACTTAGAAAAAACAAAATCTTATCCCTGCAGACGGTTCATCTTTGTGCACACTATCCGAGAGAAAAAGCGGTCCGAATGATGCCGTACCTGTCACCAGAGCTTGTGTCCGTGTGGTTCCAGCTGTTGGGCAACCTGAGCATGCACTGGACACTGATATGGCCGTGCAGACAGTGACTGACCACCTGGAAAACCACACCGGCAGTCGACTTTTCATCCACAGTAACCAGACCTGCGCATGCCGTTAACAACACCACAGAGTTGTGATTCTTTATGCTGCCAATGTTGATCACGACAGCCGCCCCTCCCTCACTCTCAGTCCTCTGTCTGTCTGTCTGTCTGTCTGTCTGTCTCTCTCTCTCTCTCTCTCTCTCTCTCTCTCTCTCTCTCTCTCTCTATCTCTCTCTCTCTCTCTCTCTCTCTCTCTCTCTCCACTCGTCGACATCTGTGCTACCCTATTTGTTCGAAGAGTTTAAGGTGTAACATAGCACTGACTGGATTCCAGTTTCTCCAAACTTCTTTTTCTTTTTTTTTTTTCCCCAAAGTGCGACGTATGTTCTAGGCTCGACCGTTGATCTTTGTCTGTCTGCTTGTCTGTCTGTCTGTCTGTCTGCCTGTCTGTCTCTCTTCTCTCTCTCTCTCTCTCTCTCTCTCTCTCTCTCTCTCTCCTCTCTCTCTCTCTCTCTCTCTCTCTCTCATCATTTGCTGCTTGTCTGTGTCTGACTGTCTGTCTCTGTCTGCCTGCCTGCCTCGGAACAATTCTATATCTCGTTTTTCTCCGTTGTACTTTTCTCCCCCCCTTCCCCCCGCCACCTCCCCCCCCCCCCGCCTCCCCCCCCATTTCCCTCCCCCTCCCCCCTTTCGTTCCCCATATGCCTATATCCAGCATTCTACCCCCTCTCCCTTCCAATCGCTCTTTCTCTCTCTCTTTCCCTCCCTCCCCCCCCCTCTCTCTCTCTCTCTCTCTCTCTCTCTCTCCAGCTATAGCGCTGCAATCTCAGTTGGGCAGTTTATGTTCTGTTGCACAAGGAAATTAGAATTGAAACTGAATATGGAGAAATCCAATATTTCAGTTTTGGAAAGGTTGGATGGTTGGGGGCAAGAAAAGCGTTGTTGTTGGGAATGTTAAAGAATATAACTATCTTGAAATCGATGTGTATTTTTCTACAAAAGCTAAGATTTCATCACACTTGCCAAGACTTTATGAGCAGAGCAAAGAAAGTTGGGATTGCTTATCTTATTGTTGATATTCAAATTTGACAGCTGTTTTCACAGACATGAACAAAGATCATTTCATATCGAGGAAATCTAGGCGTTAATGTGGATCGGGCTTTGGGGATTAATGAAATCAAATTGAGAAAATACAAGTAACTGCAGTGAAAAGTTTTTTTTTTTTTTTTTTTTTTTTTTTTTTTTTTTTTTTTTTTTTTTTTTTTGCTTGAAGACCAAAGAACTCCTGATAATTTAAGGAGATACCCAATAAACTTGTTCTACAAAAATGAAAAAAAAAAAAAAATCATGGAAAGATAATCACGTCTTTCCATTGCGAAAAGAAAAAAAGAGTTGTTTTTCTCAGTCAAGGGTCAAGCAAATAAATTTAGAGTCAAATATTTGATTTGAAGCGCGCGCCAGGGGGACGATTGGGATATTGACTGTCTGCTTTTACGGGCGCACCGTTCCGCACATATGATCTGGAATTTTCTCTGTCTGGTCGACCCTTTGAGCTAGCTAATGGGGCTAGTTTGCTTTGGGCATGCCGGCTGGTGCCATTTAACCTGTGAAAACGGCGGGGTCACTCTCTCTGAGCGCGATCTCTGACACATATTATCTCCCTTGAAGATTTCCGAACATGGTCGATGTAATTTCATGTATGAAATCTATGAATTAACGATAAAAGTGGTTTAATGATGCTGTAAAATTTGACCAAAGAGGTTAAAACAACATACGTAGCCAGTTCTATTCGGTGTTTGTGTAGTTACAGATGTTTTTGGATGATGTTGGATTATATATGAAGAGTTTCGTAACAATGGATTGTTTCTGTAACAAAACGGATATTCTTCTGTTCGGACAAGCTCTGTGTGTGTGTGTGTGTGTGTGTGGTGTGTGTGTGTGTGTGTGGTGCCCGCGCGCGTGCGTGCGTGCGTGCGTGCGTGCGTGCGTGCGTGCGTGTGTGTGTGTTTGTGTGTGTGTGTGTGTGTGTGTGTGTGTGTGTGTGTGTGTGTGTGTGTGTGTGTGTTTCTGATTTATTTGAAACCAAACATTTGATTGAAACTTGCCTTTCAACGACCACATGTAGTTTGTTTGAAATACTTTCAAAGAATGTGGGCCTGGAGTGTTGGCTATTGATGTTCATTGTTAAGAGACGAAAACATACACATCTCCCCAAGTCCGATCCGCTGTTTTATAATAATGTCCATTTGATGGATTGTCAGGTGCTTCAAGAATTGAGAGCTAAACACACCTTCCTCTAAGTATTACAACAGGATATCGGATTTCATATTAGTGCCAGCAAGGAGTGAATATAGTTAAAAATCAAAACAAAACAACAACAAACAACAGCAACAACAAAACCGTCGCTCCACTCAAATGGCGGATTGCTTATTTGTTGTGTACCTCAGGCTATTTGTGTGTGTGTCTATATGTGTGTGTGTGTGTGTGTGTGTGTGTGTGTGTGTGTGTGTGTGTGTGTGTGTGTGAGTGTGCGTGCGTGCGTGCGTGCGTGCGCGCGCGCGGGCGCGTGTGTGTGTGTGTTGGCGCTTTGTGCTTTTGTTTTGTTGTTAATTTAGCTTTTTTTTTCTTCATTTCTCCTTCTGTCGAGAGAGGAGGGTGATGACAAAGGGAGAGAGGGCGGAGACAAAAGTTCCCAGAGGAAACAGACAAGAGGGGGGGGGGGGGGGGGTGGGTTGGGGGGTGGGTGGGGTTTGGGTGGAGGGGGGGGGGGGGGGGGGGGCTGTGTGTGACAATACAGAGAACGATGAGGATGAAAACAGACCGCGAGAGGGCACACACAGACATAGCGAAGGGAGACCAGCAAAAAAAAAAGGGCAGAGAAACAACGGAAAGGAACAGAAGAGAGGTCAAAAGAAGGAGACGGATAAACAGAGTGAAAAGAGATGAAGACACTAGGGGGAGGGGGGGGGATGGGGGGGGGGGGGGGGGGGGGAGGGGATGGGGGGAAGACTCAAGGGAGTGAGCGTGGGAAAGACAGAATCAGTGGGGATAGTTAAGAAAACACAAAGCGAGAGAACTGAGGCTGGGAAGAGAGAGAGAGAGAGAGGAGGCTGGGACACAGAGAGTGAGAGAGAGGGAGGAGAGGAGAGGAGAGAGGAGAGAAGAGAGAGGAGAGGGGAGAAGGGGGGAGGAGAGGGGGGAGACGAGATAGGGAGAGAGAGGGGGGGGGGGGAGGGGGATAGGATGGGGGGGGGGAGTGAGGGAGAGGGGGGGGGGAGGGGGTGGAGACCCCCCTCAGAGGAGAGACGCGGGGAAAGGACAGAGGAGAGAGAGGGATAGAAGAGAAAGAGAGGGACAAGGGGGAAGAAACGGGGGGCGGAGGGAGAGAGAGAGAGAAGAGAGAGGAGGAGAGAGAGGAGAGAGGACGAGAGAGAGAGAGAGACCTGGAGGGAGACAGAAGACAGATAGGGAGTAGATTCAGAGGAGAGAGGGAGAAAGAGACAGAAAGAGAGATAGATAGATAGAGAGAGAGACAGACAGAAAAGACAGATAGGGACAGACAGACAGAGAGAGAGAGAGAGAGAGAGAGAGAGAGAGAGAGAGACGGACAGGCAGACAGACAGACAGACAGACCGTAGACAGACAGATAGAAAGACAGATAGCCAGAGGAAACAGAAGACAGGAGACAGAGAGATGCGAAGACGGAAAGACAAGACAAAGAACAGGGCAAAAGTAAAACAGACATTCAAACTTCCATTACGAAACATCGCGAAGTTCAGGGCTTTCAACTCCCATAATGCAGTGACACAGATCATACATGAGACCTACCTAATTTGCTCAAATATTGGACAGGAAAAAAAAAATATTCTGACAAATTCTATCTTGAGACAAATCAGGTCACTACTACTACTACTACTACTACTACTACTACTACTACTACTACTACTACTACGACATTGCAAGCTTGAGGTGAGTGAGGGAGGCAAGGAGCGGGGGGTGGGTCGGGGTGGGTGGGGGTGGGGGGTGTGTGTGTGTGGAAGGAAGGCGGGTGGCTGGAAGTTGTGGGGGTGTGGGTGTGGGGGGGGGGGGTTGGAACGCAGATGTGCTAGGATTGTGGAGGAGAAGCGGACTAAGCGAAGGTAGATTATGGGGGGTGGGGGTGGGGGTGGGGGTGGGGTGGGGGATGGGGTTGGGGGTGGGGATGGGGGTGGGGGGTGGGGGATGGGGGTGGGGGATGGGGGTGGGGGTGGGCCTCTTGTGCCAAAGCTGGGTTCAGTCGATGCTGTATGCCTGCAGACGGCGATTGCCTTCCTTCTTTCTTTCCTTCCTTTCTTTCTTTTTTCTTTCTTTTTTTTCCTTCCTTCCTTCCTTCCTTTCTTTGTTTCTTTTTCTTTTGTTTCTTCCTTCTTTCTTTCTTTCTTCCTTCCTCCTTCCCTTCCTTCCTTTCTTCCTTCCTTTCTTTGTTTCTTCCTTAATTCCTTTCTTTCTTTCTTTCTTTCTTTCTTTGTTTCTTCCTTTCATTCTTTGTTTCTTCCTTTCTTTCTTTCTTTATTCCTTTCTTCCTTCATTTCTTTTATTTGTTTCTTCCTTAGTTTGTTTGTTTTTTTTTTCTTTCTTTCTTTCTTCTTTCTTTCTTTTTTCTTTCTTTCTTCGTTCCTCCCTTCCTTCTTTCTTTCGTCCTTCCTACCTTTCTTTGTTTCTTCCTTTCTTTCTTTCTTCTTCTTCCTTCCTTTCGTTCTTTGTTTCTTCCTTTCTTCTTTGTTTCTTCCTTTCTTTCTTTGTTTCTTCCTTTCTTTCTTTCTTCTTTCCTTCTTCCTTCCTTTCTTTTTTTTCTTCTTTTCTT
>JADBJO010002060.1:215000-227500 GCA_016801955.1 Conus betulinus
TGACTACTGACCACAGATTTTTTGCAGATCAGTTCCTGTGGTACCATGCCCTCTGGACAGCTTGATTTCAGGGGGCCCGTTGTGGCTGTTTTTGTAACGGTATTTGTCAATTTCATGACTAAAAGAGGAAAAAATCGAGCCGCCATGAGACTGAAAACATTGAAGCTTAGGACCGTGGCAGACGGTGTTACCTTTGGCTGCCTCCTGACGCTTTTGTTCTGGGGCAATTTTTTATTACAATGCGGCGATGTTGAGCTGAACCCAGGGCCACAGAAGACCTCTCTGCGACAACCAACCTAACAAGTGGAGACCGCAGGGAGAGTGTGGACAAGCCCTCAGGACGCACGCCAACTGCTTCTTCAGGAACTACACCAACCTCCCAACATCCTTCGAACCTCGATCTGATGTCCATGCTCCAGTCGCTGAACACGAAATTTGATGGGATGATGGGTGACTTGAAGAACTTGAGTGATGGATTCGCTGCGCTTCATGGAGAGTTAAGTTCTCTGAAGCAGGAAGTGACGGAGCTGCGACAGGAAAATGATTGTCTCCGCACTAGGAATGACAGCCTACAGAAGAAAATGGATTTCTTGGAGCGAAAGGTGGATGATCTGGAAGGCCGTTCAAAACGTAACAACCTGATCTTTCATGGACTTTTCCGGAGGGAAAATGAAACCCAGCAAGACTGTGAAAACCTTGTCCATGACTTGCTTGTGGACAAGTTGGATATGACTGGAGACATCCATTTCGACCGACTCCACCGCCTGAATTCAAAGGACAGCTCACCGATCATCGCTTGCTGTACGTTTTTCAAGGACAAAGCTAAGATCTTGAAAGCAAGACATAAGCTTAAGGGAACACAGTGTTTTATAGGGAGGACTTCTCATTTAGAGTCAGAGAAGTAAGAAGAAAACTAACCCCTCACTTAAAGAAACTGAAGAGTGAGGGGAAACGTGTGGCCATGATCTTCGATCATCTTCTTGTCGAGGGGAAGAAGTATGGCCTTGACGACAGTGATGGACAAAACCTAAAAGAAATAATATAGGGGGGAGGCCGCCCTACAGTGTCACCGGTATCTTCAGTGTGGTGTGTGCAAAAATCCCGTGCCGAGAAGGAAGTGTGCGATGCGGACAACGACGCTGCCACAGTGAGTGAACATTCTGCCTCTGACAATGTAAACATGGGTTCTGTGGTGGCGCCGGGGTCAGATGATTTTTTGTAAATAGTGATGGTAACCAGCTTTCAGATTTTGTTTCTTCCGATGATAGTGAAATGTATTGTTATGAAAGTGAAAAATTGGCATGTTTTCCGTCTAATGACAATGACACAGCTGACCAGAGAACTAGGGATGATTATAAGCAGAGCAGAGACTTATTTCAGAGAAAGCACGTGGTGCCGCAGCGGAAAACAATAGGGGGCTGTCACAAGAGAAAAAAGTGTAGCAGTGATGACAGTGTTTTTATTCCTGTTTATGCCAGTGAAAGAGCACGTGGTGTCACAGCGGATAAGAAAGGGGGGTGTCACAACAAAAGAAAAGTGTAGCAGCGATGACAGTGTTTTTTTTTTCCTGTTCATGTCAGTGAAAGAGCACGTGGTGTCACAACGGATAAGAATAGGGGGTGGTCACAAAAGAAAAAAAGTGTAGCAGCGATGACAGTGTTTTTTTATTCCTATTTATGCCAATGAGAGAGAGCTGTCAGTGTCTGATCATGAAAGACGTAACGAGAATTGTAACAAAGGTAAACATATTCTGCTTGATAACGGAGATAAAATGAATAATATACACATTCAAAATATTTTACGTTCCTGCACTGGAATATAATGGAATTCTTTCTAAGATTCACAATAAAGATTTTCTCTCTTATTTGTCCAAATTTGACTTTATCTGTCTGGTAGAGACTTTTGTTGAACATCTTGAATTCAATGTGTTTACGGGTTATACTGTGTTTAGCAAACCTGCTGTTAAGTTTACTAGACAAGGCAGACGTTCAGGAGGGGTAATATGTCTGATTAAGAATGATTTTGTACACTATGTCAGAGAACTCCAGGTAGATTGCTCAAATGTTCTTTTCTTTTTGATTGACGGGATTTTGTTTGATCTTGCAGAAGATGTGTTGTATGTTTGTGCATATGTGCCTCCTGAGGGTTCACCTTATTATGCTTATTTTGATATAGACAACGGTATATGTTCTCTGGAAGATTGCCTTACTGAGTGTATGTGTATGCTTGACTTGAACAATATACATGTGATTTCTATCCGGAGATTTGAACAGTAGAACTGCAAATGTCTCTCAAGATATTTTTTATGAGCATGATGAGTATGGTGTTGATCTAACCAGCTGCTCCAATTTTTCGGAAAGAAAATCTTCCGACACTATAATCAATAGCTATGGAAAATGTTTGTTGGATATGTGTACTTCACTTGGATTGTGTATATTAAATGGAATATGTCATGGGGACCTCGATGGGCACTATACTTATATATCAGAGTCAGGGTGTAGTGTAAATGACTATTTTTTGATATCTCGAGAATTATTTTCACTTGTTCTATCGTCTTGCAGTTTATATATATCAGAACGATTAGAATCTGACCATTTACCCGTCGAGCTTCATTTTGAATTGCCAAATCTAAACCCTGGGTTACTGATCGCTGGAAAGGAACGTGAGGTTATTAAAAAGTTTGTGTGGAAGCCATCTTTTGAACATACTTATGTCACTGCAATGCATTCAGATGAGCATTGTCATCTCTTGACAGTGCTATTGATATGATTGATCGTGACTGCAATGAAGCTTTGAATATGTTTCTTACGTGTATTAAAACTTACTCTTCTTGCATGGAAAAACAATTCTGTTTGAACAATACTGATGAACAAAATGACTGGTATGACAAAGAATGTAAACTAAGTAAATCGAAAGCAAAAGGATTGCTACACATATTTCGGCAAACGAAGGATAGTTCTGATCGTGATGCTTACTGCATAGCTAGGAGAGAGTATAAGATTTGTTAAAATTTAAAGAAAATCAGCACAATGAGCAATTGTTAGGGGCGTTGGTTGATTCCATAAGTGATCAAAGGGAGTTTTGGGTAAATGTCCATAAAATGTCTTCAAAACGAAAGCAGCCACGTAACAATATAACAGTTGATGATTGGTATAAACATTTTAAACAGTTGCTTGAAACAAATTTAGAAAACGAATTTACATTAGTATCTAACGACATCATTGATGATAGTTTTGATGAATATGAAGATGGTGGTTCCATGAACCGCCCAATATCTAGAGAAGAAGTGTTATTGGCTATAAGAAAGTAAAAAGAACGGTAAATCCGCTGGTCCAGATGAAATTATTTGGCGTTGCTGAAAAATGCTGGTGATCGAGTAATTGACTTCTTTTAAACTGTTTTAACACTCTGTTTGATAAGGGAGTTTTCCCAGATAACTGGACAGAAACCATTGTCTTACCTTTATTTAAAAAAGGTAATGTAGACGATCCCGGTAATTATAGAGGGATATCATTATGTAATACAAGTAGTAAAGTTTATAGTTCTATAGTAAACAATAGGATTCAAGAATGGATTGAGCTGCATAATATCACAGGGAATATCATCAGCGGGGTTTTTAAAAGGGGATACTCCACCATTGATCACATGTACACATTATTAGCTTTAATACAAAAACAGTTTTGCTTTAACCGTAACTCTCTATGTCGCCTTTATTGACTTTGAGAAAGCTTTTGACTCTATAGAAAGGAATCTACTGTGGCCTATTCTGGTAAAAAATGGTATCAAAGGAAAACTCTTTCGGTGTATTCATAGCATGTACTCTACAGTCAGAGCTAGAGTTCGCTCTGGAGCAAAATTGACAGACTACATAAACTGTACCGGGGGGGGGTAAAACAAGGGGATGTTTACAAGTCCACTGCTGCTTCTCTTTATTTATAAATGAATTAGCAATAGAAGTGATTAGAAATGGGAGGCATGGTGCAACATTTATGCATGATTATTTTGAACTATTTATATTACTTTTGGCAGATGACATAGCTCTTCTGTCGGAAACAATAGTTGGGCTACAGACGCAACTAAATAGTCTACATAGGGCAGCAACAACACTCCATCTGAATGTGAATATGAATAAAAGTAATATAGTTGTATTTAGAAAAGGTGGGTACTTAGCAGCTAGTGAACATTGGACTTACAATGGAATCCTTATGCCTGTGGTTAATGTTTATAAATATTTAGGCATCTATTTTTCAACACGGTTGAGATTTACTGTTTTTCTTGTAAACCTTGCCTGCAGAGCAAAGTATGCGTTGTTATGTATATTGCAAAATTACGTAAGTTAAAATGCAATTCTCTTGCTGTATATTTAAAACTATTTGACGCGCAGATACAACCCATTGTTCAGTATGGTGCTGAATTGTGGGGGCTAAGTAATGCTGCACACTTTTGTGAAAAAGTACATCTCTTTGCTCTGAAAAAGTTTTTAGGAGTTCAGTTACAAACACCGAATGACCTTGTGTATGGTGAGACAAATAGATACCTGTTTACATAAATTCTGCCTGCCGTTAGGTGCATGCACTACTGGTTAAAGTTGACAAGAATGGATGAGTCAAGATTACCGAAAAAAAGCATATAGAACATTATTTGAGTTAGACTCTCGTGATAAGACAAACTGGGCGTCTGATATTCGCTGTAAGTTATACATGTTTGGTTTTGGTTATGTGTGGTTAAACCAAGGTGTTGAGGGAGTGGAACAGTTTATCGCTGACTTTAAAGAAGGACTTGTACTTTGCAGATGGCAAGAATGGGATTTTCACGTCAAGAACAGTGACAGATTTAGTGTATATAAGACCTTTTGTACAATAGCAATGGATAAAATGCATTTAACGTTAAATCTAGACAGACATGTCAAGATTATTACAACAAGATTCAGACTGGGTATTTCAGACATTGCTGTACATAGATGTCGATACAAACAACATACCCCTGTTGATTTGATTTGTCCATTGTGTAAAAAAGAGAAAGAAGATGAAGTGCATTTTGTTCTGTGCTGTCCTTTACTAAGCGAAATAAGAGAACGTTATATACATTTGAAATACTACAGATTTCCAAGTCTTTTCAGATTAAGTTTACTTCTAGCTTCCAATAATGAACGAACAACTAGAAATCTGTCCATTTACCTATAAAGCATTTAAGTTACGATCTGTTCTTGTTTGATTTCCAGATGCACCCCTTCACGAGGGGCAATGGCCTATTCCCCCCACCCCCCTTTTTTTTTTTTTAAACTTTCATCTTATTTAAAAATATTCATTGCGAACCTGACAGATCTTGTCATGAAGAAGTGACGGTCAGGCAGGAGACTTTCCGTTATTGTCTACAGCTCTTTTTTTTTTTTCATGGCGTCATAGCCAGAAAATACGTCTTCTGACCGGAAGATCTTCTGTGCGAGACTTCCTGTCATTGCGTACAGCTCTTTTTTTTTTTCATGGCGGTCATGGCTAAAAACACGTCTTCAAACCAGAAGATCTTCCGAGCG
This sequence comes from Conus betulinus, assembly GCA_016801955.1. Lineage (NCBI taxonomy): Eukaryota > Metazoa > Mollusca > Gastropoda > Neogastropoda > Conidae > Conus > Conus betulinus. Next base: position 220,534 of record JADBJO010002060.1, read on the forward strand.
TCCTTTTCCACTGTGTTCCCATTACTCTGGATCTGGGGGGGGGGGGGGGGGGGGGGGGGGGGGGGGGGGGGTGGGTGGGGGGGGGGGGGGGGTGGTGGTGGTGGGGGGATATATATGGCGATAGATCATCGCAGCAGCGGATTTCTGAGTAGTCACGGAGTTTGGGACAAAGAGTTCATATTTCATGGTGACTGACGAAGACAGCGAGAAGAAAAGATACCAGTACGTTCGTTGTTGGTCTGGGACTATGTGGTACGGCTCTACTCTAAGCTCCACTTCGTGTATATATATATATATATATATATATATATATATATATATATATATATATATATATATATATATATATATATATATATGTGTGTGTGTGTGTGTGTGTGTGTGTGTGTGTGTATATCTCTGTGTGAGCCAGGCCCGGGAGAGACGGTCACTGCACGGTGGGTCACATGGGGACAAAGAAAAATGACACTATGGTGGGTGGTTCTTGTGGGGTTTTGAACACCTCACCTTTGACCTGTCAGTCCCTGACGCTGATTACTGCGCCACGGCAACCGATCACACCCCTCTCTCTCTCTCTCTCTCTCTCTCTCGTCCTCTCTCTCTCTCTCTCTCTCTGTGAGAGAGAGAGAGAGAGAGAGAGAGAGAGAGAGAGAGAGTGTGTGTGTGTGTGTGTGTGTGTGTGTGTGTGTGTGTGTGAGAGAGAGAGAGAGAGAGAGAGAGAGGAGAGCCTGTGTGTTTGCACGCGTGCGTGTTTTATTCTATACTTGATCTCCTTTTTTTTTTCTGTTAGTGTTTCTGTCTGCAGACTGTCTCTTAATTTGTCTACCCGCCTTTTGTCTCCTTCTGCATGGAAAAGCTAAGATTACGTTGAACTGTCTGTGTGTGCTTCTCCTTCAATGATGCCTGCCCATCGTCTCTGTTCCCTCTCCACTCATTGCACAAATCTGGAACAGACACCCAACCGTATGGTAGGGATGCCTTTCCACAGCAATTCCCCTGCAGACAGACAAACAACAACAAACAAACAAACATGAGCGTTCTGTAACCTTTTGTATGCACATTGTTTGTTCGACAATGAAATTGGAAAGACAAACAAACAACAAACAAACAAACAGAAAAAAACGTATACTGGATTCACACTTTAAAGGGCTGCTCACAGTGTCTTTCTTCTCTTCGTCTTTTCTCCATGTGGGGACCTGTTTGTGGCTTCTCTTTACTCCTTTTTTTTTTAAACTTGGATTTCATCTGGAGAAAAAAACAACGTCAACAGCCAGACTAAAATCTGTCTGTCTGTCTGTCTGTCTGTCTGTCTCTCTCTCTCTCTCTCTCTCTCTCTCTCTCTCTCTCTCTCTCTCTCTCTCTCTCTCTCTCTCTCTGTGTCTTCCCTTAAAAAGAAAGAAAGGTACAAGAGAGAAACAATACAAGACGCTGTCTGAGACGAAACAAAAACCCACAAGACGGCAGGGAAACAAAAAAATCAGCGACACAAACAGGATCGGAAATCCCTCCCCCCGAAACGTCTTCCACCACGAAAAAGGGAGTGGAAGCCAAAGAGCTCCCCCGAGACGTTAGGGCATCACAAAGCATGTCAGAACAGACCAGATATTCAATACTCACAGACGTCAGGCGGAAAAACTTCGGAGCCTAAGAAAAGTCAGGGAGACGCAGACCCTAAAAGACCAATTTGGCAGGACCAGGGACGATATAACGCTGAGCCAGAGAATGGGCCGGCAGACGTCATGGTGGCGCCATAATGGCTGGCTGGACTGAGGGACAATGGGACGTCCTTGCCTCCACTGCCATCAATGGCGGTCACCAGCCCACTCTTAGTATGGCTCGGAGGAGTACTGGCAATGCCTCGTTTACCTGCCTCCTTTTGGAGACATAAAAACAATGCAGCACCGGGAAGGGGGGGGGGGGGGGGGGGGGGGGGGGGGGGGGGGGAGCAGCGAGCGAGAGAGAGAGAGAGAGAGAGAGGAGAGAGAGAGAGAGAGAGATACAGAGAGAGATAAGAGAGAGACAGAGTCAGAGACAAAGACAGAAAAACAGAGTACATGGATGGGGTTGTAGTTGTGGACAGATTAAAAAAAAAAAAAAAAGGACACAGCCTTGTTAAAGAAACATCTACGGTGTGAGGCTGCTGTATCAATTTTGAATGAGGCTTAAACTGAAAGAAAATGAAACTGTCAAAATGAATTTGTTTGTGGAAAAAGCTTCTTTGCGTGTCCGGTAAAAAAAAAAAAAAGAACAACAAACAAACAACTATATGTGTATTTTTGTTAAAAAATTGATGCAATAATGCGTTCATTCATTGGAACTATCAATGAAACACTAGTGGAACTGCCAACAATTCATCCCTGTCGGAAGGAAGTCATGCTAGTCGTGTTATACCCTTGGGCACGACTTCCATAGACATCACACCAGAGATCTGTAGTTACTTTTTCCACCTTCCTTTTTTTTGAAAAACCCGACTCGCCATCCCCCCCCCCCCCTCACCCCCCCTCACCCCCCATCCCCCACGACCCATCCCCCCCCCCCCAAAAAAAAACAACAACCCTGAACTGGCCAAGTCTGAAGGTTCAGTCTTTTTCACACACACACACACACACACACACACACACACACACACACACACACACACACACACACAGACATGCATACAGACAGACAGACACACAGACAGACACACAGACACACACACACACACACACACACACGCACGCATGCACGCATGCCACACGCACGCTTACACACACACACACCACACACACACACACACACACACACACACACACACACACACACACACACACACACACTTTTTTTTTAATGATTAACTAATAGCAGAATCTCAGAGGAATCCGGAGAGGTCTGCGCCTTTCGTCTGCTCTCGTTACTCATGGATGAGAGAGAGAGAGAGAGAGAGAGAGAGAGAGAGAGAGAGAGAGAGAGAGAGAGAGAGGAGAGAGAACTTGATCTGTATCCAGTTTTATACACACACACACACACACACACACACACACACACACACACACACACACACACACACACACACTACATTTCACATCTACAAAAAGCGTTCGCATTAATAATCCAACTTACTTTATCCAACGCACAATGAAGACATGTAAACATAGGGCAGACGCCTACCGAAACCATTCAGCAATACAACTCCAAAGCGATCAGTGAGTGTTCATTTAGCATACCATCAGACAATGGTTCCGCGAATCATTTACAGTTCTTCAGGGCTGCTCTTTCACCTTCATGACTTTTCAGCATTATTCCCGGAAACGCACTATGACTGATGCTCTGAAAAATCATATCATATCTGGAGGAAGAAACCATCACAAACCTTCCATTGGCAGATGACTGTCGAGGTCCTGGTAGGCAGTGAGCCAAGAGCTGGCTGAGCTTGTTGAAGAACAGGACGAAACGTCAACATGATATGGCGTGGGAATCATCGCAGAGAAGACTGAGTTGATGGCCAGCCACAAACACCGTCATGAGTACTGGTCTCACTGTCCAAGGTCAGAAATGAGGAGTCCAATTTCCATGGCGCCCATCCTAACAACGTAGGCTACAGGGCGCTTTACAAGTTTAACAATTTAACATCTAAGAAATACAAGCAGACACACACACACACACACACACACACACACACACACACACACACACACACACACACACACACACACACACACACACACAATTTTCTGCGTTTACGAGTCATAAAACACACACACACACACACACACACACACACACACACACACACACACACACACACACACAACACAATCGCGCGCGCGCGCACACACACACACATACACGCGCGCGCGCGTGTGCGCGCGCGCACACAGACAGACAGATAGACAGACAGACAGACAGACAGACAGACAGACAGACAGGCACTCTCTCTCTCTCTCTCTCTCTCTCTCTCTCTCTCTCTCTCTCTCTCTCAAACATAATGTTGCATACATAAACACACTATACGACCGGTGAACAGCTCATTGTACACGAGCAAAGTGTGCAAGTGACATGCAGTAATTCAGTAATATTTCAGGTGGGATCCTACAACTGGCGTTTGAACAGATACGTTTTTTTTTCTTTTTAAACGTTCTTTAATGAACAGATGTGTACATAAACAACTTATTGAACTGGAGCAACAACAAGCAAATGCTTATGATGTGCTCAGTGTTGAAAAATTTAACAACAAAAAACACATCGGCGGATTGCATAAACAACATTGACACTTAAGACAGAAAGAAAAATTGTGATTATGCGTTTAAAGTGCAGACTTGAAAGTCGGGAAGGAGGGGGGCATGACGTAGATGGAAAGGTAGTGAATTCCAGAGTATTGCCGCAGAAGATGAGAATGCTCTAGAACTGTGCTAGAAGAAGCGAGAACCTGTTCAACAGGTCACTTGCCTGGGATCCATCATTAGCAGTGAGGGGTCCAGAACAAGGTCAGGCTCCTGCAGGAACTGGTAGAATCATCTTGCTGCTCCACTCCGCCGAAACGTGGCTCCTGACAGCGGATCTTGACAGAAGAAACCCCAAACTATGGAAATGAAATGTTTGCTTCAAGAAATTAAGTATTCATATATGCTGATCATATCACCAATGAACAATGCGTCAGAATATCTGGCAACACGCAGAACGATACTAAGACGGCAAGGACATCGCATTTATAACACATAGGTAGTCCCTTGACTTTATACAGCACACGTTTACGATCCAGTTCACTTCATACCATGCATGACAATGGTCCAAGCCACTTGAGGTAATGGACCTTTACAGTCCGATCTGTTTCATGCAAGTGTACAGTCCGATTTACTTCATGCAATACTTATTTACAGTAGAGTTTACAGAGTTCGCTTCATACATGCCTGCAGTGAAGTTTAGTTCACGTCATACCTGTGTACAGGGCAGAGCCTCAGGGGTGGGTGGGTGGCAGAAACCTGGGTGGGCTGTTTCTCTGGATATGTCACAGCGGTCTGGGGTTCCTGAGAATCAGTGAGCCATTACCCTTGTGCGTTGACCTGCCCCAGGGGGGGGTGGACGCTGCCCACAGGCGGACCGCATATCTTCAGGCAGAGCAATAAAGACGATTTCTCATCTCACAATTTTCTTTTTCACACATCAGAATTTTCTTTGAGGATATACTTCAGATTTTACGTAGAAATGAAAAACAAAAACCCAACAACAACAAAAATTGTCGACATTTTGATTTTGATGTCATCAGTCCCGAAGACGGTCTACGACCGACCGAAATATCTTTTGTTCTTACATTTCCACGTGAAATCTGTAGAGCACGCTCAAAGGAAGTTGTTATTCAGGCGGAACACTTTCTGTATCATAGTGTGCATTATGTGAAGACAGTGAGGACAGAGCATCAGGCGTTTAACCAAAAAATAATGAAAAGACTCTTCCAGCCCAGAATGCAATGGCCCTCAGCCCCGTTCACATATTATGATGTGACCGTTTTTGTTGTTGCGGAGATAGGACTGTCTTGTTTCCTGTGACTATGTCAGACTCTAACGTAGAGTCTGCTCGCTGAAACACATGGAACAACGCTTCTCGTTGAAACATATGGAACAAAACTTCTCGTTGAAACATCTGGAACAAAGTTTTCTCGTTGAAGCATATGGAGCAAAGCTTCTCGCTGAAACATATGGAGCAAAGCTTCTCGCTGAAAATATCGAACAAAGCTTCTCGCTGAACACATGGAGCAAAGCTTCTCGCTGAAAACATATGGAGGCAAAGCTTCTCACTGAAAATATCGAACAAAGCTTCTCGCTGAAACATATGGAACAAAGCTTCTCGCTGAAACATATGGAACAAAGCTTCTCGCTGAAACATATGGAACAAAGTTTCTCGTTGAAGCATAATATGGAGCAAAGCTTCTCGCTGAAACATATGGAACAAAGCTTCTCGCTGAAACATATGGAACAAAGCTTCTCGCTCGCTGAAACATATGGAACAAAGTTTCTCGTTGAAGCATAATATGGAGCAAGCTTCTCGCTGAAACATATGGAAGTAAAGCTTCTCGCTGAAACATATGAAACAAGTTTTTCCCTAAAACATATAGAGCAAAGCTTCTCCCTGAAACATAGGGAACAAAGCTTCTCGCTGAAACATGGAACCAAGCTTCTCGCTAAAGCATATGGAACAAAACTTCTCGCTGAAACATATGGAGCAAAGCTTCTCGCTGAAACATATGGAACAAAACTTCTCGCTGAAACATATGAAACAAAGTTCTTCTCGCTGAAACATATGGAAACAAACTTCTCGCTGAAACATATGGAACCAAGCTTCTCGCTGAAACACATGGAGTAAAGCTTCTCGCTGAAACATATGAAACAAAGCTTCTCGCTGAAACATATGGAACAAAACTTCTCGCTGAAACATATGGAGCAAAGCTTCTCGCTGAAACATATGGAACAAAACTTTTCGCTGAAACATATGGAAACAAAACTTCTCGCTGAAACATATGGATCAAAACTTCTCCCTGAAACTATGGAACAAAACTTCTCCCTGAAACATATGGAACAAAGCTTCTCGCTGAAACATATGGAACAAAACTTCTCTCGCTGAAACATATGGAACAAAACTTGTCGCTGAAACATATGGAACAAAACTTCTCGCTGAAACATATGGAACCAAGCTTCTCGCTGAAACATGGAGTAAGCTTCTTCTCGCTGAAACATATGAAACAAATCTTCTCGCTAAAGTATATGAACAAAGCTTCTCGCTGAAACATATGGAACAAAACTTCTCCCTGAAACATATGGAACAAGCTTCTTGTTGAAACATATGGAACAAAAACTTCGAGTAAAAAGCCCTCTGTCCTTAATAAAACAGATTTTTGACCGCAGATCTTCAAGTAAAATGAAAAAATAAATGTTTTTGATGATTTTCAGAAGATTTTAAAAAAAGGAAAACAACAAAATATCGACAACGTTTC
>JADBJO010002060.1:235000-237500 GCA_016801955.1 Conus betulinus
TTCTGTAGCGCCGACTATGGTTTCTTTTTTTTTACCGTCACGGATTTCTGTAGCGCCGCCGACTATTTTTTTTTTTTTTTTCCGTCACGGATTTCTGTAGCGCCGACTATGGTTTCTTTTTACTCTGTCACGGATTTCTGTAGCGCCGACTATGTTTTTTTTTTCTTCTGTCACGGATTTCTGTAGCGCCGACTATGGTTTCTTTTTTCTTCTGTTACGGATTTCTGTAGCGCCGACTATGGTTTCTTATTCTTCTGTCACGGATTTCTGTAGCGTCGACTATGGTTTTCTTTTTCCTCTGTTACGGATTTCTGTAGTTCCGACTATGGTTTCTTTTTCCTCTGTTACGGATTTCTGTAGCGCCGACTATGGTTTCTTTTTTCCTCTGTTACGGATTTCTGTAGCGCCGACTATGGTTTCTTTTTTTTCCTCTGTTGCGGATTTCTGTAGCGCCGACTATGGTTTCTTTTTTCTTCTGTCATAGATTCTGTAGTGCCAGAAAATGGTTTCTACTTCTTCTGTCATGGAATTTTGTGGCGCTGATATTTGGTTTTCCTTCTTCTCCTGTTATACTGAAGAATGTTGCACACCCGACCACAACGTATAATTCACACAAGAAATGTATCACTTTTCCGTTGTGTCATTTAGTCAAAGAATTTGCTTTCCCTGTTCAACAGAGAGTCAAAAAAATGTGTCGACTACATCGGTAAATCGGAGTCTCAATGTTTAATGGCTAGGATCATTGAGGCTTTGAGGACAAGGATGGAAGCCAATACGGCAGCTGGAACAGATCATAAAAAGATACCACTGTAATCCATGCAGTATTTCACGTGGAGAGAGAGAGAGAGAGAGAGAGAGAGAGAGAGAGAGAGAGAGAGAGAGAGAGAGAGAGGGAGGGAGGGAGGGAGAGAGAGAGAGAGAGAGAGAGGAGAGAGGAGACAGAGAGAGGGAGAGAGACAGACAGACAGACAGACAGACAGACAGACAGACACAGACAGGAGAGAGGGGGAGAGAGAGGAGGAGAAAGAGGAGAGAGGTAGAGAGTCAGAGAGAGAGAGAAGAGAGAGAGAAAGAGAGAGAGAGAGAGAGAGAGAATAGAGAGAGAGAGAGAGAGAGGGAGGGAGGGAGAGAGAGAGAGAGAGAGGCGGATGGCTGCCCGATGTCATCTCGTGGTGTCCTAAGCGTGGTCTGAAGACACACAACACGCTAACAATGGCCGCCCACCCCCACTATCTGGGCAGACGGCCCTTAACGGCGACCAATGGCTGACGTCGCTCTGACGGTACGGTTCACAGCGTCCATCTCACACACAGACCATCAACACACACAGACAGACCATCAACGACACACACAGACCATCAACACACATTCACACCATCAACACACACAGACCATCAACGATACACTGACCATCAACGACACACACAGAGAGACCATCAACACACACAGACCATCAACATACACACAGACCGACAACACACACACAGGACCACCACACACAACACACACACCACACACACACACACACACACACACACACAGACCATCAACATACACACAGACCGTCAACACATACAGACCATCCACACACACAGACCATCAACACACACAGACCATCAACACACACAGAGACTATCAACGCCACACAGACTATTGATGCACACACAGACCACACACACAGACCATCTACATACACAGACCAGACCATCCACACACACAGACCATCGACATACACAGACCATCCACACACATTGACAATCCTCATACAGAGACCATCCACACACACAGACCATCAACACACACAGACCATCAACACACACACAGAGACTATCAACGCCACACAGACTATTGATACACACACAGACCACACACACAGACCATCCACACACACAGACCATCCACACACACAGACCATCAACATACACACAGACCATCACGCACACAGACCATCAACACACACACAGAGACCATCAACACATACAGACCATCAACGCACACACGGACCATCAACATACACACGGACCATTAACATACACAGACCATCAACACACACAGAGGCCAACACAACACACACAGAGGCCATCAACACACACACAAATCATCAACACACACACAGACCATCAACACACACACAGACCATCAACACACACAGAGACCATCAGCACACACACAGACTATCAGCACACAGAGACCATCAACACACACAGACCATCAACACACAGAGACCATCAACACACGAACACAGACCATCAAACACACACACAGACCATCAACACACACAGAGACATTGTCAGCTGTGGACAAACTGTAGGAGAATGCATTGAGTGTATGGCGGGGGGTGGGGTGGGGGGGGGAGAGCCGGGGATGGGAGGAGGGGTGGGATGGATGGGGGGGGGGGGGGGGAGGGGACGGGATGATAACGAAGACCAACAGTGTATGGTCGACAACTCTTTGCACTAAACCCACGTCCACAGACGTACGTATGCATTTATCCACGCCC
>JADBJO010002060.1:255000-267500 GCA_016801955.1 Conus betulinus
GTCGTGTTGTGTCGTGAAGTATCATTTCATATTCTTGATTTTTGTGTTTTGATGTGCAGGGCTTTCCTAATGTGTAGTGTTGTGCTTGTTACATTGTGTCTTTTTTTTTTTTTTGGTAGTGCACCATATTGTGTAGTATTGTATTATTGATCATGAATTACAGAGCATTCAGCTGATTGGCAGTGTTCCATATTGCACTGTACGTCATTACGTTATTTTGTGTTTATTGCAGAGTTTTGTAATGTTCTACACAGTGTTGTGATTAATTATATTGTGTTGTATCATATAAAAAAAATCTTAGGGCATTCTACCGTATTGTGTTGTGTGCTTCTGTAATGCTGCGTTGTCTTTTGTCCTGTTGTTGTTGTTGTTGTTGTTGTTGTTGTTGTGACTCTTCTGCTGTCTCATCTTGTGTGCCAAACCCAGTGGCATCGCACCCACGCCGCTCATTCCGACTACCGTCGTCCATAGTCACAGCCCCGGCACGACAATCCGTCAGGTGCAGTCAATGTCTAGCCGTCTGAAGGCAGCCCACTGGAGGAGACACTGCACTGCTGCCGAGTCACTTCGGTGGTGTTCAGCGGCGTCTGTTCTGACCCTACATACGCAGGACACCATCTACTAGGCCTCCTACTGACGACAATAAATGTTTTGTCGCGAAGCCGGCGTGAGTGAGCTCTCCCTCCGGAAGGCACCACCACGTCCGTCCAACGACAGTCCCCATAAATTCACCAGTACCGGTGACCCCGACAGAATCAAACCAAAGCCATAGTCGCGGACGGGCAATCGAAACTGAGGTCACCATGTGAGCAAGGCATGGAGGGCCACAGAATTTGAGACTCTTTTTCATGCTGATCGAAGAGGATGAGGATGGTTAAGAAGATGATGATGAGGATTTCCATTACTTTCATGATATATCCCGACATCAAACACGACCGAGATATACCGGCACTTGCTGTGTTGATCAGGAAATTCAAGCAACGTTCTCAGAGATGCATCCAGTGAGTGGATGAAACACGTCTGTGTGGTGCCATTCTTCCCAGCTGGGCCCGTAGTGAACTCAACTCTGGTTAGGAGCCGGTGAAGGACAGAAAAATCAGACAAATACATGGCTCTGATGGGAATAGAACTCAAGACCTCCCAGCCGGGAGTCCGCTACACTAACCACTTCGCCACAATGACTGATTTGCTGTGTTGTACAAAGTTGGATATGTGCCGTGTTGCGCTGTCTTGTGTCTTGGCCTGTTGCGTTGAGCGTTGTGCTCAGTGTTGCTGCTGTGTTGTCAGACACTGTATCATATAGACTGTCTTGTACTGTCTTTTAGTTGCTGCTGTGTTGTCGGACATTGTATCATATATACTGTCCTGTACTGTCTTTTAGTTGCTGCTGTGTTGTCGGACATTGTATCATATAAGCTGCCTTGCACTGTCTTTTGTTTCGCAGCGTGTTATTGTATTGTATTATGTTATAGTGAATTGCATTGTATTGTGCTGAATTATAGCTTAGCTCGCTAACATTTATATGTTCAAACACATATTATTTATTTACACATATGCGTGTGGGTGTGCGCTCGTGCGCCCACGCGCACAAATACACGCGCACGCATGCACCCGCGCACGCACACACACGCGCACGCATGCACTCACGCACGCACACACACACATACACACACACACACACACATACACGCACACACACACACACACACACACACACACACACACACACACACACACACACACACACACACACACGCACGCACGCACGCACGCACGCACGCACGCACGCACGCACACACACACACACACACACACACACACACACACACATACACACACACATACACACACACACACATACGCGTGCGTCGAGACCCATCCCGCTCGGCCCCTTACTGCGTGTAGAAGTGTGTTTGATCAAAGGCAAAGTAAACAGAACCCACAAACTTCCACACGTGCTGAAAGAAATACAGCAGCATACGTACCAGAAGGTGACTGACCCATACAGCCTACGGAGAACTCTATGGGTCCTGTAAACTGGCCACGAAGAGGAATAAGACACTATACACGCGACTCTCATCACAGTTAGTCGAATGAGACTTAGCTGTAATACGCTGTTACAGTGTTTCATTTCTTCTGTTATTTCTTTACATGACTGAAAAAAAAAAATAGACGGGATGGATCGCATGCTTAACTGGGGATCCCAACTCATCATACAATCATTCGCAATTACAGCTGAAATGTAAAGTATTCGGGCGTACAACAAATGAAGAGGTATAGACAGAAGATAGAGAATCCTGTATGAAGAGGAAGAGTGGGGTTATCGAAGAGACAGAAGATAGAGCAGCATCCTATACGAAGAGGAAGAGTGGGGTTATCGAAGAGACAGAAGATAGAGCAGCATCCTATACGAAGAGGAAGAGTGGGGTTATCGAAGAGACAGAAAATAGAGCAGCATCCTATACGAAGAGGAAGAGTGGGGTTCTCAAAGAGACAGAAGACAGGGCATCCTTTACGCACAGAAAGCAGCGTTTTCTGCTGTGTGGAAGGACTTCAAAACATGTCTGGTTTCTGCTGCACACACACCTTAGAATTCTTTTGCTGCCATCCATCAGCATATTATGTTCTAAGAAAGTAATTTGTCGGTGGTTGACTTGGGGGTTAAGGGCGATTTTTCCTCCCATAGACATCATTGTGTTTCTTAGTTCCTACATTGATGGAAGTTCTCTTGTAAACACTCTTTATTGTCATAATTAATTACCTCGTGACTTGAGATGTGAATAGCAGTTCAACAGTTTTCGAACATTGCCCTTCTAGATATTAATGGCCAGGAACGTTTTTTTTTTTCTTTTTTTTGTGTTTTTTGTTGTTTTTTTTGTTGTTTGTTTGATTTTGTATTGGTTTTTTTTTTTTTTGTTTTGATTTGATTTTTGCGAACAGAAGATACAACGTTCTAAACATGTTTATTTTGGTCGACAGATACTTGAATTCATTTACGTTAGCACGAGGCAAGAAGTGGTGTAAAAAAGCTGGATATTTTCATTCAGAAACTGCACAGATGAGGAACAATGAAGAAGTACAGCGAAACAGAAGAACAACGCGACAGCTGTTCATCTTTGTTCACCATCCGTTTCCCATCAGTCGGCCCAATATGTCCTTCGATCATTGAGCTTATAGCTGACGCATACATGTTAAAATCCATCAAAGCGTTTGGCAGAAAACATATGATAGATGATCCGGTATTGACCGTCTTGTGATTTGTTTGTTTCTTTCGTTCGGCGCCATTGTAATTTTTCTTTTTTTAAGTTTGTTTCCATTTCCGCCCGCAGTTGCCTCACTCTGAAAGCAGTATTGATCGTTTAATCTTTCAAAATGTAATGTTTATTCTGCCGCTCGTAGTCTTTCCTTTAATCTTTCCTCAAAGTTGTAATTCATATTTTCCGGCTAAAGAGAAAAAAAAAAAAAAAAAAAAAAAAAAAAGAGAGGAGAGAGAGGGAAATCGCGCATTTGATTCCGTAATAAAATACAAAGATTTTGAAGGAAAGTGTTTAATTTTTGTTGTAAATTGTGGTGGAGTACTTTGTTTTTAGTGGGTGTGTGCGTCTGCATGCGTGTGTGTGTGTGTGTGTGTGTGTGTGTGTGTGTGTGCGTGTGTGTGTGTGTGTGTGTGTGTGTGTGTGTGTGTGTGTGTGTGTGTGCGTGCGTGCGTGCATGTGTGTGTGTGCGTGCGTGTGTGTGTGTGCGTGCATGTGTGTGTGCGTGCATGTGTGTGTGTGTGTGTGTGTGTGTGTGTGTGTGTGTGTGTGTGTGTGTGTGCGTGTGTGTGTGTGTGTGTGTGTGTGTGTGTGTGTGTGTGTGTGTGTGTGTGTGTATGCGTGAGTGCGTGCGTGAGTCCGTGCATGCGTGCATGTGCGTGCGTGTGTGAGTGTGTGCGTGCGTATATATATATATATATATATATATATATATATTATATATATATATATATGTGTGTGTGTGTGTGTGTGTGTGTGTGTGTGTGTTTTAAAAGTTAAAGTTAGTTCTTTGGCCCGAGATTGCGAAAGACTATTTTAACGCCAGCAGCAAACAGCGTCATTTGTTGGGTTTCTTTGCCGACACAGAATGTGTTTGTCTCATCGATCCAAAGCCTTTTTTTTTTTTTTGCTTCATCGTGACTAGTACAACATGCGCACGGGCATGCACGTGCGTTCTATTTTCGCGGACTGGGCGCCTTGTTTGTCTGTATGTGCGCATCTAGTGCCCAGCACGTGCAACTGGTGAGAAATGGCCAGCCATGTGTCACGCCTTGCAAGGCTTGAGGGTGTAAATCAAGGTTACACTTGTCCTACTTCTCTTGTTGGCCCGCGGCAGGTGTGTGTGTGTGTGTGTGTGTGTGTGTGTGTGTGTGTGTGTGTTGTGTTGTGTTGTGCTGCTGTGTGTGTGTGTGTGTGTGTGTGTGTGTGTGTGTGTGTGTGTGTGTGCGCGCGCGCGTGCAATCACTGTGCGAGTTCTGAGCTGTGATGCTTTTCGGGGATTCTTGCCTTGCAGGAATAAGTTGAAAGTCTGGTGAACTAAAATATCGCTTTATGTACGTTGTGACATCGGTGAGTTGAATTGTGATTTCTGTTCTTCGATATCTTACATCATTTATTGGTGTGTAAAGCTAATCTAAACTAAGAAAACAGTCTTTAGAAGAAGAAGAAAAAAAAAGGTCAGACATGTCCACGCGCTTTGTCCCGTGAGCGCAGCCCGAATGTGGCAAATGTTATGGGATGCAATGCTATACAACTCCGTGTAGTAGTGCAAAAGCAGTACACCGAAGTGCTGTGACTACCTCTAGTTGTGACTATCTCCTGTTGACTGTCTCTAGTTGTTACTATCTCCTGTTGACTATCTCTAGTTGTGATTCTCTCCTGTTGACTATCTCTAGTTGTGACTATCTCCTGTTGACCTCCCCTCTCATGCTGTGCTTTGTCTCCAGGTCCAAGACCATTGCAGCCCTGAGATGGTACTTTGCGGACAGCTGGGCTATAAGCCAGATGACCTCTCTCTCTCTCTCTCTCTCTCTCTCTCTCTCTCTCTCTCTCTCTCTCTCTCTCTCTCTCCAAGACCATTCTACAGGCAATAGAGGAGGGTGGACATGTAACTCACCAGGATATCTTGTCCAAGATCACCCTTCTGGCCACAGTGGGGGAGTGGACATGTCTCATTCCATGACTCGGTGTCCAAGACCATTCTGGAGAATACGCCGGAGGGAGTGGGCATGTCTCTCACCATGACTCACAATTCAAGACAATTCTACAGGCCACAGTGCAGGAGAGGTTCTCTGTTCACGACCATTCTACAGGCCACAGGGGAGGAGAGGTTCTCTGTTCACGACCATTCTACTGGCCACATTGGAGGAGAGGTTCTCTGTTCACGACCATTCTACAGAGCACAGTGGAGGAGAGGTTCCCTGTTCACGACCATTCTACAGAGCACAGTTGAGGGTAGAGGTTCTCTGTTCACGACCATTCTACAGAGCACAGTGGAGGAGAGGTTTCTCTGTTCACGACCATTCTACAGGCCACAGTGGAGGGTAGAGGTTCTCTGTTCACGACCATTCTACAGAGCACAGTGGAGGGTAGAGGTTCTCTGTTCACGACCATTCTACAGAGCACAGTGGAGGAGAGGTCTCTCTGTTCACGACCATTCTACAAAGCACAGTGGAGAGAGAGGTTCTCTGTTCACGACCATTCTACAGAGCACAGTGGAGGGTAGAGGTTCCCTGTTCACGACCATTCTGCAGAGCACAGTGGAGGGTAGAGGTTCCTGTTCACGACCATTCTACAGAGCACAGTGGAGGGTAGAGGTTCCATGTTCACGACCATTCTACAGATGTCACGACCTGTCTGACACACATACAGGCGTGAAGGCCTCGACCTGAAACTTTTTTTCCACTGTCAGGTAGTTTTTTTTGTTTTGCACTCGAAGACCTCTGTGTTCACCCCAGAAACCATGTTCAGGTTGAGCCTAAGAAACCCTCGTGCTTTACGCGCATCATTCAATTCAGCTTTCTGTCACCCGTCTCGAGGGCAAATGCTAGGGGAACTAACTCTAGTAGGCCTGCCGGAGTTCTCCTCCCCTGTCAGAATTTAAGAGGATGACGCGTTCTAGAATGGATTGGGGCGTCGGAACTCAGCTACGTGAAGCGGGTTACGTCGGGCTCTCGTTGGTCGTCCCTCCGAGAGGGGCCTCATATACTACTGATGTCTCGTCGAACAGTGGTAACACCTTTCGATAGGTCTTGAGGCCAACACTGCGGAGTTGTCTCATTCCGACTTCCCCCACGAGCCGAATGGGGTAAGCATTAAATTATCGTTTTTCTTGATTTGTTCATCCTTCACACCATCTTTGTGTTAAATGCTTACGGTTTTTGAGGGATTCAGGTTTGAATCCTTGGCCTTAAGTAACGTTAACAATTAGTACCGTTTTCTTTCTCCCCCCCCCCCTCTCTCTCTCTCTCTCTCTCTCTCTCTCTCTCTCTCTCTCTCTCTCCCTCTCCCTCTCTCTCTCTCCCTCTTTCTCCTCTTTCTTTCCTTTTGATGGTTGTCTTGTTCGTTCATTTAAAATGGGTATGAAATTTTTTTTTTTTTTTTTTGCATCTATATTGGTTCCAATGCCTTGTTGTTCTGAAGTGTTAACGGTTATAGCATAAGGAGGGAAACTTACTGTGGGATATCTAACCCGAAGATTCCCTTCGTTCATGGGAAAACCATTCCAAGTTTTCAGTCCGAGCAGGGAAGTTAGGGTTTTTTTGTTTGTTTGTTTGTTGTTTGGTTGGTTTTTTTTAATGGCATCAGCCGACATTATAGGATATAATGCTGGCTGGCGCAGTCAACCCGTGCATGGCTCGGATTCCCTCCCTTGCTTCCTTGGAATCTGGATTTTGGGGTTTTATTTGCGTGACGACGGCTTTGCGGTAAACGAGAGCAATAGTCTATATATATATATATATATATATATGTATATATATATATATATATATATATATATATATATATATTGTGTATTGGAGGATGTGCATACATGGACATTTCTACACACATAATATGCATCGGTATGGGTTAGTCATATCGTAGCCCGGGTTATAGCTCTCTCTCTTCCAGGCCTTTGAACCAAGTGGCCCGCAGCCTTAGTCTGGGCCTGGGGGTGACGAGCTGCCGTAGGTCGCTGGGTCCTCGCTACAGGTGAGCAGCGTCACCAGGGGACCGTCAAGGAGAAGCCTGCACAGCCCTGCCTGGAGACGGTTCTACATTCTGTCCTGGAACAGCCCATCCGGCACTCTCCGTCCCCGTTGTTCCTTTCCTCCCCCCCCCTCCCCCCCATTCCCCCCGCAGCACCGCTTCAAGAGTTCCCGACTGCAGCGGCGCGGATTGGGGCGTGGGAATCGACGGGAGGGGTGCCAAACATCACCTTCGCCATCTACACCACCATCGTCTCGTGTCATGTCCGAAACGTTTCATCGTTCGTCGTTCCGTCATGTACATGTGATCGTCCAGTGAATCAGTGCGTCGTTTAAAAACCTACTCCAGCGTGCCTAGTCATGGACGCCGCCTAAGTCTAAGCGCCAAGACAGCCCGAGTGACTAAGCAGAGACCAATTGCTCCATTCTGTGCCGAGCTGTGACTTGGCTGTTCGGTTTCTAAGGACAGCGATGCCTACTGGGATTGAAACACACACCAACACACACGCTACGTATCATCACCCTTTTACGCACATTTGGAGAGTCATCATTTTTTTTTTTGAGTTGATATGCTATGATGACTGCTTTTGAATTCAATATATATGTCCATATGGTAAAATTGATGAGGAGACTCCCCATGGTTTCCCTTGCCTGTTTTCGCTTACTCGTTGCTACAGGTCCCCGGCCGCGGCCGACTGAGGTCCCCAAAGTTTTTTTTTATTGTGTTATACCCCTAGACTTCATACCCCAGGGATCTGTATTTTATTCTATACTCAAATATTCCTGGCGTGTCTGTTGGATTCTTGCTGCCGCTAGATATAATATTGTCAATAATCAGCATTAAAAGGTTCCCCCTTTGGATTGGGATCCTAGAGAGGCAGTTGCTGTTCCGTCGCTTTGCTGGGAGGGGTGACTGGTGTGAGTCAGTGTGGGGTCTGCTGCCGGTGATCGGGAGGGGGTGTTGCTGTCTTCCTGGTGACCCCTAGGGGTCGCCGGTGGGGCACGTGACATCTTGTGGGGGCTCGTCCGGGATTTCTCAGACATTCCGGGCCCCTCCCGTTGTTGGCGGGGGACTCTGCCTGGCTCCGCCGATCGGCTCGGAGACCGTTTCAGCACTTGCCTTGCCAGTTCCTCACAATCGCTACTAGGTGGCTGGAGGGTGCCGACTTGGTCGGGTGAACTCAAGACTTGGCTCCCCCTGTTAGCGTTAGTACCCCGTTTCGCAGCCCCCGTACTTTCCTCCCTGGTGCCTGTTTTGGTGCCCGTTTTTTTTTTTTTTTTTTTTTTTTTTTTTTTTTAGTTGGAGTCATGGCGAGCGATCCTAGACCGTCAAGACCTGTGACACGGTCGCAGCACGTGATAGTGACGGCAGTTTCTACTAATGTAGTGACGACTAGTTCGGTTGTGTATAGCACCGCGCCCAGTACCCCTGCGGCCACAACCCCCACAGGTGTAGGGGCAGTCGATCTGGATTGGGACAGTTTGTCGAAAAACACATAAGGCCAGAAGAGACGAAGCCGCCAGAAGAGCCGCCTTCAGGAGCGCTCTTCAGTCCGAGGCCGCTCAGGGTGCCACGAGACTGGAGACTCCCCTGACCCCCGAGACACTTCTCCCCTCTGTCTCCAAAGGCACGGACCTCACTCCTCTCTTGATGTTTATGCAAGAAGAAAGAGAGAGGGATGGGATGAGGGAAGAACGCCGGGAGAGGGAGGGGAGGGAAGAGAGGGAGAGGGAAAGAATAAGGGAGGAACAGAGGTTGGCGAGGGAAACGCAGAGAGAGGAGGAGAGATTGAGGAGAGAGAGAGAGACGGCAAGAGGAACAACGGTTAGAGCAGGAAAGGTTGAGGGAGCAGAGAGAGGAGAGGGGAGTTAGAACTGATTTTGGACAGGTTATGCCTTTGCGAGAGGGAGGGGGGTCGTGGAACTAAACCTCTTCCCAAGTTAAAGATGCCCGAACTTCAGCCTGATGAAGACGTTGAAGAGTTCCCTGACCATTTTGAAACTGTAGCTCATATGTATGGAATGTCAGAGGCGGACATGGTGCTGCACCTATCAGGTTCTGTTAAGGGTAAGGCCAGGGAAGCATTCAACTCGCTGCCATCCGGCGCAGATTTTTTCAGCTTTCAGAATGGCTTTGTTGAAGCATTTCCGGTTAGGGCCTGATGCCTACAGACGCAGGTTCAGGGAAATGAGGAAAAAAGGCGATGAGACCTTTACCCAGTTCGGTGAACGACTGCATACGGCGATTCTACCCCTACCTCTATGGCAGGCACTTCGTGGTCGAACCTCTACCCTCCACTGTGCTCTGGAGAATGGTCGTGAACAGAGAACCTCTACCCTCCACTGTGCTCTGTAGAATGGTCGTGAACAGGTGTGCTCTGTAGAATGGTCGTGAACAGAGAACCTCTCCTCAACAGAGCACAGTGGAGGTAGAGAGGTTCCCTGTTCACGACCATTCTACAGAGCACAGTGGAGGGTAGAGGTTCCATGTTCACGACCATTCTACAGAGCACACAGTGGTCGGGTAGAGGTTCCCTATTCACGACCATTCTACAGAGCACAGTGGAGGGTAGAGGTTCTCTGTTCACGACCATTCTACAGAGCACAGTGGAGGGTAGAGGTTCCATGTTCACGACCATTCTACAGAACACAGTGGAGGAGAGGTTCTCTGTTCACGACCATTCTACAGAGCACAGTGGAGGGTAGAGGTTCTCTGTTCACGACCATTCTACAGAGCACAGTGGAGGGTAGGGGTTCGAGAAGCAGAAGAAGAAATCAGGAGCACACAACGTAAACAAGTGGACCGTTATCTCCACCATGTTGCGCAGGACAGGATCAAGTACTGTGGAGTTCACCCACTTCCCAAGTGTCCTTCAACCTGCTGTCTACTGCCAGTGGACAAACTGATGACTATAGTGACGATAATATACATAATTTTAATTATAACATTTGGCCCAACCCATGGTTTTACGCGAAACGACGAAGGAACTTTTTTTTTTTTTTTTTTTTTTTCACTTTTTGAAATGTTTTTTCCCAGTAATAATAACAGCAAACATATATCAACAAAAAGAGTGTAAATGAATATGCAAAATCGAGAAGGAGGGAAGGGGAGGGGGGGTTTAGAGAAATAATGGCATACAGACATAAAGAAGAGACTGAACAAAAAGCATTCTAACACTTCAATTCAATAATATTAATAAAAGAAATTTAAAAAAAAAAAAAGAAAAAAAAGAAAAAGACACAAGTCACAAATATACTACTTTTGAAATGGAATGGAACTTCTGCCTTGAACAATAAACGACAAACAAGTAGGGTACCTCTTGGTCCCACATGAAAACATAACTCCAAAGGAATCCCCGGGGATGTTTCCTTGTTTGTTCTGTGTGTTTCTGTGCTGTCATGTCTGCGAGGCGATTCGGTATCGTAAGCAGCATTCCTTTGGAATTACGTTTTCTTGTGGGAACAAGAGTTACCCTACGTGTTTTTGTTGTTTATCGTTTACTGTTCCCTGCCTCATTTCATATTTACTTTCTGTCTTAAAGGTAGAAATTGCGTTAGATCTTGAAGCGAAGTGACAAAAAGAAGAAGAAGAAGAAGAAGAAGAAGAAGAAGAGAAGACCAGCCGCCGTGGTGAAGTGGTCAGCGTCGCGGACTCCCGTATGGGAGGTCGTGGGTTCGATTCCCATCAGAGTCATGTGGGGTTTTTCTGCCCTGACCGGCTCCTACCCTGAGCTGAATTTGCCAGGGATCTCAGCTGGGAAGACTGGGACCACACAGTTGATTTCATCCACTCAATTGATGCGTCTCTGAGAGTGCTGCTCAAATTTTCTGAGCAACACTGAAGGTGTCTGTATTCTCGGGCCTGGTTGACGCCGGGATATATTATGAAAGGAAGCGTAGAGTACAGCCCTGTCATGCAGTCTCAGACCAGAATGAAAATCTGTACCATCATCTTCATTATCCTCATTTTCATCGATCAGCATTAAAAAAAAAAAGTCTCAAATTCTGTGGCCCTTCATGCCCTGCTCCTATGGTGACCTTTCGATGCCCACGTCTATGTCCTTGATTTGATTCCGTCGGGGGGTCACCGGTATCGGCAACTTCGTGGGAGCTGTCATTTGACGGACGTGGTGGCGCGCCCTCCAAAGGGAGAGCTCACTCACGCCGGTTCTGCAATTCATTATTGTCGTCAGTAGGGGGCTTAGTAGGTGGTGTCCTACGTATGTTGGATCAGAACAGGCGTCACTGAACACCACCGAAGTGACTCGGCAGCAGTGCAGTATCTCCTCCGTTAGGTTGCCTCATGGCGGCTTGACATTGACTGCTCCCTGTGGATTGCCAGTGTCGGGGCTGCGGCGGGCCGGGCTGGGCTGTGGCTGTGGACAGTAGTTAAGGAATGATCGGCGTGGGTGTACTGCCACTGAGGTGGGCACAGAAGATGGGACAAAAAAAAAAAAAAAGAAAAGAGAAAAAAAAAAAAAAAGAAAGAAAGAAAGAAAGAAAGAAAGAAAGAAAAAAGTGTGATAACATGATTTTTTTTTAACTGTGAAAACTGGGAATCAACTCTCTGCCCCAACGGTGTGAAAAAGTTCGTTATATGTTGCGTTCCACGCGTCCTTTCTACTGATGGTGGATTGAGGGTAAAATGCAAAGGGCCTTATACTGACTGTCAAACTGCTTATATTGTTGTACAAAATGAACAAGTATAATAACTGATTTGTTGTTACTGTTGTCTTTCAATAAAATAATTGTATTAAAAGCAAAGCGTGGCCCAAACTTGGTACACAAACCGTGCCTGCTCTCAGCCTTGTCAGGACCACACTCTGAGCGAAAGCACTTGCTAACAAAGACAAAGCATCTGCCGACAAAGACAAAACATCTGCTAACAACGCTAAAGCACTTGCTAACAAAACTGAAACGCTTCAAAAAAAAAAAAAAAAAAAAAAAAAAAAAAAAAAAAAAAAAAAAAAAAAACTAGCTAAAAAAGCTACAAGAACTAGCTAACAAAAGCAAAAGAATTTGCTAACAAAGTTAAATCACTTGCTGACAAAGGCTAAGGAACTTGCTGACAATGTTGGAGTACTTGTTAACAAGGCCAAAGCACCTGGTAACATAAAAGTTAAAGCACTTTCTAATAAAGCTAAAGCACTTGGTAACAGAACCCCCAAACGTAAATGACTTCCCCCCCCCCCCCCACCAAAGCTAAAGCACTTGCTAACAGAGCTAAAAAGGACTTGCTAACAAAGTTGATTAAAGCTCTTGCTAACAAAGCTAA
>JADBJO010002060.1:282500-287500 GCA_016801955.1 Conus betulinus
GTGGTAATAGTAGTAGTACTTCTATAGCGCGCCTGTGCTCGACTGGAGACCAAACTCTAAGTACTCTACAATCCACACTCGTTTACATAGCAGGCTGACTACCCGGGTAGAGCCGACGGAAGAGCTGCCTGACGGTGCTTCAGTCCGTCGTTTCTCACGTCATTTAGGAAGTCTCATTCACTCAGTTTTTTCTTCCTTCAGTCTTTCTCATTTTCACGCGGGTGCATGCTATGTGTAATATGTGACCCACATACCAACGGCCGAACTGGCCTTCTTTTCCACAGATTGGTTGGTGACGGGATTTCACGTCTAGGTGCAAGATGTTGTGGTTTTGGTAGGTAGAGGAAAGATAGGCAGACTGGAAACCAACAATCAGTATTGCGCCGGATCATAGAAAGACAGTATCCCTGGACAGATCTGGCCGAAGTTCCCACAGAAACACTGGTCAGGACGATACTCAATGCCATGGTAATGTGTCTTGTCTGTGTGTTCGTCTACAGGTCTATTGGTTGTCTGTGTGTCTTTCTGTGTGTCTGTCTATGTGTTTGTGTATTTGTGTGTGTGTGTGTGTGTGTGTGTGTGTGTGTGTGTGTGTGTGTGTGTGTGTGTGTGTGTGTGTGTGTGGGTGTCTTTCTGTTTGTCGGTCTATGTCTCCGTCTGTGTGTATGTCAGTCTGTCGGTCTATTTGTCGGTCGGGCGCGCGCGCGCGCGCGCACGCGCGCGCGTGTGTGTGTGTGTGTGTGTGTGTGTGTGTGTGTGTGTGTGTGTGTGTGTGTGTGTGTGTGTGTGTGTGTGTGTGTGTGTCTGTCTATGTGTTGGGCTAGTAGTTGTCTGTGTGTCTTGCCTTTTCATCTACCTGTGTGTCTGTCTATGTGTCTGTCTATGAGTTTGTCTATGAGTTTGTCTATGGGTTTAATGTGTCTGTTTGTGTGGCTGTGTACTGAAGTATCTGTCTGTTTTCCTGTTTACGTGTGTGTGTCTATCTCTGTGTTCGTGTGCGCTTGTCTTTACGTCTGTGTACAGTTTTGTCTATATATGTGTCTGTGTTTTAATCTGTCTGTGCATCGGTGTATCTGCGGATGTGTCTGTCAGTGTGTCTGTCCACAGAATTCCCAAACGGATTGACTGTTGTTAGATTTTTTTTTTTCTTGCTGTCCCATCTTCTGTGTCACCTCAATAGCATTGTACCCACGCCGCTCACTCCGAACCCCCCCCCCCCCCCTCCACAACCCAGCCCGTCCCCCGCCGCAGCCCAGGCGCCGGCAACCCAACATTGTCATTGTTAAGTCGTCAAGAGACAACCCACCGGGAGGAGATACTGCACTGCTGCCGAGTCACTTCGGTGGTGTTTCAGTGGTGCCTGTTTCGATCCAACATACGCAGGACATCACCTACTAAACCCACTACTGACGACAGTAATTGCTTTAGTCGCAGAGCCAGCGTGAGTGAGTTCTCCCTCCGAAGGGCGGCACCATAAATGTGCCAGTACCCGGTGACCCCGACGGAACCAAACTAAGGCCACAGACGTGGACAGAACATCGACACTGAGTCACCATGAGAACAGGGCATGAAGGGCCACAGATTTTGAGCATTTTTTTGGCTTTCTTTTCTTTTTTTGTTTTTGTTTCTTGTTAATACTGATCGATGAGAATGAGGAGGATGAAGATGATGCTACGGATTTCCATTCCGTTCTGAGACTGCTGACAATGCTGACTGCTGACAATGCTGCACTCTACGCTTTCTTTCAAAACAGACCCCGGCATCAACCAGGCTCGAGAAAGACAGACCCCTGCCGTGTTGATCAGGAAATTTTGAGCATTGTCGAACGACAAGCCCCTAGCCGGGAGTCCGCGACGCTAACCACTTCGCCACGGCGGCCGGTGATGCCAGAGAGACTTAGAGTGTGATTCGTCAGATGTCTTCCAAATATTCTTGACAGCCTTCACGAAAATAGTCTGACGGGTTTGCGACGTAAATCACCTTCCCATGCCTCGCCCACTGCTCACGAAAATCAGCTGCTGGATTTGTGACGTCAGTGATTTCCCAACGGCTTTGATTACTCCTCACGAAAATCAACTGTTTCAGTTTGTGACGTCATTAACTTCAGAATAACTTTGACAACTCCTGATCAAAATCAACTGTTCAGTTTGTGACGTCATTAACTTCAAAATAACTTTGACAGCTCCTGATAAAAATCAACTCTTCAGTTTGTTACGTCATTGACTTAAGAATAACTTTGACAACTCCTAACAAAAATCGACTGTTCAGTTTGTGACGTCATGAACTTCCGAATGGCTTTGACTACTCCTAACGAACATCAGAGATTGGCTTCGTGACGTCAGTACCTTTAAAATGATTCTACAGATTTAGGAGATCGAAGATTTGAACGGTTCTCTAATGCAAAAGACCAAAATAGTCAAAATGTTGATGATCTCTCTCTCTCTCTCTCTCTCTCTCTCTCTCTCTCTCTCTCTCTCTCTCTCTCTCTCTCTCAATGTATGTGTGTGTGTGCGTGCGTGCGCGCGCGCTATAAAAATTCTGTAGTATATATCGTCGAGGTTTCTGATTCGTTCGATGCTCTAAACCAAACTGTTTTATGAGAACAAGTTCCAAAATACACGCCCCTTTGCTTGTACAATTGTACAATGCAGGATTCTGCACAAATTCTGCACAAAGATGTCATTGTACAATGCAGGATTCTGCACAAAGATGTCATTGTACAATGCAGGATTCTGCACAAAGATGTCATTGTACAATGCAGGATTGAGCACAAAGATGTCAGTGATTGTCCAGCTGTGCATTTATTTCCTTACTTCGTTGGCTTTTACACCGCTACAAATCTTTTCTTTGTTTCTGTCTACCTTCTTGCCTTTTCTCTTTCTTTCTTTCGTTTGTTTGTTTGTTTTGTTTGTCTGTTTTTCTGTCTGTCTGTCTGTCTGTCTGTGTCTTTCTTTCTTTCTCTAATTCTCTTTTCTTTTGTTGTAAGAAATAGAGTGAATGTGTCAGTACACCAAACATTTGCACATTAACAACCACTGTGCATCAAACACTAAAATACTAAACTTCACATGAGAGTATTCCATCGGTATTAGAACATACATATTTGCATGGTCAATCAGAGATAACCGCAGAGTTATGGACTGTGTGTGTCTCTATTTAACTCCAAGAGCACAGACACAGTCAGCCGTGTCTCCCTGATGAGTCCGATCCAGTGGACGAAAGGCCTAGGAGCAGGCAATACCAATAGAGTCTTCGGGAGGGATTGCGATGGTTCCCTCATGCAGCTAGTGAAGAGTTGCCTAGTTATTATATATTTCCTTAATTTTATGTTTCCCATTTTCTTCACCTTCACAACCCCCCCCCCCCCCCCCCCTCCCACCACCACCTTTTTCTTTTTAGATCAAATCTTTGCCAAGTCATCACTATAATGACGGAAGAATTGTTAGCATGCACTTGTTTTCCCCCACTTCTTCTTGTTCGTCAATCAGCGATAATAAAGCAAAAAGAAAAAAAAAGTGTTGAAAAAAAAAAATAGGATGACTGAGGGCTCATAAAGAGAGAGAGAGAGAGAGAGAGAGAGAGAGAGAGAGAGAGAGAGAGAGAGAGAGAGAGAGAGAGAGAGAGAGAGAGAGAGAGAGAGAGAGAGAGAGAGAAGAAGAAGAAAAAGAAGAAAAAAGAAAAAGAAGAAGAAAAAGGATGAGAAAAATGTGGGCAAAAAATGGAAGTGGGAGAAAAAAAAAAAGCAACAAGATAGTGACGCTCATCGGTCTGCTAGGCACTATGCCATAGAACGTGGCACCACCGAGTCTTTCCCTTCAAGGGAAGCTGATGGGTAAATGCCTAGAGCTGATAAACATTAGAGACTTTTCAGCCATGAGCTGGACCAGACGAGCCGCGGCCACAAAAGGTCAGCTGTTGAACAGATTAGCGCTGTAATGGTGAAACGTGAACATTGCTGAACAGATCCTGAAGTGATGTGATGTCAGAGAGAGAGAGAGAGAGAGAGAGAGAGAGAGAGAGAGAGAGAGAGAGAGAGAGCGTGCCCGCGCTGTGTGTGTGTGTGTGTGTATGTGTGTGTGTGTGTGTGTGTGCGTGCGTGCGTGCGTGCGTGTGTGTGTGTGTGTGTGTGTGTGTGTGTGTGTGTGTGTGTGTGTGTGTGTGTGTGTACGCGCGCGCGCAGGGACAAGATTGTTCGGGTTATGCACTTCTTGCCGTTTGTTTTTTTTTTTTCCCCCCATTATCTGACCCTGTATTCAGCATGGAACATGTGTATTTGCTTTTGTCCGAAAAACTTGAACCCTTATCACCATTTCATGTGAATTGGAGGATGGAACAAAAAAAAAATCCGCACATTCAAATAAGCCGACTGACCTGGCGGTGTTTTGATAAGATATCATCTAACACACTCTTTACTGAGCTTCTGTTTCTTTTCACGGGAGAAAATGTGAATGAAGAACGGGAGATGATGAACACAGTAAATAACTACGAAAGAAGGCAACTGTCTCTCTCGATCCCATCATGACACGACTGCATGCCCTTAATTCCAAACTAACGCTGCTTTTGACACAAACTCGCCAACTAAGCACAAGACACACAGAACAACAAAGATATACGTCCTCCCTTAAAAAAAAACAAAACAACAACAACAACAACAACAACAACAAAAAAACCCAAGATGCAAAGCATATAAACGTACTTCCAGTTTATCTTGAATACGCCTGTACATTTCAAGAGCATGTTTACTATGAAAATCGGACAATGTATCAGAATAACGGGTTTTAACGGTCAAATTTTGAAACACTATATAGAAGTGTCATTTGTGTAAGATAACCTTTCTATATACACCACATTTCATTAAAAATCCACCTATATATAAGAAATAACGGCAAAAAATATGGTTTTTAAGGGTTATCTATCGATTTTCATTATTACATCACTTACATATGGAAAGAGGCTACGATTTGCCACAAGATCTTCCAAACCGCTCATAAATCGGCCAA
>JADBJO010002060.1:297500-300000 GCA_016801955.1 Conus betulinus
AACTTAACGAAGATTTCTAGAGAAAAAAAAATGGTAAAGGGAAGGGGGTGGGGAGAATAGTTTCAGTTTCATAAAGGAGGTGTCACTGCTTGCGATTCATCCGTATTCTCTACATCACGTCTACTAAAGCTTCGAGACAACACCGTGTACGAATTATTGCAAGGTGGATGAACGAATTAGTAACTCAAATGAGAGAATTCAAGAAGAGGGTCTCGCGGCTACGACTTCGCAGATGTCTGAACTACGCATTAGCCCAACTCGTTGGTCAGCCCTTGAGAGAACAGAAAACGGTCAGAAATGAAGAAGATGCCGTTGACATGTCACTGGAGATCATCGCTATCGGCTTTGAAAACGGACAGTGGTCACCACTGTCCAGATACCACTTTCGTGTGCTGGGTGAGAATCGTTCGTGAAGCATTGCTGGTTGTAAAGGCCCATCCTTGGCCTCAAACGTAGTTATCCAGTTATAATTCTGCGCTGTTTTTTTTTTATCCACCACAGGGATAATCCTCACGATTAGTAGACTTCTAAGACTGCCAGTGAAGGGGTGTTAGAGGGGAAAAAAAAAAAGAAGGATACAGTGTATTCTTATTCATAAACATGCAGCGGTGTGTCTGTCTCGTTCCTGGCGGGACGGTGCGTCAGGTTGATAGCCTCGGATTGGCCTGTCTTGCGGTCTGGGACTGAGGTATGATTTCTGGCTCTTCACTTAAGCTACCACCCCTCCCCCCCCCAACACACACACACACACACACACGTGGTACGATAGAACATATGTGCGTGTACGCGAGGAAGCTTGCATTTCAGACTAATGTGGCAGTCCAAGTCTGACCAATGATCTTCGGCCTAAGCCCTATTCCATTATCATCAGGCGCTCTCGACATGGTCGTGGCGGTCACGCGGACCGGGAACATGCATGACTAAGTGCTCGCCAAGTCTGTCACGTGCACCCACGTCACGTGCACCCACTGGTAAGTAGATTAGTAATGCTGGTTACGGGGCCTCGGTAGCTAAAATTAGTCCGAGTTTTGTCTCCGCAGCTACTTTTACGGTTTCAAACTTAATTTGAGTGAGGTGAGAGGTGGGTGGGATGGGGGTTGTGAAGATGGTGTGGGAAGGGGGAAGGAGGGGGAAGGGGAGTGAGAAAAGAGATGTGGAAACTGTCCTGGTGCATATCAATGTATTCTACATTTCAAGGGGGATTGGGAAGGAGGGGGGGGGGGGGGGGGGGGGGGGGGAGGAGGGAGAGAGAGAAGAGGCGCGGAAGCTTTTCTGGTGCATATCCATGATATTCTACGAGTCCACCTGCCTGTCTTCCTTCCTGGTTGTCCGTTTGCAGATCCCTTTCATGTTTGTTTTTATTTCCATAGCTTGTAATGAAACGCACATTAAAGAAAAACAGCATCAAAACGTAGAAACAGAAACACAACAACAACAACAACAACAACAACAATGACAAGCCTACAGCAACAACGGCAAGAACAGCAACCGATAACAACGGTGTTGTGAATGCAACAATGACTTCTAGCATGTTTTGTTCCATAGCCTCCCAGTACTTAGCTGGAGCTGTACTGTCTTCACCTCTCAGTGGAACAGCATCAGAGTGAGCTGCGGGATGCACACGGAAGTTGCTTGACGGTGGCTGTTTCCGCCGGTGGGCTCTGCAGTCATGAAATAATGGGCTGGTACACCCATGGCAACGTTCCTGTGGGGAGATTCTGTCTTGTCTAATCCAGAGGCCGTTACACAATGGTATCTGCCAGGGACCAGTTATGCCCCTTGACGTCTTAAGGGAACGCCCTATATGTGAACACAGCACCAGGCTTCCAAGGGTGGGTGCAGGATTGCTCGCAGCTGCTTTCTTCGGCAGTTGAGGACAGTACTCTTGGAACCACCCGCACCTTCGGGTGTACCTTTTTCTTTTCGGGATCCTTGGTCAGTAAATGGTATCCACTGCCCTCTGCCCTCAGTTCTGGGCAACAGGTCAGAGGTGTCGTCACTAGTGTATTCCTTCATGCAGTCTGTCCAGGACTTTCTGGGGCACCTCTGGGACGTTCACCTTCCAGGGCGTCCTGTGCGATAGATTGGGACAGAAAGTCATGGTACCTTTCCGTCGGGAGGAGAATAGATCGGGTTAGAGTGTGTGTGTGTGTGTGTGTGTGTGTGTGTGTGTGTGTGTGTGTGTGTTGTAGTACATTCATGAAACAATGGAACAGTTTCTAATTATTCTAAACACATTTTAAATGGCTTAAATCCATGTACATGTGGGTAAATTATTTGATGTACATGTGTAGGTGTAGCAAGAACACTGCAAGTAATAAAACAAAACAGAAACACGACAAATCTACAAATGTGGGCAGACTTTGAGAGAAAGTTCTCAACGACAAAATATACACTATTCTTCTTTATGTAAAATTCAAAGACAAGTTTGCTGTTTGGGGCAACAATTTCGATATCAAAAACAGGCAGGACACTCAATTTGGTCAGATACATATACTTA
>JADBJO010002060.1:305000-312500 GCA_016801955.1 Conus betulinus
TCCCTCCTCCAACCAAGACAGTCCGTCTCGAACCAATCCCGCCGGGCGGACCAAAAAAGAACGAAGGGGTGGAAGGCAATTCTCGTGTGTGGTGCCGGTCCTCCCACCCCCACCCCACCCGCACCCCCCACCCCCCACCCCCACCCACGGGGCCCTGGGCTTGTTACGGAGCCATGGCGACCATCTAGTGGCAGCCACGTCAGGTGTCATTTCCATCCCAGCTGGCTCCCAGGCCGTTATGGCGTAACTGCATTTTGTCGTGACAAGGTTTTCAGGGAGCCAGGCAAATGACTTCCAGCGTGAGAGTCCTGGATGGCCGGGGCTAGGTCGGTGGGGGTCGTCATTACATTGGCAAATAGTGTCAGCCTCGGTCGGTACCAGACCAAGGAACTGCAGCTTGGGTTTTAATATTCCATTAGAATTTTGGGGAGGAAGGGGGGGGGGGGGGGGGGGCGGAGGGAAGGAAAAAAAGGGGGGTTGGGGGTGGGGGGTTGGTGGGTCAGGGGGGAGAGAATCGAAAGGGGGTTGGGAGGAATTGGGGGATTGGGTGTGGGGCGGGGAGGGGCTGGGGTGATCGATGTCTTCCCCCTCCCCCCCCTCCCCCCCCCCCCCCCCCCCCCCACCTCCTCTTTTTTTTTTCTCCCCATCGTTTTCAAGAGGAACAGGGATGGTGATACAGTTGTGTGTATAATTGTGAGCACACGTAGGCTCAATTTCAGTTAGTTTTATCATGCACAGCAGTGTGTGTGTGTGTGTGTGTGTGTGTGTGTGTGTGTGTGTGTGTGTGTGTGTGTGTGTGTGTGTGCGTGGGTCGAGTGTGTGTATGTGTGTATATGTGTGTGTGTGCATGTGCGTGCGCACGCGCGCGTTTGTGTGTGTGTGTGTGTGTGTGTGTGTGTGTGTGTGTGTGTGTGTGAGAGAGAGAGAGAGAGAGAGAGAGAGAGAGAGAGCTCGAGAGTATGCTCGCGAGCGAGCGAACGAGTGTGTGTGCGTTGTGTGTGTGTGTGTGTGTGTGTGTGTGTGTGTGTGTGTGTGTGTGTGTGTGTGTGTGTGTGTGTGTGTGAGTGTGTGTGTTTGTAAGGGGGCGGGTTCAAGATGTGTGTGTGTGCGTGCGTGTGTGTGTGTGTGGTGTGTGTGTGTGTGTGTGTGTGTGTGTGTGTGTGTGTGTGTGTAGAACGGGGTGTGTTATGCTTCGTGTTCACATACAAAAAAGTACGGAGAGAGAGAGAGAGAGAGAGAGAGAGAGAGAGAGAGAGAGAGAGAGAGAGAGAGAGAGAGAGAGAGTTTTTTTCGTGTGTGTGTTTTTTTTTGTTTTTTTTTTTTTTTTGAGGGGGAGGAGTGGGGTGTGGATGGACTGAAAAACAAGCAAGCATGGCGTGGGGAGGGGGCAGTCCTGAGGGGTGTCACGAAGAAAGGAAAGTTTCTACTTGTCTATGTTCACATTGTTGAAAAAGCGCATCATCATTCTTCGGTTGAGAGATCAAATGCGAGCCCATTCTTCGGATACGGATCTGAAGTCGTGAGCAGTTTAAACGAGGGAACTGGGCTTCCAAGGAGAGAGAGAGAGAGAGAGAGAGAGAGAGAGAGAGAGAGAGAGAGAGAGAGAGAGAGAGAGAGAGAGAGAGATGCGAAAAAAAAGAACCCAACTAGATTAAAGGTTTCTGAAACACGAACGTGAAAAGGGAAGTTATTTTGTGGAAATAGGTTTAAAAAAGACTGAAAAGAAAGAAAGACAGAAAGACAGATGGAAAGAAATGACTGTTCTGCTTCCGTTTGTTTTTATTTTCTTAATGAATGCGTTGTGGACGATAGAACTATCTGAACAATATCGTCCAAGGGCTGAGGGAAATGCTAATCCAATCGGGTCCCATTGTTGAGCGAAGCTAGCCGGAGGCGAGTGTAAGTTCACCATCCTCTTGCTTGTCGCGCCATCGCGAAAAAATCGTTTTTCAAATTAATTTGGAAAACTAATTGTCTGCCTAAAAAAGAAAGAAGAAATCGATGTCTGGTGAATACTGACACAATATCTTGGAAAGAAACTCATCAAGAGTGATCTTTCCTTCCTCTTTTTCCGGAAAACAGGTGACAGGGCAAATGTTGACGCCCTATCAAATCTGCCCCCCCCCCCCCTCCCCTCCCTCTCCCCTCCACAAATCAATCAATCTGCATCCACTCTCCCGCGGAAGGGATGGGGTGGGGTGTTACTGTTTTCTTATGAGCTGCTATTGTTGAACGTATACATCATGAATGGACAGACATGCTAGGTACAGGAAAAAGTCATGTTGTCGGCTAGGCTATATAATACCAGGACGTGGAAATTGACGACATAATTGCACGTCTTTGGTTACGTGTCTTGTCAACAATAATTTTGTATCAATGCTCTGTGCAGATGACACATGTAGGAGATGGTAAGACTTTTGAGCCGAATTTTTGTGTTTATGCAGCTTCGGTTTTGTTTTGTTTTGTTTTGTTTTCACCGATCACATGACGAAATATTCACCGCAAAGAAATAAAACCAGGCTTTCTCTTTCGTCATACAAAACCTCAAACAGACATTATGTTGGCGCTTTTTTGTTTGTTTGTTGGCTGGTTGTTTGGCTGCTTGGCTGGTTGGTTGGTTGGTTGGCTAGTTGGTTGGTTTGGTTGGTTGGTTGGTTGGCTGGTTGTTAGTTGGGTGTTGGTTGGTTGGGTGGTTGGTTGGTTGGCTGGTTGGTTGGTTGGCTAGTTGGTTGGTTGGCTGGTTGGTTGGTTGTCACATTTCACTGAACAGATCGCTATCCTCATTTGTCGCAAGATGTTGCAAGTCCATGGGTAACTCACTGATTTGCTCAACGACCCGTGTACTCCAAATTGTCACAGCACTATAGATAGCATACTAGCTAACTCGTCAGCAGTTCTTTTCATCCCAACTTTGCTTCCTCCCGTTCTTTTGGAACTGCATTCTCTCGTGACAGAATTCATCGACAACAAGGCAGAGAAAGGCATCTCTTTCTTCATTTGCTTTGCCAAAGTCATTTTCAGAGTATAGCAGTTCTTCAATAGTGTGACAAAACACGCACATGCCGGTCACTTCCATGCCCATGGGAAGCGGAGTCATGCTATGAACTTTCTTCTGCTCTTTGTGAGTGGCTAAGGAATAGATGTGTTGACTTTCATAGCGGCGGCCGCCTTGGCTTAAGGCTGTGTCAGGCCAATTGACAGAGGCTAGAACACCAAGGCTGTTTGTTATGCTCTGCATAGTTATGCGGGGATGTCTTCAGTCGTGACAAGCTCCTAGCATAACATTATCAGTCTCCAAAATCCCGCGAAGTCGGAGTGTGGCTGCCCATGTGGCGGGGGTATCAAAAAAACGGTCACACACATCATGTTCTCATCCCCAGCTGATGCAATTTGTACCATAGTGTTCAAGTACTTTGACTGTTTGGATGATCCCTGAAGTCTTTTAGCCAGGGTACGACGACGTCAACAACAACAACAACAACAACAACAGCAACAACAACAACAACAACAACATACCGGCGGACGGGATAGAACGGTAGTCGGACCTCTAACCTCTAAGAGCCCCTGACAGTAGAGCACGACTGAGTGTGGTCAGTGCTGCCTGGTTAGAAGACGCCGTCGCAGTAGTCCGGCTAGCTGTCCATTGATCACTGTGCTGGACCAGAAAGGGGAAGGTGAAGAGTTACCTAGGTTTCTAGACCTCCCGCCCACCCCTACCCTTTCTACCATTCACAGAGAGAGAGAGAGAGAGAGAGAGAGAGAGAGAGAGAGAGAGAGAGAGAGAGAGAGAGAAGAGAGAGAGAGAGAATATAAGAAAGGAAAGGGAAATAAAACACAAAAAAGTGGAGGAGAAAATGCAGCCAACGTAAATGTACAGAATGTGCAGTGTGTCTGGGACTTTGAAAACATCTTTCCTCCTCCCCGGCATGCAGCCTGTGTGAGTTCCTTACAGCCTTTCTGGGCTACATCCTTGGGGAAGGGAGGCACCAAGCACCACTACGGTGGAAGTCAGTAAGATGAATACTATAAACAGGTTGGTGCCTGTGTTATCATGTTATGACATGCTCACACTTTCAGAAGCGGTAGGGTCAAGTAAATCCAGAGTTTTGGTGTGCGATTTCATTTCCCCCGAGTTTTTTTTTTTTTTCATTTTCAACTTTTACTTTCTTTGTATGGAAAGAAAAAAAAGGTTCTGTATACAGCCATTCGGCTTCAGCTTCGGGATGACCTTGCCTCCTGGACCTCCACTCAGCTCCTAGACTCCGCCAGAGGGCCTAGAAGGTCTTCTGTAGTCCCCTCCCTCCCTGCTCCCAGAGTCAGCCCTTGCACAGCCTAGGTGAAGCAGGGAAGCAGGGAAAACGGACAATCCTTCCCATCCCCCACATCGCTGGATCCCAGAGAAGTTAACATCTCTAACTCCTCGCTCTCCAACGACAGCTTAGATTAGGCGAAGAGCTCGAGATGTTTTGTATCCTGTGCGCAGTTTGATTAGCTTAACACCCCGAGTCATGCCAAACGCCGACTGCTACACAGGCTTTCGTCTGGTCAAAGCAAATCTCAGGATGTCCATCAAACCGCCTGTAAAAAGGTAGAGGCCCAGCCAAAGAAACAGTAAGCTGAGGAACTCTCCGGCTGAGAGACGAGCAGCTAGAGGAGCGACTGAAGACAAAGAATGTCATTGAATGGAATCATATTAGAAACAGTGGCACCTCTTGAAATCAATGCTTCTGAAAAACAAACGACTGAATGAATTAGCCGGATCATCAGCCAGGAGAAATGGGATTCATTTTGTGAGAGAGACTCGGAATCCACATTATCCTCCGAAGAAAATGCGCATGCCATGAAGAATCTGTTACAGTTTAGATGAGCACTTGGCCAGTTTAATGGCCTAAGCAACCGACAGAGATGGTCGCAACACTATTAGAATAAGCTTAGAAAACTAAGGAACACATTGTGCATTGATCTTCCAGAGCACATCTAGCGCATTGCAAACTCTGGAGACACTCATGCCTTTCACGATGCACTACGCTCGGAACATCTCTACGCTGAATGGAAGGCATCAGCCTCTTCACACACAAGGAGCCCATTCTCCGGCATTGGACATTTCAGGGCAGAAACCTCTCTGCAGGAGCCGATCAGGGCAGAAACCTCTCTGCAGGAGCCCATCAGGGCAGAAACCTCTGTGCAGGAGCTCATTGTCTGCCATTGGACATATCAGGGCAGAAACCTCTCTGCAGGAGCCCATCAGGGCAGAAACCTCTCTACAGGAGCCCAGCAGGGCAGAAACCTCTTTACAGGAGCCCATCAGGGCAGAAACCTCTCTGCAGGAGCCCATCAGGGTAGAATCCTCTCTGCAGGAGCCCATCAGGGCAGAAACCTCTCTGCAGGAGCCCATCAGGGCAGAAAACTCTCTGCAGGAGCCCGTCAGGGCAGAAACCTCTCTGCAGGAGCCCATCAGGGCAGAAACCTCTCTGCAGGAGCCCGTCAGGGCAGGGCAGAACCTCTCTGCAGGAGCCCGTCAGGGCAGAAACCTCTCTGCAGGAGCCCATCAGGGCAGAAACCTCTTTGCAGGAGCCCATCAGGGCAGTAACCTCTCTACAGGAGCCCATCAGGGCAGTAACCTCTCTACAGGAGCCCATCAGGGCAGAAACCTCTCTGCAGGAGCCCATCAGGGCAGAAACCTCTCTGCGGACATACAGTGACGTCATCCATCGCCAGATGACATGCCATGAGGTCCCAACAACATTGACGGCGTGCCTGCAAAGGTGTGCAGGCTTAGAGGTGACGTCATTCTTCAGCAGCTGACTGACCTGTTCACTACATGCTGGGAGAGATGGGTACCAGCACAAGACCTCCGTGACGTTGTGATTATCTCCCTGGACAAGACGAAAGGGGGGAGCATGCCCGCTCACTCTGCCCGCCATCTTCACTAGGGCCCATACAAACTTCGGTGTGGGAACGTCTCCATGACAGCCTCAGGCTAATATGACGTTAGTCCCAGCATTCACACTCAAAAGACTAATTACTTCATCATATGGCACATGCCATTGGCATTTATTTATTTATCATTATTTTTTGCTGTCCCATCTTCTGTGCCACCTCAGTAGCAGTGCACCCACTCCGCTCATTCCGACACTCCGTCCACAGCCACAGCCCGATCAGCCCCGCCGCAGCCCCGGCACCGACAATCCACAGGAAGCAGTCAATATCAAGTCATCATCAAGAGACAACCCACCGGAGGAGACACT
Organism: Conus betulinus; assembly: GCA_016801955.1. Taxonomy (NCBI): domain Eukaryota; kingdom Metazoa; phylum Mollusca; class Gastropoda; order Neogastropoda; family Conidae; genus Conus; species Conus betulinus. The sequence continues at coordinate 311,249 of JADBJO010002060.1, forward strand.
GCACTGCTTCCGAGTCACTTCGTTGGGGTTCAGTGGTGCCTGTTCTGATCCAACATACGCAGGGCACCACCTACTAAACCCCCTACTGACGACGACCATTACTTAGTCGCGGAGCCGGCGTTAGTGAGCCCTCCCTCTGGAGGGCGCCACCACGTCCATCGAGCGACTCGCCAATACTGGTGACCCAGACGGAATCAAACCAAGGCTATAGACGTGGAGATGACATCGAAACTGGGGTCAACATGAGAGCAGGGCGTGAAGGGCCAAAGAATTTGAGACTTTTTTTTTTTAATGCTGATCGATGAGAATGAGGATGATGAAGATGATGCTACGGATTCCCATTCCGGTCTGGGAATGCATGACAGGGTGTACTCTACGCTTCCTTTTATAATATATCCCGGCGTCAACCAGGCCTGAGAGACACAGACACCTGCAGTGTTGGTCTGGAAATTTGAACAACACTCTCAGAAACGCATCCATTAAGTGGATGAAACTCGACTGTGTGGTCCCAGTCTTCCCAACTGAGTCTGCAGCAAACTCAACTCTGGGTAGGAGCCGGTCGGGTGAAGAAAAAAATCCCACATGAGTCTCATGGGAATCGAACCCACGACCTCCCAGCCGGGAGTCTGCGACGCTAACCACTACGCCACCGCGGCTGGTGCATTATTCATTCTTCATGAGACCCCACAACATTGTTTTATTTTTATCATCATTTTGGTGGTGGTGGTGTGGTGGGGTTACTCACTGGAAACAGGTGGTAAGAACTCTTTTAAGTCCAGACGGAAATGGCCTTAAAAAACTAGTGGGACAAAAAAAAAAAAAAAAAAGTTCTGTACTTATACGAAGATCAGTAAATTAAAATAATTGTAAGACAGAAGAAACTGATCACCCCCTGTCTATTCCACAAAATGTCCGCACATACAAGGCACAATCTCAGTCAGCGCTCACCGAAGACACGGCGGATATTTCTGATGTAGGAACAGACCTTAGATGTCACAGAGGAAGTGATTATCTTCAGCCAGCAAAGATTAGCAGGGTCTCTGAGCAGCAAATTTGTCACGGTGGCCCATTTAGACACACGCCAAGTAATAGCGCAAAAAAAAAAGCAAAACAAAACCCTAACGTTGTTAAACTGCCCTATCAGCTGCCTTATAAATGGAGGGAAATGCGGGACATTTTGTGACTCACACGAAAGAAGAGCGCACCAAAGAACAAAAACTCAAAATCATTCAACATCGGTTCCTTTACAAAC
>JADBJO010002060.1:322500-332500 GCA_016801955.1 Conus betulinus
GGTACTTAACAGTATAATCTATCATGTTACTTGACAGTATAGTAGTCTATCAAGGTACTTGACAGTATAGTCTATCATGTAACTGGACAGTATATTCTATCATGGTACTTAACAGTATAATCTGTCATGTTACTTGACAGTATAGTCTATCAAGGTACTTGACAGTATAGTCTATCATGGTACTTGACAGTATAGTGTATCAAGGTACTTGACAGTATAGTCTATCAAGGTACTTGACAGTATAGTCTATCATGGTACTTGACAGTATAGTCTATCATGTTACTTTACAGTATAGTCTATCTGTTGCTGGGCAAGGAATGGTGTGTTACTTGACAGTATAGTCTATCATGGTACTTGACAGTATAGTCTATCATGTTACTTGACAGTATAGTCTATCATGGTACTTGACATTATAGTATATCATGGTACTTGACAGTATAGTCTATCATGTTACTTGACAGTATAGTCTATCTGTTGCTGGGCAAGGAATGGTGTTACTTGACAGTATAGTCTATCATGTTACTTGACAGTATAGTCTATCGTGTTACTTGACAGTATAGTCTATCATGCTACTTGACAGTATAGTCGATCATGGTACTTGACAGTATGGTCTATCTTGTTACTGGACATTATAGTCTATCCTTCACCGGGCAGGAATGGTATATTGCTTGACAGTATAGTCTGCCTTTGACCGGGCAAGGAATGGTATTGCTTGACAGTATAGTCTGCCTTTCACTGGGCAAGGAATGGTATATTGCTTGACAGTATAGTCTGCCTTTCACTGTGCAAGGAATGGTATATTGCTTGACAGTATAGTCTGCCTTTCACCGGGCAAGGAATGGTATATTGCTTGACAGTATAGTCTGCCTTTCACTGGGCAAGGAATGGTATATTGCTTGACAGTATAGTCTGCCTTTCACTGGGCAAGGAATGGTATATTGCTTGACAGTATAGTCTGCCTTTCACTGGGCAAGGAATGGTATATTGCTTGACAGTATAGTCTGCCTTTCACTGTGCAAGGAATGGTATATTGCTTGACAGTATAGTCTGCTTTCACTGTGCAAGGAAGGAATGGTATATTGCTTGACAGTATAGTCTGCCTTTCACTGGGCAATAGTCTGGCAAGGAATGGTATTGCTTGACAGTATAGTCTGCCTTTCACTGGGCAAGGAATGGTATTGCTTGACAGTATAGTCTGTCTTTCACTGGGCAAGGAATGGTATTGCTTGACAGTATAGTCTGTCTTTCACTGGGCAAGGAATGGTATATTGCTTGACAGTATAGTCTGTCTTTCACTGGGGCAAAGAATGGTATATTGCTTGACAGTATAGTCTGCCTTTCACTGGGCAAGGAATGGTATTGCTTGACAGTATAGTCTGTCTTTCACTGGGCAAAGAATGACAGTATCTGCTTGGCAAAGAAGTATAGTATAGTCTGCCTTTCACTGGGCAAGAATGGTATTGCTTGACAGTATAGTCTGTCTTTCACTGGGCAAAGAATGGTATTGCTTGACAGTATAGTCTGTCTTTCACTGGGCAAAGAATGGTATTGCTTGACAGTATAGTCTGCCTTTCACTGGGCAAGGAATGGTATTGCTTGACAGTATAGTCGTCTTTCACTGGCAAAGAATGGTGTTACTGGACAAATATAGTCTGGACAATATTATTCTTTACTATGCAAGCTATGGTGTAACTCGACAGTATAGTCTATTCTTCACTGTGCAAGGAATGGAGTTACTGGACAGTATAGTCTGTATTTAGCAAGAATGGCGCTATTTGACGGTGTAGTCTGTCTTTTTCACTGTACCGGAGTGACGTCACTGGACAGGGTAGTCTATCTTTCATTGTGTAGAAAATGATAGTATTGGACAGTACAGTCTATCTTTTACTACGCAGTAAACGTGCTATAGGATCAGACATTGTCGTTTAACCTTTCTCTGCGCAGGGAATGGTGTTTTAAAGGACAGAGCAGCTTTTCATTTTTATAGGGCATGTCATCAGACGGCGCAGGATTTGCGTCCCATTTAAAAAAAAAATTAAGATTTAGAAAATATTCACTTTCTCGCAATCATATTCTGTATCCTACTTTATTCGCGTCCTAATTGGCCTGGAAGGCGGCAGGTCTTGCGCTGTTGTTTTTGAACCGTGCCCTGACACGATTGGACAGTCCCAGCACGTGCAGCCGGGGCTTTGGATGCAGGCGCCAGGAGGGGGCCAGCCGGCAGACTGGCAGGAACCAAGGAGCTGACGCATCGAGGACCTGCCTTCCCACATCGGCCACTCCAGAACCCCCCCCCCCCCCCCCTCCCTATTCCCTCCACCCTTGCCCCTCTCTCTACCCCCCCCCCCCCCCCACCCCTCTCCAGCATCTTCCGCTCCCCTCTGCTGCTCTGTTCTGCATGTCTTATCCGCCAGGTCTGGGCATTTTGGAGGAAGAAGAAGGGAGGGAGGTCGGGGAGGGTATCGAAGGATTGGAGGGATTTCAAATTTGGAAGAATGGTCGTCAGCGAGGGAGGGGGGGGGGGGGGGGGGGGGGGGGAGGTGGATATGCAGCAGCCGATGGATGAGGACAGAGTATTTTGTGTTGGGACTCTCATGTTCGCCCGCGCGACGGAGAGAGAGAGAGAGAGAGAGAGAGAGAGAGAGAGAGAGAGAGAGAGAGAGAGAGAGAGAGAGAGAGAGAGAGAGAGAGAATGCAGCTTTCAGGCATTTTTCTCACGAGAGCATGTCCTAATTTGTTAATTCTTCAAATTTCAAATCATAATTGAATTTTCATCATTCTCTGACTTTTCTCGTTCGTTTTGACGTTGAGTCATCATCGTCTGCCGAATTCTGCCCGATCACACACCCCGGACTTTTCCCTCAGTCTGTGAACTGGACACTTTTTTCTGGTTTCGGACAGAAATGGATTAACATGCAAAGGGTTGTTGCTTCGTCCTTGTTGAAATGCTATGTGTTGCACGCTTCTTCTGCCTCTGACTGTTTCATTGCATTTCTGTGTTGATTAGCATTGGATTAAAGTACATCCTGTTCTGATCACAACAGCTTTGTTAGCACCATCACCATCATTGTCATCATCGCACCATTATCATCATCGTCGTCCCCATTGTTACCTTCATGGATACGGGTCCTAGGTGGTGCAGTGACTGGCGTTTGGGAAATCCTGGGTCTTCACAGCTTCTTGTCTTCAGTCCCAGGCGACAGGATAGAGGTGCTGCCAGCAATGAATCCTGTACTCCACGTCGCCCACTTAGGATTTCTCCAGTCTCCCCTCTGTGGCGTCCACCCCCCACTGCGCCCTGTAGAACGGCCATGAACAGGGAGTCATGGCGAGATACGTGCCACTTTCCACCACGCCCTACAGGGCCATTATACATAATGGCCTTGAGCGAGATCACTGCGCCATGTAGGATTACCTTGTACACAGAATCATGGCGAGATACGGGTCCCACTTTTTACTGCGCCCTATAGGATTACCTTATACACAGAGTCATGGCGAGATACGTGTCCACTTTTCACTGCGCCCCCTATGGGATTACCTTATACACAGAGTCACTGCGCCTGTAGGATTACCTTGTACACAGAATCATGGCGAGACACATGTCCACTTTTCACTTGCCTCTACGCCCTGTAGAACTGCGTTGAACAGGGAGTCATGGCGAGACACGTCTACTTTCACTATGTTCAGGAGAACGCTCTTGAACAGGGAGTCATGGTGAGATGCGTGTCTACTTTCCACTAGTCCTTGTAGAATGGCCCTCAACAGAGAGTCATGGCGATGTACGTCTCCGTTTCCCACTATGCTCTGTAGAATAGTCTCGGACAGTACATCGTGGCGTGAATAATGTCCACATTCAACTGCCCAGCTGGATGGTCTTACGCAGGGAGTCACTGAGAACACATGTCCACCCTGCATTACACCCTGTATGGTGGTCTGCATTACACCCTGTATGGTGGTCTGCATTACACCCTGTATGGTGGCCTGCATTACACCCTGTATGGTGGTCTGCATTACACCTTGTATGGTGGTTTTGCATTACACCCTGTATGGTGGTCTGCATTACACCCTGTATGGTGGTCTGCATTACACCTTTTAATGTGGTCTGCATTACACCCTGTATGGTGGTCTGCATTACACCCTGTATTGTGGTCTGCATTACACCCTGTATGGTGGTCTGCATTACACCCTGTATGGTGGTCTGCATTACACCCTGTATGGTGCTCTGCATTACACCCTGTATGGTGCTCTACATTATACCCTGTGTGGTGGTCTGCATTACACCCTGTATGGTGCTCTGCATTATACCCTGTATGGTGGCCTGCATTACACCCTGTATGGTGCTCTGCATTATACCCTGTATGGTGGCCTGCATTACACCCCCTGTGTGGTGGTCTGCATTATACCCTGTATGGTGGTCTGCATTACACCCTGTATGGTGGTCTGCATTACACCCTGTGTGGTGGTCTGCATTATACCCTGTGTGGTGGTCTGCATTATACCCTGTATGGTGGTCTGCATTACACCCTGTATGGTGGTCTGCATTACACCCTGTGTGGTGGTCTGCATTACACCCTGTATGGTGGGCATTACACCCTGTATGGTGGTCTGCATTACACCCTGTGTGGTGGTCTGCATTACACCCTGTATTGTGGTCTGCATTACACCCTGTGTGGTGGTCTGCATTACACCCTGTGTGGTGGTCTGCATTATACCCTGTATAGTGGTCTGCATTACACCCTGTGTGGTGGTCTGCATTATACCCTGTGTGGTGGTCTGCATTACACCTGTATGGTGGTCTGCATTACACCCTGTGTGGTGGTCTGCATTACACCCTGTGTGGTGGTCTGCATTATACCCTGTATGGTGGTCTGCATTACACCCTGTATGGTGGTCTGCATTACACCCTGTGTGGTGATCTGCATTATACCCTGTATGGTGGTCTGTATTTCACCCTGTATGGTGGCCTGCATTACACCCTGTGTGGTGGTCTGCATTATACCCTGTGTGGTGGTCTGCATTTCACCCTGTAATGTGGTCTGCATTACACCCTGTATGGTGGTCTGCATTATACCCTGTATGGTGGTCTGCATTACACCCTGTGTGGTGCTCTGCATTATACCCTGTATGGTGCTCTGCATTACACCCTGTATGGTGCTCTGCATTACACCCTGTATGGTGCTCTACATTACCCCTATATGGTGGTCTGCATTACACCCTGTATGGTGGTCTGCATTACACCCTGTATGGTGCTCTACATTATACCCTATATGGTGGTCTGCATTTCACCCTGTAATGTGGTCTGCATTACACCCTGTATGGTGGTCTGCATTACACCCTGTAATGTGGTCTGCATTATACCCTGTGTGGTGGTCTGCATTACACCCCCTGTAATGTGGTCTGCATTACACCCTGTAATGTGGTCTGCATTACACCCTGTAATGTGGTCTGCATTACACCCTGTATGGTGGTCTGTATTACACCCTGTATGGTGCTCTGCATTATACCCTGTATGGTGCTCTGCATTATACCCTGTATGGTGGTCTGCATTATACCCTGTGTGGTGGTCTGCATTACACCCTGTGTGGTGGTCTGCATTATACCCTGTATGGTGGTCTGCATTACACCCTGTATTGTGGTCTGCATTATACCCTGTATGGTGGTCTGCATTATACCCTGTATGGTGCTCTGCATTACACCCTGTGTGGTGCTCTGCATTATACCCTGTATGGTGGTCTGCATTATACCCTGTGTGGTGGTCTGCATTACGCCCTGTATTGTGGTCTGCATTATACCCTGTATGGTGGTCTGCATTACACCCTGTGTGGTGGTCTGCATTATACCCTGTATGGTGGTCTGCATTATACCCTGTATGGTGGTCTGCATTACACCCTGTATGGTGGCCTGCATTATACCCTGTATGGTAGTCCTAGACATGTGGTCATGGCTGGACTTTTATCCTCTCATCACTATGCGCGGTATAGTGGTCTTAGACAGTCCTTCGAATGAGACTATAAACCGAGATTCCGTGTGTGTGAATGCACGCATAACATCTTGCACACACGTAAAATCCCATCACCAACTTTGGGAAAGAGAAGGCCAGTTTGGCCGTTGGTATGGATGACACGTTACACATAGCATGCAACCTGCGTGAGAAATGGAAAGAATGAAGGAAGTAAGGGAACTGAGTGAACGATATTGGACGACATCGACTGGATGACACGGGAAACGACTGAATGAAGCGTCAGCTGGCAGCTCTTCAGTCGGCACTACCCAGGTAGGCAGTCCGTTGTGTAAACGAGTGTGGATTGTAAAGCGCTTAGAGCTTGGTCTCTAGCCGAGAATTGGCGCTGTATAAATATTTATTATTATTATTATTATTATTATTATTATTAAGTCATGGCGAGATATGTGTCCACTTTCCACAATACCCCGTAAGATGTTCCTGGACGTAATTTATTACGGTGACTGACATGCCCACGCTCTACTGTACCCTGTAGGATTGTCTTGAATGGAAAATCATCGTGAGATTCATGTGTACTTTCAGCTGTACCCTCTGCAATAATCGTAGACAGATGTACGTGTCCACATTCTACTATGCCCAGCTGGAGGATGGTCAGGTACAGAGAGTCATCTGGAGTTACATGTCCACCTTCCGCTGTAACTGTATGATGGTCTTGGACATGAATTCATGGTGGCATACATGCCCATCCTGCAAGACAGCTTGTATGGTGGTCTTGGACAGGAAGTCATGGTCGATATATGTCCACCCTCCTCCCTGTCTACACACCCTGTGTGGTGGTGGTCTTGGACACACCCTGTGTGGTGGTGGTCTTAGACATACCCTGTCTGGTGGTGGTCTTGGACACACCCTGTGTGGTGGTGGTCTTGGACATACCCTGTGTGGTGGTGGTCTTGGACACACCCTGTGTGGTGGTGGTCGTGGACATACCCTGTGTGGTGGTGGTCTTGGACACACCCTGTGTGTGGTGGTGGTCGTGGACACACCCTGTGTGGTGGTGGTCTTGGACACACCCTGTGTGGTGGTGGTCTTGGACACACCCTGTGTGGTGGTGGTCTTGGACATACCCTGTATGGTGGTGGTCTTGGACATACTCTGTATGGTGGTGGTCTTGGACACACCCTGTACGGTGGTGGTCTTGGACACACCTGTACGGTGGTGGTCTTGGACACACCCTGTACGGTGGTGGTCTTGGACATACTCTGTATGGTGGTGGTCTTGGACACACCCTGTACGGTGGTGGTCTTGGACACACCCTGTACGGTGGTGGTCTTGGACACACCCTGTATGGTGGTGGTCTTGGGACACACCCTGTATGGTGGTGGTCTTGGACAGTAATTCAAGGCGAGAGACATGTCCACTTTTCACTGTGCTTTGTAGGATGACTGGACAAGGAGTCATGGTGGTATAGATGTATACCGCGCACTATATCCTCTATGAAAGTCTCAGATAGAAAGTCATAGTCAAACACACGTCCACTCTCCACTCTATCCTGTTTGTTTGGTGGTCTTGGACAGGAAGTCTTTGCGAGGTTCATGTCCACTTTTCACTATGCTCTGTGTCATGATTTGGGACAGGAAGTAAAGGTGGGATACATGTCCCCCCCCCCCCCACACACACACACACGCATTATGCCTTGTACGGTGAAACTTCTTTGACAGTGAGTCAAAGTGAGATGCGTACCTATACCGGGCAAGACCATTTGATCACTGTGAGATGTTTTTGTCTTCCAACCTGCTGCATCTGTTCTATGGGAAATCCACGCTGCTCTCTCAGCGGAATGTCTCTTCACTACGGTCCTATGCCACGATTTTCTCGGTTGTTGTTTATTTCAAGCAGTTTACATGGAAACGACCATTATCACAAAAGGGCAGAAGGTCGGGCAAAGGCACTCACACACACACACACACACACACACACACACACACACACACACACACACACACACACACACACACACACACACACACACACACACACACACACACACACACACACACACACACACACACACACACACACACACACACACACACACACACACAGTGTCAGCAATTCACAGGCAGCTGTCAATACCAGGTCTGCATGATGCTAACCGCCTGAGGGGACACCACCTTCTTCATCTCAGACGTTCGTGTGAATGAGGGGGGATGAATGAGAGAGAGAGAGAGAGAGAGAGAGAGAGAGAGAGAGAGAGTGTGTGTTGTGTGTGTGTGTGTGTGTGTGTGTGTGTGTGTGTGTGAGAGAGAGAGAGAGAGAGAGAGAGAGAGAGAGAGAGACAGACAGACAGAAAAAAGAAAGACGGACAGACAAACAGACAGACAGAGAAGGAAGGAGGGGTCAGAGGGAGAGAAAGAGTGAGAGAGAGAGAGAAGAGAGAAAGAGACAGAGACAAAGAGAGAGACAGACAACAGAGAGAGAGAGAGAGAGGGGGAGGGAGGGAGAGTGAGAGACAGAAACAGAGACAGAGCCAGAAAAAGACGGACAGACAGACAGACAGAGAGACACAGAGACAGAGACAAACGAAGGCAGAAGGGAAAGGACAGAAAAACTACAGAGACAGAGAAAGAGAGAGAAAGACAAGCAGACAGACAGAGAATGAGGGAGGGAGAGTGAGAGACAGAAAAAGAGACAGAGACAAAGAAAGACAGAGAAGAGAAAGAGAGAGACAGAGACAGAGACCGAGAGGCAGAGACAAACGAAGGCAGAAAGGAAAGGGGAGAGAAACTGAACGCGAAACGAAGATAGAGGAGGGGAGAGAAGGCGATAGGAAAGGAAGGGGTGGGGTAGGGGTAGAAGGATCCCTCAAAAAAAAAAAAAAAAAAAAAAAAAAAAAAAAAAAATCAGGTATTACAAATCCCCCATTCCGACAGTTCCTGACTCCTCCTCCCAAGAAGAAGACAGTTAACCTACATTCACACTGAAACAACCCTCCTCTCGATCCCAGGTGACCTCCCCCCCCCCCCCCTTACTCCCCCCTCCCCCCCCCCCCCCCCCCCCCCCCCCCCCTTGGTAAATCTCGGTCGTCTCTGGTGTTTCTGCAGCAAACTGTGACACAAGGTGAGCAGCCTGGAGACATTTCCATACGTGAGGAGCAGTCAGCCTGGGCAGGTGTCTCAGCGGCAGCTTACAGGCAGCTTAGGGGGAGAAATCTCATGGCCCTACGTGCCTGCCTGCCTCAGGCATGTGTCGTTCAACCTGCGTCAGGACGTTACAGACAGGATTGCAGTCGTCTTTAGCCACCATCTGATTCATCCCTTTGCCCGTCTACTCTGTGTGTGTGTGTGTGTGTGTGTGTGTGTGTGTGTGTGTGTGTGTGTGTGTGTGTGTGTGTGTGTGTGTGTGCGTGCGTGCGTGCGTACGTGCGTACGTGCGCGAGCGCACTCGCGCGCGCTCGCGTGTGTGTGTGTGTGTCTCTCTAACACGTTTTCACTCGCTCGCTCGTTCTCACTGTGTGTGTGTGTGTGTGTGTGTGTGTGTGTGTGTGTGTGTGTGTGTGTGTGTGTGTGTGTGTTTCTCTCTTCTCTCTCTCTCTCTCTCCTCTCTCTCTCTCTCTCTCTCTCTCTCTCTCTCTCTCTCTCTCTCTCTCTCTCTCTCTCTCTCTCTCTCTCTCTCCACCCCTTGTTTCTTTCATTGTTTTCACTCACTCACTCTGTGTGTGTGTGTGTGTGTGTGTGTGTGTGTGTGTGTGTGTGTGTCTGTGTGTGTGTGTCTGTGTCTGTGTGTGTGCGCGCGTATATGCATGCGTGCGTGCGTGTGTGCGTGCGCGCGCGCGCGCGCGTGTGTATGTGTGTGTGTGTGTGTCTCTCTCTCTCTCTCTCTCTCTCTCTCTCTCTCTCTCTCTCTCTCTCCACCCCTTGTTTCTTTCATTGTTTTCACTCTCTCTCTCTCTCTCTCTCTCTCTCTCTCTCTCTCTCTGTACATGCGTGGGTGCGTGCGTGTGTGTGCGCGCGCGCGGTGTGTGTGTGTGTGTGTGTGAGA
>JADBJO010002060.1:342500-347046 GCA_016801955.1 Conus betulinus
CTTTCATGTTTCACTCTCAATTCAACACTAGAGATATAATTGTAAATGGTCCGTGTACTGTATTTGTATGTCCATGGCTTGGGAGTTTGACCAGCAAATCATTTCACATTTGACACACGACACACACTGTTCTCACACGAGTCTGTTGTGCGCTCAAACGATTGGTGCTTTAAAAAGATGTCCTTAAATATGCCATCCCTGGCACACACCTTTCATTCCCTACCTTAAATGGCGTTCTGGATCCGACTCAGCTCATTTTCTCTTTGTCTGGAATTTGTATCTTTTTTGCTTTTTTTTTTTTTTTTTTTTCTCTTCATCCAGCTCCAAATCTTAGCCTGAGACGAAAGGTCGATTCCATTACAGTTTTTTTTTTTTTGTTTGTTTGGCTTTTCGTTCCATCCGATCTTCGGAGCAACCGGCTTTTTCTCTGACATACCTGAAGGCTTTAGCTGGGGACAGGATTTTCTGAAAACCTACTCCTGAACAACCGGCTTCGATTCTAGTTAAATGTTAGTAGCAGCAACGATAAGAGGATGGAGAGAAAGAGAAGCGGGTGGCACTATCTCTCTCTCTCTCTCTCTCTCTCTCTCTCTCTCTCTCCTCTCTCTCTCTCTCTCTCTCTCTCTCTCTCTCTCTCTCTCTCTCCTCTCTCTCTCTCTCTCAGCGCCATCTGTCGCGAACTGCTCTCTTATTAATTGGTGAATTGATTGATTGACTGACTGACTGGTATCGTGTCTTCGTTTTTTTCAGATCGTCGAGACTTACTTGGCTGATTGATTCATTTGAATTGATGGATTAGTTGACTGATTGACTGGCAACGTCTCCACACCTTTTTTTTTTGTTGTTTTTGTTTTTGTTTTTGTTTTTTTGAAATTCAGATCGCCGAGACCTACAGCTTTCTGCCCCGTGAAGCGGTCACCCGCTTCCTCATGTCCTGCAAGGATTGCCAGAAGCGGATGCACCTCACCCTGGGGCAACAACAACACGCGCACGCCGCGGCCAATCAGAACCAAGCGCCACCCCCCTCCTCCCGCCTCCTCCTCCCCAGCCCCGTGCCTCACGTGACCCCCCACTCCGCCAATCATCGACCTGAGCGTGCCCATCACCCAGACCATCCTCAACCACATGCGCAACAAGTGCTACGTGTCCGACTTTTCCTACCCCCGATGAGGTCAGTGAGTGGGGTGTGGGGGGGGGGGGGGGGGGGGGGGGGGGGGGGGAGGAGGAGAGCGGGGGTAGGGGGGGGGGAGGGGGCTTGTCTGCTTTTGTTTGTTTTTTTTTTTTTTTTGTTTTGTTTTGTTTTGTTTTGTTTTTTTTTGTTTGTTTTGTTTTGTTTTTTTTTTTGTTTTGTTTGTTTTGCTTTGTTTTGTTTTGTGTTTTGTTTTGTTTTGTTTTGCTTTGTTTTGTTTTGTTTTTTGTTTTGTTTTGCTTTTGTTTTGTTTTGTTTTTGTTTTGTTTTGTTTTTTGTTTTGTTTTGCTTTGTTTTGCTTGTTTTGTTTTGCTTTGTTTTGCTTGGTTGCTGGTTTTTTTTTTGAGTCAGCTGATACATTTTCTGGTGTGATGGGGGAGGGGTGGGGGAGGGGCGGGGGAGTGGGATAGTAGAAAAGCGGTATGTGTGTGTGTGTGTGTGTGTGTGTGTGTGTGTGTGTGTGGTGTGTGTGTGTGTGTGTGTGTGTGTGTGTGTGTGTGTGTGTGTGTGTGTGTGTGTGTGTGTGTGAGTGTGTGTGTGTGTGTGTGTGTGTGTGTGGTGTGGTGTGTGTGTGTGTGTGTGATCAGAAGTAGAGTGTAGCACTTTTTTTGCTCTTGTGCTCCTTACGGCCCTGAACTTTTTTCCAACACCAACTTCCCCACCAAACTTCCCCGTGACGTACAGGACATGCACGTTTTTAAAACCCCCAGACAGACAGACAGACGACAGACAGCAGACGGTTAGCCTTCAGTCCATCCTGTTTGCAAGGTAAGTAACCCAAACATAATATACACAAAGATGATCACACGCATTGCTTCCCTTGGTTTTCGATTCCCTTTTTCTATCCACAGCTGAAACAACGTCTCTGTTGATCGTTACACAGTTATCTCTGACATTGTTTTTTATCCTGTAGCTTGAGTACACATGAGAGAGAGAGAGAGATAGCGATAAGTAGATAAGATAGATAGAAGATAGATAGCTAAGATAGATAGATAGATAGATAGAGAGATGAGAGAGGTAGAGAGAGGAGAGAGAGAGAGGAGAGAGAGAGAGAGGAGAGAGAGAGAGAGAGAGAGAGACAGAGAGAGAGATAGATGGGGGAGAGAGAGGAGAGAGAGCTGAGAGGAGAGGGATAGAGCGGAAAGAGAAATCCCGCAACATCTAGACACGTTACACACAAGAACGGGACGGGGGGGGGGATGAGAAGTTTAATAATAATCATTGAAAAAGAGAGAGAGAGAGAGCGAGTTAGAGAGAGAGGGAGGAGGAAGGGAGTGAGAGAGAGACAGAGAGGAGAGAGAGCAGCGCCGTACGGATGGACAGATGGATAACTATAATGTAGAAAGAGAGTAAAAATTGATAGATAGAGAGACAGACAGACAGAGGATTGAAAGACACGAGGAATGATAGACATAGATAGACAGAAGATGATAGATAGATGAATATATAGATAGACGGATGATAGACGGGATGGACAGCCAGACAGATAGATGGATGGATATACAGATAGATAGACAGACAGACAGACAGCAGAAGACAGATAGACCAGACAGATAGACAAGGTGTTTAAGGCCACGGTAACAGGAAGTCCAAACAGCTCAAAGCTGTACGGCAGGCTGGTGTGTTTCCAATATGTCGGCTGGCAACCATTTCCCGCGGCAGAGGAGCTTCAGATGAATATGCATCCTTCAGATCTACATGATCACATCACACCCTCTTGCCCACACAGAGACGACAAGACAAGACAAGACAAGACAAGACAAGACAAGACAAACAATTCTTTATTTTACGGTATAATAGATAAGCCACTGACGTGTTTTTTTTTTTACATCCAGTCCTCGCCCTGAGTAGGGACCACAAATATGCAGTGAAATGAAATAATGTAAGAAAGCAAACAAGCAAACAAAGCGGTCATGCAGTCATAATGAAACATCAAATGAAAATAGAAGAGAAATTAAAATAAAATAATAATAATAGTTATAAATAACAACACAAAAAAATAAAATAAAAATGAAAATAGCAATAATGAAGAGGAGAGGAGAGTGGGGGTGGGGGTGGGGTGGGCTGGGGGAATATATGGAAATGGTACTACAACGTACAAGAATTAGCATGTATAAAACAAATAGTTAAATGAATATGACAAAGTAATGAACAGAAATTGGGAACACACACATACACGCACGCAGAGAGGAGAGCGAGAGCGAGGAGCGAGAGAGAGAGAGAGAGAGAGGAGACGAGAGAGCTGAGAGAGAGAGAGAAGAGAGAGAGAGAACTATGAACAGTGATTTTGAACACTGATCTATTCTCGTTAACTCTTTTGAGTCATAGAGAAATGCAAAAATATGTAACACTCATGAGAGGGCGAGCACAGAGAGAAAGAACAACGAACCAGAGTGCATCAAATCCACGTTTAAGGGTGAAATCTCCACAGATAGAGCTGACTCGATTAGAATGAAAGTAAGCGTCCATGAGTTTTTGTAAATAATTATGTGTCATGACTCCAGTCAACGCAAAAGAAAGGTCGTTTTACAATTACATTCATTGAACATACAAGTGAAAAGAAAGGGGGGGGGGGGGGGGTGGGGGGGGGCCAGAGAGAGAGAGATCGAGAGAGAGAGAGAGAAGGAGAGAGAGGAAGAGAGCAGAAGAACAACTCTGTTAACAAAAATTCCGATATAGGAATGTGTTCGTTCCCGTGTCAGTTCCGCCTAGTGTGCGTTCCAGCCATAGTCAGATGACTAGAATTAAAGAGCAGCGAGTGAGGTGCCGTATGCCTAACCTGAGCGAGAAGAAAAGAGAGAGAGAGAGAGAAAAAAGAAGGAAGAGGAGAGAGAGAGAGAGAGAGATAGAGAGAGGAACCAGACGACAGACGACAGACAGACAAACCGAGACAGGTTTTTCTATGACGTCAAAAGAGACGGATTCTATCTCAACATAATAATTTTTCGGGAAATGGTGGAGGTGGATGAGGTGATTGATGGTGACTGAAACACACAACAACAACACTGCGACACGCTAATTGTAATTATGCATGTTTGAGCGGGGTAGGACACGCCACAGTATTATCTAACACCAAACCACCTTCCTCGCTCTGAGCACGGTTTTCTCGTCTTTCTGTGTTTTTCCGTCGAGGACGAAAGTAAACTATGAGAAAACCCCATTACGGTTTATAAAGCCATAAACATTCGAGTTGATACACTACTGTTTTTGACGAATTTGGCTATTTGAGAGAGAGAGAGAGCGAGAGATAGAGAGAGAGAGAGAGAGAGAGAGAGAGAGAGAGAGAGAGAAGAGAGAGAAGGGATGAGGGAAGGAGGGAGAGAGGGACGGGAGGGATAAGAGGGAGAGAGAGAGGAG
>JADBJO010002061.1:0-7500 GCA_016801955.1 Conus betulinus
AAAAAATAACTGATATTTCATGAAACTCATCCAGTTTGGAATTTATGCAGCTCACTGCTACCGTCAGTAAAATGTCCAATAAAACTGTGTTATCTAAAACAGTAACAGAGAATCAAGCTACCAGGAAGTGATCACAGGTTGGATTTGTGAGGAGGACTGGATGGTAATGAAAATGCTGTCCCCCACAACCCAATTTACTCCTTCTTTGCATTGACATTGTTATTATGAAACAGTTAGCGCTGAACTACCATTGAAATGTGTTGCAAATCATTAATGTGTCTCTCAATTTATTGCAGTTTTCTCTCCTCAGATCATACTGTCATACTTTTAGCAATGATGCTTGCCTACATCAGTATATGACTCCATCCATCCCTGACTGATTAGGTATAGGGACTGGTCATGAACACTTTCTTTCCCCTATCAAGCAAGTTCCCATGTTCTGCTTCAACATGATACCATGATATAGCTTAGTATTTTTCATCTTGAGAGAAAAAAAGCTGCAGACAGACTGTCACACAGTCTGTCTATCGCTATTTCTTTCTGTAGTGAAGGAGCGACCAAGGAAAAAAAATGCTGGGACCAGTTATATTCCCAACACTTCACAACATTCTTAAATACAACAAGACGGTAAAATCTATAGTGTGATCAATCATCACTGACTCTGTAGAGTGATGCTCAGAGACTTTTCACAGCTCAAAACGAATTAAGAAGCTAGAATTTCTTGCAAGTTAGATAAGTGGTGCAGTTGTTTTTTGCAACCTCATCTACACAAGTTTTTGCTGGGCGAGATGCTGGGGCTCGCCATCATTTGAGTATCTTGGGGCTCTATTCCATATGTGGCAAAATATATTGAGATGGCAACATTCTTGATTAGTGTTTATGATTAGTACCTTCATTTGGTTGATGAACAGAACAGCTGATATTCTCACTCTCCAAGTGAAAGAGGCTAGGAGATAAAACCATTAAGAAACAATGCTGCGTTTTCTAAGAGGTGAAGTGGTGAGAATTCTTGCTCGCTTGGCAAAGTAAGGGTGAACATTTCACTGTGCACTCTAGTGATGAGCTTGAACTAGGAATGGGCATTTGCTGGACTGTCTAGGGGGTCTACCACGATCAACACAATGTGGCTGACAGTAGTAAAATCCAGTGATCAGTACATGAAATGTAGGGGACGTTCTCTGATAGGTACAGACAACAATCAAGACAGTGACTTTTCCAACAAATGGAGAGCTTGAAAAGGCAGTCCACGACACAAGTCAATTTGTCTTCGTTCGTTTCCTTACTCCTCTCGCCTTTTGCATCCCTTGCCAAAAGGATGAGGTAGTTACTTCGCCAATTCTCGCGTCTATCAAACTTGCCTCAGGCCTTGCATCCTTTTTCTTTAGTACGTGTCTCTCATGTCATATCTCTTGCCACAAAAAGATGCAGCAAAACCACTCGCCTTCCTCACGTCTATGAAACATCCCCTCAGTCCCTGTCTTCACTTGACAACCAACCTTGTCCAACTTAACTGTGTAACAGTGTCAGCCGATAAATATGTGCTGATATCTTACTTTTCTGACATTCTCTGCTTAGCCTTCTACCTACATCGAAGGATAAAAAAACCTATCAAACGATATTAGTCATTCTTTGACCACGCACTGCGACTTTCGTGACAGATTCAACTAACTCCGTTCTGATCTTTAATTCTTTTTCTTCCAGCATGATAGGAAGGCTCATCAGTGACTTAAACTGAAGCAGTACCTTTACAAAAATACAATTTTGTATTGAAATCCGTAAGTAAACACCCTTCATCTGGAAAATTAAAAACCCCCCATTTTGTCTGACGGATTATCTTCTTTTAATCTGGAAGTATGTTTTTGGTTCCCAACAAGACCTTTCACAAAAGGAAGTGAGTAAAGGTCATAAAAGACTCCACTGTTCGCGTTTCGCGCGATCAAGTAATTTGACCAGGTTCCACTGATACAGAATATGCCAAAATATTTTAGCGAACAGCACACACACACACACACACACACACCACACACAACACACACAGAGTTCTCTTTTTTCTTTTTTTTTTTCTTTTTTTTTTCATTTTCATTTTTCATGATTTGAGCTGATGGATAAAATCAATTAACAACAAAGATGAGACAATTGAAGAAGAGGGTCTCCGTGGCTACGACTCAGCGGATGTCTGACAACTACGCATTAGCCCTACGCGCTGGTTAGGCCTTGAGTGCCAACCTACCATTTTTTTTCTTTCTTTTTTTTTTTTTTTAAGTGGATGTTGTACACGTGTGTGTATGATGTGTGGGCATGGGCCCATGTGTATGCGTGGGGCGCATGTGTGTGTGTGTGTGTGTGTGTGTGTGTGTGTGTTGTGTGTGTTGTGTGTGTGTGTGTGTGTGTAATTTGTTGTGTTTGTGTGAGCAACACGTATCTGCATATAGGCTATATGTGTACATATCTGCGTGTATGTGTGTGTCTTTGTATTTGTGGGCGTGTGCGCATGTGCGTGTGTGTGTGTGTATCTGTGCGCTTAGTGGTGTGTGTATGTGTGTGTTGCGCGTGTGTCAGTGTGGCCATGCACATGCACACATGTGTATATGTGTGTGTGGTAAGAGCGAGCGAATGTACGCATATACGTTCGTATGTGCGTGTGTGTGTGTGTGAGTGCGCACACGCGTGCGCGTGTGTGTGTATGTGTGTGTGTGCGTGTGTGTGGTGTGTGTGTGTGTGTGTGTGTGTGTGTTGGTGTGTGTGTGGTGTGTGTGTGTGTGAGATGTGCATGGAGTGTGTGTGTCAGTGCGCGCACGTATGTGTGTGTGTGTGTGTGTGTGTATGTGTGTGTGTGTGTGTGTGTGTGTGTGTGTGTGTGTGTGTGTGTGTGTGGTGTGTGTGTGTGTGTGTGGCTGCGTGCGTGAATGTTCAGAAGATGACTTAGGAACAAGAACAAGACCATCAATTACAGCATATAGTGTGCCCGCGCGCACTCTCGCACGCACACTTACACATAACAATAAGAACAACATAACTCCCCTCAAACTGAGAGATTCAAAGTCTTATCTCAGTTGACATGTGTTTCATCTTTTGTGTCTGTTATTGGAAAGGCCCAGTATGAGTTTGCCCCAATCTCTAGGAGTCTTCGCAGTGTTGGCCTTGAAATTATTCATGTTTTTTTGGTTGGTGATGTTTCTTGCTCTTCCCTTAAGTCTGGATGTGCGGCCACTTCCTCTCTGATGTTCAGATCTGAAAGATGGTCTATGGTATAGTGGCTTTGCTCTTGTTTTGCTTAAGTGATTCTTCAGATTTTCTTATCACATCAGATCGGCCAAGCTGTAATCCAGTTCTTATTGTTGCCTTGCCAGCCAGTGTGTCTGCTCTCTCGTTTCCTTTAACTCCAGCATGTCCAGGGCAGTACATCCATATGAGTCTCTCCAATGGAAGGCTGCGCATTAGTTCATTCCAAGCAGGGCTTCCCATTCCACTTTTCACTTTCTGAAGTAGGTTCATGGAGTCAGTCAGTATCATGGCTTGTTGAGTTTGAAACTGGCTTATGGATGTAAGCCAGTGGAGTGCTTGTGTCACTGCTTCTACCTCCATTGTTAGACTTGAAGTTGTTAAACTGTGCGCACCATTGTCTTCCTGGATAGTTCGGCCATTTTGCTTCACTGTGTATCCCCAGCCTGACTTACCTTTGGTGACAGAAACCGTCAGTGTATATTACAATATCATCTTTTGTGCAAAGGTCTCTACCAGCATCTGAATTTCTGCGTTGGTTTTGCCTTCTGGCCATTCTCGACAATGTCTTCCAAGTTCTGGAGCGATGGCAATTTGGTAGAGGTGTTTTCAAGTGGTCTGGATATTTCTCCCATTCCTTGTTTCTTTGAGTTCTGCTAACTGGCACACAGCTGTATACTGTCTTCTGCCTGTCCCATCCATGATTTTCCACGTCCTAGCCGAGTGCCTTTTGTTCCTTGACCGCCGCATGAAGTGGGTTATCCATAATCTATCACACTGAGTACAAGTGCGTGATACAGTCGGTAGAGATGGCGCTGTTCAATGCCTTTAGCTGCCATTGCTTTCATGGCAGATAGGCCTTTTTTGCATTTAAGAAACAATATTCTCAACATGCTTTCTAGAGAGGTGGATGATTAACAACGATTTTACGATCACATACAATGTCTGTCTCTGCTTGTCTGTCCGTTTGGTCTGTCTGTTTGCATGTTTGTCTGTCTTAGTCTCTATCTCTGTGTCTCCCCTGTCTCTGTCTCTCTGATTCTCTGTCTGTCTGTCTGTCTGCCTGTCTGTCTGTCTCTCTCTCTCTCTCTCTCTCTAAGCCTCTAAAATCAGCTGATTTGCTCATTGTTCGTCCGTCTGTCTGTCTGTGTCTGTGTCTGTGTCTGTCTGCTGTCTGTCTGTCTGTCTCTCTCTCTCTCTCTCTCTCTCTCTCTCTCTCTCTCTAAGCCTCTAAAATCAGCTGATTTGCTCATTGTTCGTCCGTCTGTCTGTCGTCTGTCTGTGTCTGGGTCTGTGTCTGTGTCTGTCTGTCTGTCGTCTGTCTCTGTGTCTGTGTCTGTGTCTGTCTCTCTCTCTCTCTCTCTCTCTCTCTCTCTCACAATGTTGAAAATTTAGCAGCTAAATTGGGCGAATCAGATTTTGTAAGTTTTGTGAAGTCCTTTGATGTATTTTGCGCTGTAGAGACATTTGCAACATTTCCTTTTGATGGCAGTATTCATTTTGGGAACTATTGTTGTTTTCAAACTCCTGCTGTTAAAGTGTCCAGGCGGGGCCGACCATCAGGAGGGGGTGGTAGTGCTGGTCAAAAAATCATGTATGCCTTTTGTATCGCAAATAGCCTGTAAACATGATAATATGATCTGCTTGAAATTTTCAAAATCGTTATTTGGATGTGATAAAGATATTTCGTATATGTACCTCCATACAAAAGCCCGTATTATGAAATGAAAACTGATGTGAACTGCTCGATATATTTGCTTGAGGAATTCCTTGTTAGTGTTCTACAGAATGGGGTTGACATACACCTCATGATTATGGGAGATTTAAATGCCCGCATTGGCAGTGGAATCTGGAGTGTGATACTGACGAAGGCGCTAACACCCCAATCTACAGGCAGTCTGAAGACCAGATAATAAATCAGTTTGGAAAGGTTCTGATTGATTTCTGCACGACTTTCCGGTGCTTACCATTAAATGGGAATGCCGCCGGTGACGCGAATGGCAAATTTACTTTTTGTAGCAGATCAAGGTAATAGCGTCATTGATTATGTTATTATGTCAGCTGACCTTTTCTTTTCATCTCATCCCTTCTTTTAAAGTCGACAGCCGGGTTGAATCCAACCACCTTCCTGTTTATCTTGTGTTACCTTGCAGATCTATAGTGCCACATAATCAGACAAATAAAGGAACGAAAGATAAAGAAAAAGTGACCAAAATGAAATGGAATAATGAGAAGAAAGGAGATTACTTAGAAAATATAAACAACAATCGTTCTCAAAGTATGTTTCAACTAGCTCTCAGCCAGATAGAAATAAGCGTTGAATCAGCCCTTGAAATATTCATCCAGAATATTCTCCGTGCAGGGGAATGCATGAGACAAAGGATTAAATCAGGTCCACCAACTCCCACAAATAAATGGTATGACAAAGAATGTTTACAAAGGAAGAGAAAGGCACGTAAAGCTCTGGATATATACCGAAATTCTGGACTTGGCCCAGACAAACACAAGTACAGAGAAAACTAAGGTCATACTATAAAACCCTGACTAGAGAAAAGAAAAAGTTGCACAAAAAGTCAGTCCAAGAAAGTCTTCTGAATAACAGGGAAAAACAGTAGTAAATTTTGGGACACTATTCGAAAAGCTCGTTATACCAAAAAGACCCCGCCAAACATAGAACTTGACACATGGAAAAAACATTTCGAAAACCGTTTTCAGTGAAAATGCAGTGGATGTTCAGCCACAGGGGGACACAATGCACCATCAAAAAGAGAAGAAACAGTTGTCCCAGAGCTTGACAACCCTATTACCGAAAAAGAAGTTCGAGATGCAATAAGAAATATAAAGCTAGGTAAAGCAACCGGGCTAGATGATATATGTGGAGAATTTCTCAAATGTGCTGAAGATCACGTTACACCCTTTCTAACAAAGCTGTTCAACAGGCTATACGATGCAAGCTACTTCCCTGTGAGCTGGTGTCAATCAGTTATTGTTCAATCTTTAAAAAGGGTGACGAAAACAAATCCTGATAACTACAGAGGTATAGCACTACTTAGTGTTGTAGGAAAGACATTCACAGCCATTTAAAAAAAGATTATATAACTGGGCAGAAAAAGAAAAACAAAATTAGCATGGAACAAGCAGGTTTCAGAAGAAACTATTCGACCATTGATCATTTTTACCTTGACAACAATAGTGAGAAATAAACTGTACGGTAAAACAAGAGGTAAAGTATATGCTGCGTTTATAGACTACCGCAGGCTTTCGACACGATAGACAGAAAACAACTTTGGAAGACACTCGAAAAGGCAAAATCATCTACCAAATTAATCAATATTCTTAAGGCTATGTACAGCTCTGTTAAAGCATGCGTGAGATGGGACGGATGTTTAACTGAGTTTTTTAGATGCCCCCTAGGGGTTAGGCAGGGCTGTCTCCTAAGTCCAGTAATCTTTTCTCTTTTGATCTCAGAAGTTGCAGATTTTGTGAGACAATATGGAAAACATGGGATACAGTTACTACCTGGCTCTAGCGAAATTTACTCTCTACTATTTGCTGATGATATTGTTCTACTTTCATCCACTCCAGGGTGGTTTACAAAACCAACTTCACAATCTAGAAAAGGTCTCGAAGGCTTTGGATCTTACGGTAAACCTGGACAAAACTAAAATATGATTTTTTCGAAAGGAGGATTTGCTGCCAAAGAAAAATGGGTCCTATGACGGGAATGTTGTTGAAGTGGTGAATAAGTACAAATACTTGGGATTCACCCTTACCACAAAATTGTCAGAGTCTTGTGCCTGTGAAGAATTCGCTAGCAAAGCGAAAGGTAAAATTCTTGATATCTTGAAGACAATGTGGGCACTTGGCAATCTAAACACAAAAGTATTTTTTCAACTGTTTGACGCACAAGTGAAACCGATGCTCCTCTATGCAGCAGAGATTTGGGGTATGAACAAATTAGATAGTATCGAATCAGCTCATTTATTTGCGTGTAAAAGAAGACTGCTTAATGTGTCAAGCAAAACACCAAATCACATGATCTATGGAGAAACTGGCAGGTACCCTCTGTATATAGAATCCACTATTTCAAGTATCCGCTATTGGCTAAAGATAACTAAGATGGAGTCCACACGCTTCCCGAAGCAAGCCGAGTTATTGATGAAAAAAAGCTTTGGATAGGAATGACATCGCATCAGATAACTGGCTCTGCAAAATTAAAGCATGTTTGGAACTGTATGCCTTTCATGATGTTTGGGCAAATCAGGGCACTACAAATGA
>JADBJO010002061.1:15000-25000 GCA_016801955.1 Conus betulinus
TCTAGTGTTCTGCTTAGTGTCAGGTGAAGCTCAAAAAGAAAAAAAAAGGTCACCTTCCACTTTCCTGGTTTGCATGTATTGGGCAGAGCATCAAATGCAGAAAGGCTGTTGTAACTTTAAAAATCTTAGGTATCTTAAAAGAGTTCCCTTCATAGCATTCGTTCCAACCGAATGGGTGGCTTGAAGCGCCTCACACACACACACACACACACACACACACACACACACACACACACACACACACACACGCACGCACGCACGCACGCACAGAGAGAGAGAGAGAGGGGGGGGGGGGGGGGCGCGAAGCTGACTGACTGAAAGACTCAACCAGCCAGATAGACATCTATGGACGGAGGGGTGTGTGTGTGGTGTGGGGGGGGGGGGGGGGGGGCAGACAGAGACAGAGAGAGGGATGACAGACATATAGCTACAGAGAGAGAGAGAGAGAGAGAGAGAGAGAGAGAGAGAGAGAGAGATCGACGGACGGACGGACGGGAGAGAGAGAAAGAGAGACAGACAGACAGACCGATCGACGGACAGACAGATTGACGGATGGACGGGAGAGAGGACGACGAGAGAGAGAGAGAGAGAGAGAGAGAGAGAGAGAGAGAGAGAGAGAGAGAGAGAGAGAGAGAGACAGAGAGAGATTCTATGTCAGCCCCGTCACGGCACTTTCCTCACTTATTCTCACGATCCGTCTTCAAACCCGACTTCCTGCCCTTTGAGACACGTTTCAACAATTCATCCCCCTTGGTAGACATTCGCCCGAACCCTCAGCACCACCAAAGATCACCCCCCCACCTCCGCCCAACCCCACCCGCCATCAAAACGACGGTTCCACCCGTCTTCTATGAGCTCTTTGGTTCCCCCCCTCCTCTCGGGGACCAACACAGGGTGCCAGCTCTCCAAGGTTCTAGAAGTCTGTGACCCGACCTGAGCTGATGATGGTCATGTCCCTCACACGTGCTTCCAAGAGTGACATGCATTTTCTTATGTTTAATGTTATGGTGACATTAGCCTTGTCCACTTAACGGGGCATTCACGAGTCATTTGGCGTATTCAAGACCATCCGCCCGTATCCTCAGCACCGGGGTCAGCCCCAGTGCCATCAAACTGTGGTTCCAAGCTCCTTCCCTCCTGAATGTACCCCTCTTTCCACTCCACTCTAACGGGGCCAATGGCGCAATCAGATGGTGTTAAACACGCCTAATGACTCGTGAATGCTCTGTTAGGTGGACTGAAAACAGTTGATATTATCATCGATTTAAAAAAAAAAAAAAAGGGGGGGGGAGGAGGGGGAACTACACAGCTAGCAGGGCCATGGCGCAGTCAGATGGTATTTAAACACGCCTAATGACTCGTGAATGCTCTGTTAGGTGGACTGAAAACAGTTGATATTATCATGGATTAGAAAAAAGGGGGGGGGGGGGCACTATACAGCTAGCAGGACCCATGGCGCAGTCAGATGGTATTAAACACGCCCAATGACTCGTGAATGCTCTCTTAGGTGGACTAAAAATAGTTGATATCGGCATCGATAAAAAAAAAAAATGGGGGGGGGGGGGGGGGGGGGGGGGGGGCACTACACAGCTAGCAGGGCCAATGGGCGCAGTCAGATGGTATCAAACACGCCTAATGACTCGTGAATGCCAGATTACGTGGACTGAAATAGTGAATGTAGAATTATGAAGTTATGAAGGGAAAAGTGCACAGCTGCACAGCTAAAACGTCCAATGGCGCAGTCAGATGGTCTTAAATACGCCTGATGACTGGTGAATGGCCTGTTAAGTGACAAGGCGAACATTACCACGTCATAATATCCAATAAAAAAGAAAAGGAAAACATTGCATGTATTTGCTGGAAGCACATGTGTGGGTCAGATGACCATCGCCAGCTCAGGTCGGGTCACGGCCTTTTAGAGCCTTGGAGAGCTGGCACGCTGTGTTTGTCCCGAGAGGAGGGGGTGAACAAAGAGCCCAGAGAGGACGGGTCGGCGGAACCGCCGTTTGATGGCAGGTGGGGTGAGGGTGGGGGGATCTTTGGTGCTGGGGTTCGGGGGTCGTCCGTCAAGGGGGGTGGCTTTGTGGGGGAAAGTCTGGTGGTGAGATATATATATATATATATATAGAGAGAGAGAGAGAGAGAGAGAGAGAGAGAGAGAGAGAGAGAGAGAGAGAGAGAGAGAGAGAGAGAGAGAGAGAGAGCGCTCTTATGATAATCGTAATTTACTAATTACTTCTTTCATGAAACATGATTACCATTTTCATGAGTGCATCATGTTTTCTCAGGCTTCAAACCAAGAAAGCGACGAAACGTAAAAAAACACATCCTCACACATTACTTCTCTGACAGGACGCAGGCGGTGTGTGTGTGTGTGTGTGTGTGTGTGAAAGTTCCCGTTTCCACGAAGCCAAAACGGGTCTTTTCAAACTTCTGACACAAGCATAGTACCATAGCTTAGTATAAGGAAATCAGCCAACCAATGACGCTGCAGCATCGGCACGCGAAAACGCGAGTGTAACTGTGCCACCGGTTGTCATCGTGCCCTTGTTATAGTGGGGTCTCGCCAGTCGACAGGAAGACGGATTCCGCAACCTTGCGCAACGGAGAAAAACGGTGTCTGCTCTTGGCAGGAGCAAAAAGGATCGTTGCGTAACAGCTGGGAGCGAATGTAAGTGCTGTTCCGTCCTCTCTTTTTTTTTTCTTTTTTTTTTTTTTTTTTTCTTCCGTAACAGGTTGCTAACTTAACGCCTTTGTTCTATCGCGTGCTTTACATTTTCAGGTGTGATGCACCAGCTGGCTTTACATCGATCGTCTTTTTTCTTGGGTGCAGCGTGTGTGTGTTAGTGTTAGTGTGTGTGTGTGTGTGTGTGTGTGTGTGTGTGTGTAGAGAGAGAGAGAGAGAGAGAGAGAGAGAGAGAGAGAGAGAGAGAGAGAGCGGTCGGTTGGATTTTGCTGTAAGAGACGCAGTCATGTTCGACATATACACCCATACCTCCCCTACCCCCCCCCCCCCCCCCCCCCCCCCGCCCCCCCTCTCTCTCTCTCTCTCTCTCTCTCTCTCTCTCTCTCTCTTCCAACCTACTTTCACCACTCACAACTTCTCCACCCCACCCCCGTATTCTGTCCTACGTCTTTCTCCCATCCCATCCGATCCTGCGACTCCCCCCCCCCCCCCCCCCCCCCCCCCCACCTTCTTCTCCCGTCCCCATCCCTCTGCGCCGGCATCCTCGTTTTATCTCTTTCTCTCTCTCTGAAGTGGGAGACTGGGTTAGTTAGGAGTGTGGTGCGATGACGTATATAGGTCAGTAGCGCTAATTGATCAGCCCCTGAGTGGAGACACGTGCAGTCAGCCCCTGAGTGGAGATACATGCAGTCAGCCCCTGAGTGGAGATACATGCAGTCAGCCCCTGAGTGGAGATACATGCAGTCAGCCCCTGAGTGCAGATACGTGCAGTCAGCCCCTGAGTGGAGATACATGCAGTCAGCCCCTGAGTGGAGATACGTGCAGTCAGCCCCTGAGTGGAGATACATGCAGTCAGCCCCCGAGTGGAGATACGTACAGTTGGTACTACGTTTCTCCACATTTCTGTCTTTTTCCACCTTTCCTTCATATTCAATCATTGCCTTCACCTTCAATCCTTGCCTTCAGTCCTTGCCTTCACCTTCAATTCTTGCCTTCACCTTCAATCCTTTCCTTCACCTTCAATCCTTTCCTTCACCTTCAATCCTTTCCTCTCTTTTTTGCGCCTTTCCTTCTTCTTCTTCCTTCATTGTTCTGGCTTTCCTTCATCTTCCTTCATTGTTCAGTTTGTTCTGGCTTTCCTTCTTCTTCATTGTTCTGGCTTTCCTTTTTCTTTCATTGTTATAGCTTTCCTTCATCTTCCTTCATTGTTCGGTTTGTTCTGGCTTTCCTTCTTCTTCCTTCATTGTTCTGGCTTTCCTTCTTCTTCCTTCATTGTTCTGGCTTTCCTTCTTCTTCTTCCTTCATTGTTCTGGCTTTCCTTCTTCTTCCTTTATTGTTCAGTTTGTTCTGGCTTTTCTTCTTCTTCATTGTTCTGGCTTTCCTTCTTCCTTCATTGTTCTGGCTTTCCTTCTTCTTCTTCATCCTTCACTGTTCTGGCTTTCCTTCTCCTTCCTTCCTTCATTGTTCGGTTTGTTCTGGCTTTCCTTCTTCTTCCTTCATTGTTCGGCTTGTTCTTGCCTTGCTTCTTCTTCCTGTTCGGTTTGTTCTGCTTTCCCTTCTTCTTCCTTCATTGTTCTGGCTTTCTTCTTCTTCTTCACTGTTCGGTTTGTTCTGGCTTTCCTTCTTCTTCACTGTTCGGTTTGTTCTGGCTTTGCTTCTTCTTCCTTCACTGTTCGGTTTGTTCTTGCTTTGCTTCTTCTTCCTTCATTGTTGGGTTTGTTCCGGCTTTCCTTGATGTGTTCCGTCTTCCGTCAACTCCCCACACCCCACCCTCCCCCACACCCCTCCCCCTCTACACACCCACCCCTCCCCACACCCCATCCCTCCCCACACCCCACCCCTCTACACACACCGGCCCTTTCTACCTTTTTTTTTTTTTTTTTTCGTTTTCCTTTCATCCATACCGCTGCGGACGTTTTGTACATCTTAACCATTTTCCTATTTTTCTTTCTTCTTCTTTCTTTCTTTTTAAACCTTTCCCTACCTTTCGTTCCATCCTCACTTTTACCGAGTCAGTCTTTCCAGTCTGTCTTGCTTTCCGCACAACTCCCGACCTTTTCCTTTCTTTCTTTCTTTTTTTTTTTTTTTAACTGCCTTCCTTTCACCTTTCGTCATCTTTCTTCACTTCCCCTTTTCCCACCTTCCATCCCTCCCCCTATCTGTCCTCCCTGCTATATTTTCTCACACGCTTTTCCTCAACCCCTTCTCCTACCCATGTTGCCTTTCGCCTTGACTTACTTCTTTCCTATATTTTCATTTTCTTTCTTTTTTTTTTAATTTCTAAACTTTTTTTCTTTCTTGTGTGCATTTCTCTGCCGTTAATACTATTCCTTTCTCTACATACATTTATTTGAGCTGTTCCTTTACGTTAACCTACCTTCCATGTTAGCACTGGCAACCTTTCGGCTTTCTGGCCTGTCTCTGCATGCTAGTACTCTTTATTTCGAAACACACTCTTTCCTGACTTCCGTACCTTTTCCCCACTTTTTTGCTCCGTTCTTACGTTTTCCTGTATGTTTTGAATTCTAAATAAGAATTTTAAGTAACTCCGCCGGTTTACATGGACAAACAAATTACGAGACAAAACACAATGCGTTGCCACCTCTTAGGTCTTCTTCAGGCAAGATGAACAACATTCAGGACAATGAACACGAAGAACGAGCAATTACTCATCTTCTCTCCAATTCGACGTAAGGTGGGTGTGTGTATCAAAACAAACAGAAAGAAAACTCTTCTTTATGCTCAAACTACTTTAATTCGTTACAAAACAAGAACATGGCTGCCGGAACGCGGAAAAAGACTCTAGAGTTGGTGCATGCGCAGCAGTCGAGTTTTCTGACGTGACCTCCTAACGAGGCAGGGTGTTGAACACCAGTTTTGACCATGTCACAACGGGAAATGTCCCTACAGCAATGACACACAGAACGACAGTAAATCACATTTGATGAGCCACAGATCACAGCTGACACTGTGTAACAGTTGTCCTCGTACTTGTCACCCGATAGCAGTGCGAGAGTCACTTGACGCGCTGTCAGTGCACGAGCTTTTAGACCTTGGCCTGTCCGTAGAACACCCCCCCCCCCCCCCCCCCCCCACCCTCCCCCGGGGGGGGGGGGGGGGGGGGGGATTTATTTATGAGTTAACTTTTCGGATACTTTGTTCATTTTGAAATTTTATGGCATATGCTACCCCGCTGTAACCAGGTTATTTCAGGATATACAAGCGTTACACTATATAACCCTACCGATGGCGATTATTCAGGGGGTGGGGTTATTTTAAGTCTCTTAAATCAAATCTCTTCTTAAATATTCATATTGAATTTGGTACCAAACTAAAGAATATTAAAAAGGCTATCTGCTCATGTACATTTTACGACCATACAAGGAATGCAGAACATGTTCTTTACGAACAAAATGTAAAATGCATATGAAAACGCAGTACGATACAAAAAAAACAACTCGTCAGTGGTAGTGACATGTCTCTGAGTACAGACAAAAAAAACTTCTCACCCTATTCATTGCTGTGAATCCATGTTGTTCTCTTTTGTTGCCCTCAGGAACCTCAAAACAAGCCAAATCATGTCCATGTAGTAAAGCCACAATTGTACTGTTTTGCCGAGGAGGCCATCGCTTACTTGGACCTTGAAGAGGGAATACTGTTCATACAGTTGTTGGCATGCACCATTTTCCACAACAGACTGCAGCGTGTCCTTACCAGGATTGAACAGAGTGGCCACTGCATTCTGCACTTCTTGAAGTTCTCAGCTTCACCTGTAGCCAGAAATTTGATAAGCAGTTGCCTCTCTAATACTTCAAGGACTAGTTTGTGTACTTAGAGAGCACGATTGTAGTGTTTGCCAACAAACACTTGCTCAGTTGACCCACTCGCACAGATAGCAGACTGAATGACTATTTCAGCAAAACCAGTTCCCCTCATCAGTTCGCCAACAGCGCCAAAGAAAGAGTAGCTTCCCAGTCTGACAAAGATGTCTTGGAAGAGATTGTTCTGCCACACCAAGTTGTATGCTTTCCTTGCTACTGCTAAGTCAAATGTAACTAATGTTATCTCTTGCCCCACTTGCTTTGTTGCTGCCTGTGACACTTTGAGGACATGCTGGACTGTGGAATTTTCCGTGATGGGGTGGTGGATGGGTGGCACGTAGTCAACAGTAGACTGCATCTTTCTCTATCCCTTCTTCTCCTGTGAGAGACACCCATCCTCCCATCCAGACACCAGCTGATTTCCATCTTTGGCCTCAAATCTGGAGAAAACCCACCAAAAGTCAGCAACTTTAGCTTAGTAGACTGCCTCTGGGTTTGAGAAATGAGTGTCGACAACACTCAAGTTGGGTTCTGCCTTTTCTTCAGCAAAGCAGGGTAGTACGTTTCTTGGTTCATACTGCACGGAGCATTGGGTTTTTGAGGAGCGGGAGATAGTTCTGTTTGAGAAGGAACTGTGTCACGCATTGTGTCTCCTGTCACCTCTGAATAACTATGCCATGAGTAGAGTGGATGGTGTCAGCTCCTGAAAGGGTTTCTTCGTTCAGGTCAAAGTTATCTCAGCAGAAATGAATCACTTTGATCTGTTCCAAACTCACCGTTGAAGGCAGAAGACTAGCACACTGACGTACAGAGTTGGCCATAGCAGTCTCAAGTCGTACAATTGTTTTGTATCCAGCAACGTGTCCAAAACGATTCAAGAGACTTAGAACTTCAGAGCTACCTGTAACATGCCTGATAGACATTCCAAGTAGAAGATGTTTGGGCATTTCCACTTTCCCCCTGTCAAAGAGTGTGTCCTGGCCAATGGGGGATGCTAATCTGGCGGTTTTGTTTTGCTCCACAGTACTACTCTTTCCAGACAGCAGGTTTTGGGAGAAGTCTGTGAGAATAGCTGGAGGATGGACAGCATAAGACTGAAGGTACTCTGCAGATGGAGGCCATGGCGTGTCAGGTGCAGCTCTCTAAAGGCATCCAAGATGTGTCGACGAAGAACATACTTTATGCAGACTCCTCAAGTCGCCTTTCTTCTGAAGCTGCTGACACAAACGCTCTCAACTGCCTGACCTCGGGGAAGTTCGTTACCATAAACAAGTTCATTGTGATGGCTGGAGCCCAAGATTTTATCCTGAAGCCAAAATATTCATGATCTTTTCTTTCAGTTTATAAGTCTTGTATCCTGGCTTGTAGAAGTCAGGGGATGATGTTGTTGCATGTGTCCACAGTACTTCTCTCTCAGCATGGTCATTCTCTCCACCTGTGCACCTCTGATCAAGGCATTTTCAATGTACTCACATATGTACTCAATGCCCTCGCATGTGCCTGTAGCTGCTCAACAGATGTCTGGGCTGTGGATGTTTCAGAATGCCTGCCTTCAGATCTCGCATAGTCTTTCCTGCAACCCTCATGATAGTGAGCTTCACGTGCTACCAGATCTACATCTTGATAATGAGCGAAAATGTCATCATGCTTAATTTTCGCTGCATCCTTTATAGACTGTTCTGCCGTCTTGGTGACCATTTTACAAGTTTGTCAAAACATGCAACTCCTTTTGAAGCTTTCTTCCTGAATTTTTTTGTTGCAGAAAATGCATCTGTCATTTGGAAGCAATGGGCCTGATGTACAAAACAGCAGTCCTCTTTGGTTTATATGGTCCTGCAACTTCTTCACCCTCTGTCTCATGTTTCCTTTTCCTGGCAAATTTCACATTGGGAAAACGTGCATAACAGCTTCTGTGATAACCATGGCGAGTAAAGTCCATGTTTTCTGGAATGCAATCGCAAATCTGATCTAGTCTATGACATGCTACATTCGAAGCACGTCTCAAATGGAGAGACTTTCTGGGTTGTTGTTTTTTGTTGTTGTTTTTTGTTTTTAAACTTTCGTCAGTTAGTGGGGTTATAGTCTTCTCTTTTCGGTTGTTTTTGAAATGAATTATACATGTTCTCCCATCTTTTGAACATTTTCTTTGCATTTGGGTGTGTGTTTTTAAAGGTCCCTGGTTGTTCATCTGCCATGGGTTCAAATCTGAATTCACACATGACGTGTCTCATGGAGAAGATGACGCATTTTTAATTACAGTGTAGTTAGAGACTGCACACCTGCCCATTTCAAATGACCTGAAACAAGACGGTTTAAAAACAAATGGATACTATAATGCGGCAAAGCGGTTTGCCCTATTCATACACTTTGTCAAAGTTAGTGGTGAAGTACGCAGAACTAACACTAGCAACGAATTCAAGCAGCGGTTTTTCCAAAGCACGGGCGCGCGTGTCAGAGGTTCTCCAGCAACCCAATCAGAAAAGTGCATCTTGCGCTGTGACAGCGAGTACCATCTGCTATACTGATCTCTGCTACACATGCTTAGCACAGGAGTCTGGCCGAAATAATGAAACACGCGCAGCAGACGGGATGGGCAGAGGTGTGTAGAGATGTGTGCATGAACGCTTTACACACACACACACACACACACACTGATGGGGATGGGGGGGCGAGGTGGGTTTACCAAGGACATGCATACATCATGCTGCAGACAGAGATCACAGTAGAGCACGCAATGGCATGCACACATGACTGCTTTGCATGTTAGATTTCTTTACAAAGACAACATTTAGCGACAAGAAGAAAAAAATACACATGCGCCTTTGTAAGATAGGTGTGACTTGTGAGACAAAGAAACTCATGGCATTATTATTTTTGTTATTATTATTATTAGATCAGTTGCTCCAAGTCACTGGTTCATGTTACTGAATCTCTCACCACCAGAGAAACATTGACTCATCGCGCTGTCGTAAACGCGTTACTTTTAGTGCCACACTGATGAGACGTCATAAACGAATGTTACAATACTTACTTCTCGTAGAAATTCTATGATCACAACAATGAAATCTTGATCTAAGCCTAAGTGAACATAAGCTGTTTTGTGATACACACTGAAATGTGGAAACAAAACTAGCCAGAAACGCGTGGAACTGTGTCGGCTGCTCAACTCGCGCGGGGGAACGGAACAGCGCGCAGCTGTGGTTGAGTGGTATGACAGATTTCAGCTGCATGCGATTCGGATGCCCATGCACAAACATCATCACTGTATTCTGTGTTTGTAAAATACCAGCAGAATAGTGTGCAGATATATCGAAGAAATTTGTTTTAGATGCCATTCACGACAAAGCTATGAGATATCAAGCCAGATTATGTGTGACAAAACAGAGTGAACACCCCCTCCCCTATAACGCTAAGTAGGCCTACAAGGCGCAAAGAGGACAAAATACACTATTAATGCAGCTCTGAATGCTAAAATAACCTGTTTACCAGAGGG
>JADBJO010002061.1:30000-42500 GCA_016801955.1 Conus betulinus
CTGGCTTCGTCGCTGGAGTGTCTTTCCTCTCAGTACCCGCCTCTTGTCACATAGATCTAAGACCTCGTTTGTGTAAACCCAAGGCTGGATCTTTCTTCTGTTTCTTTCTCACAACTTCTTCAGCTGTTGTAGTTAGCACCTCTTTGATGTTATTAGCAGGGTGTGTCTACATCGCTGTCCATTAAGTTGAGGGCAGCAAACTTCCCGCCTACTTGAGCCTGGAACATCTCTGCAATTTCAGGGTCCTTCAACTTCTCTAGGTCCAATCGAATACGGGGGTTCTTTGGACAACGCTTACATTTTAGCTTGAGCTTGTAGGTTGCCAGGACAAGATCGTGATCGCTGCCAATTACACATGTAAAGCAGAAGTGCATTATTACAAGAGCTAATCGCAAGTATGGAAAAGCCGGTTTTGTCAAGGATGAACTTGTGTGAGCCGAGCCTGCCGTTCGATCGGTAACGGCACATGTGTGACGGGCGGTGTCGATCACCAGCGTCCATGGGCAGGTGCATTTGTCTGCATTAAAATATGATAGTCCTTTTGCTTTCTAAGCGTTCCCGAAGTTTTAAACCTCTGTAACAATATCGCAATGACCCCCACTTCACCCTCTGTAACATTATCGCAATGACCCCCACTTCACCCTCTGTAACAATATCGAAATGACCCCCACTTCACCCTCTGTAACATTATCGCAATGACCCCCACTTCACCCTCTGTAACAATATCGAAATGACCCCCACTTCACCCTCTGTAACAATATCGAAATGACCCCACTTCAACCTCTGTAACAATATCGCATGACCCCCACTTCCACCTCTGTAACAATATCGAAATGACCCCCACTTCACCCTCTGTAACAATATGGCAATGACCCCCACTTCATTCTTCCAGTGCCAGGCGTTCGTGCTTCCGTGGGAAATCAATGTGCGCATATACAGCAAGGTGAAAGGTTACGTATGCGAATGACCTGTTTGTCTTGTGCGTGGCTGGCTACGTTTGCGGAGTGCGGCTGTCTGAACTTCAGCTCAACGCTGTAAAAAAAGATCACGCCGGTCTTTTCGCATCAAATAAAGTGACCTTTTCTCAGTGTTATGGGTCAAAGAAACGAACCGTGTAGAGTGAAATATTTGATTTGGAGCGCACACCAAAATACGCATCGGGATATTGATTACAGGTGTCTCAGGTGTAGCCATGTTTTAGCCATTTCTCTACATGATCGTACAGTGTAGCTGACTGCAAGATCAACACTGCTTTGTGCACGCCTGCCAGCGACATCTGCCATCAACACTGCTTTGTGCACGCCTGCCATCAACACTGCTTTGTGCCTGCAGCGACCTGCCATCAACACTGCTTTGTGCACGACATCTGCCATCAACACTGCTTTGTGCACGCTACTGCCATCAAACACTGCTTTGTGCACGCCTGCCAGCGACATCTGCCATCAACACTGCTTTGTGCACGCCTGCCATCAACACTGCTTTGTGCACGCCTGCCATCAACACTGCTTTGTGCACGCCTGCCAGCGACATCTGCCATCAACACTGCTTTGTGCACGCCTGCCATCAACACTGCTTTGTGCACGCCTACCATCAACACTGCTTTGTGCACGCCTGCCATCAACACTGCTTTGTGCACGTCTGCCATCAACACTGCTTTCAACACTGCTTTGTGCACCATCAACACTGCTTTGTGCATCTGCCATCAACACTGCTTTGTGCACGACTGCCAGCGACATCTGCCATCAACACTGCTTTGTGCACGCCTGCCAGCAACATCTGCCATCAACACTGCTTTGTGCACGCCTACCAGCGACATCTGCCCCATGAAAACGACGGGAACACTGTAACAGAAGGTGATCTCTGACACAGATCACCTCTCTTGCACAATTACGAACATCGCCTGTTTCTCTGACATTTGCGGGCCGCCTCAGGGAACGCTGAGAAAGGACTTCTTGTGGACAGGCTTGGAGATGGCCCTTAGGAAAGTGTCTGTTTCCCAGTCTGGACAGGTAGAACATTGAGAGAGGAGAGCTTGGCCACTAGCTAGCTAGAGGGACTGGTCCAAAACGAGGGTGGCTGCTTGTGCAGCAAGTCATATGCCATGCACGGCTCTAAATCCTCTGTGGGCAACTGGGTGCCTACGTCGCCCCAGCGCGCTAGCTTTTTGATGTCCAAAGAGTGTGACTGACCGTGTAGGCAGGCGAGCGGGGAAAAAAAAAAACAATCTCGTCCACTTTAGGGAATTGCTCAACGGTCCGAACGATGCACCAGGACGGGGAAGGTGGTCAGCCGGTCAGAGCGGAGGTCAAGGTCGTGGGTTTCACATCCTGCTTCTTTTTTCGACACGATCGAGATTATATATCCTCGCTTTCAGTTTGCTGGCGTCAAAGTGTGATTCTACTTGCAGCGTTTTTGTCACTTTAACGTAGCAAAGTCAGACCATGCCTCTGTATGCGTTGAGTAAACTACATAACTGTGATCCGCTAAAGCAAGGGATGAGGTACATATTCAAGTCGCGTGACCAGTCAGTCTGCATACTGCTTTCATACCGTGTGTGTGTGTGTGTGTGTGTGTGTGTGTGTGTGTGTGTGTGTGTGTGTAGGCATGGGGCCAGTTTTTGTGAACTAGTATCGCGAGCAGTTGAAGCGAATGTTGAAAGGCTTGTGCAATCTAATCTTTTTGTGTGTGTTGTGTGTGTGTGTGTGTGTGTGTGTGTGTGTGTGTGTGTGTGTGTGTGTGTGTGTGTGTTGTTGTTTGTTGTTGTTTGTCGATTAAATTCATTTGTTTAGGGGGGGTTATTGGGTTATTTTAGCTGACCTGAAGAAACTTTTAATGACACGAAACTTGTGCAGGTGTTTGTGGTGTTCTTTGTCAAGCTAAGATTCTCTCGGCGTTACCATAAAATGGTGAGGCGAGGAAAAGAGCGAGCACAAGAACAACGCATTCCTGTAACGCTGGAGCAAGCGAGTCGTCTCGTGTGACAAGGTCGGAGTTCAGACCTACATAGTCCCCGTTGCTGAGTCAGCAGGTCGTTGACTTCTGGCTGTCCAGGCGTTACGAGAGCTGGCCGAGGGATCAGACCGCTTACAGGGGTGAATGGACGGGTGGGACTGCGTGCTTGTTGCAGATAAAGCTCACTGCTTGCGTGTTCCAGTTGCTGGGGCGGATATAGGGGAGAAGGGGATCATGAGGTTCCTGAAACCCCCCTCACCCTCAAAAAAAAAAAAAAACACCCCCCACACACCACCACCACCACCAAACAAAAACAAACAACCATTAAGAAAAGAAAAAAAAACCCATATATACTGGATAGATGCTTTCCTGGCGTCAGATCTCCAAGCACCTTGCTGACTGCGGTGGCAGGTCTCCCTGCCTCCTCTTCACGCCCATTTTGACCAGTTCTGCATGTCCCCCACCCCCTCCCCGCTCTAATAAAACCTGCACTTCGTCCTACTCTCCATCCCATAGCCCTGTAGCAGAGTTGGTTTGACAGGTCGAAAGAGAGGATCAGTCTTGCATTCTTTCACGTTTCACTCCCGGAATACAATCCTTGTCCAGGGATTTCATTCTGGAGTAAAATTATACAGGATTTTTTTTTTACTCCCTGTCATTTAAATCAATAAATGAATAAATAAATACATGCGCAAATAAACAAATAAGTAAAAGTTGGCTAGCAGGGTTTTGCTCATGGGTAATGATCTCAGTATGAAAAATTACTGCAGAGTGAAATCCTGCTGACCTGATTCTTGAACTGGGCTATCACTCCCCTGCCAAACGATGTAAGTAGCTAAGTCGATGTCTGTGTCTGTCTCATTGTCGTTGCCTGATTTTCCTTCGAAGTCTTCGTGTCTTCCAGTCTCGTCTTTCCCAGTCTGTCATTTAAAATTCACTATCTCTCCGCTTCTCTCTCTTTCTCTGTCTGTTTGTCTGTCTCTTGTCTGTTTGTCAGTTTTCTGCCTGTCCGTCTGTCTGTCTGTCTGTCTGTCTTTCTCAGGTCTTTGTCTCATAGCTCTTACCTCTTTCAGTCTCAATGTCCCTCTGTTTATTCTGTCTGGCTGGCTGGCTGGCTGGCTGGCTGGCTGGCTCTGTCTGTCTGTCTGTCTGTCTCTCTCTCTCTCTCTCTCTCTCTCTCTCTCTCTCTCTCTCTCTGTTTCTCTCTCTAAGCGTTTCTCTCTCTCTCTTTTTTTTTTTTTAGTTTGATCTCTTGTTGTTGTCTTCATCTCTTACAATGTCTGCCTCTAGCTGTGCTCTCAAAATTTCGATCTGTCTCGCGCTGTCAATCTCTTTCAATACATGTCAGCATCTCCTTCAGTCTCTCAGTCTTATCATTATGATCATTCTCAAGAATATCTGAACGGCTGATCAGATTACCGCCCTGAGCGTTTACAACCAACCGCTACATACACAACCTTCAGGACTAATAAGCAAGAATAACACGTAGTACACAAAACACGTGCCACAATCACACGCTCCCACCACATCCATAGTACACAAAACACGTGCCACAATGACACGCTCCCACCACATCCATATAGTACACAAACACGTGCCACAATCACACGCTCCCATTCCCACATCCATAGTACGCAAACACGTGCCACAATCACACGCTCCCACCACATCCATAGTACACAAAACACGTGCCACAATCACACGCTCCCACCACATCCATAGTACACACAAAACACGTGCCACAATCACACGCTCCCACCACATCCATAGTGCACAAAACACGTGCCACAATGACACGCTCCCACCACATCCATAGTACACAAAACACGTGCCACAATGACACGCTCCCACCACATCCAAGAAAGCGTCCCACCATCCTCTCTCCGGCCATCCCAGCTCTCCCCCTATCCCTCCCCCCCCCCCCCCCCCCATCCCATCCAACAAAAGCAATCCCAAACTGGCTAATGAAAGCCCATACCGTATTTCACACCAACACAGTACATGATATAGCGCGTCGGTTCGAAGGGCAAAAGACCAGTGTTCAGGTCTGACTCAAGAGGCAGAGAAAGATGCAGTCTAAGATGATATGGGAGCTGACTCCGAACGAAACGGCTTGGTAGGCAAAAGAGCGTTGAGCAAAAGTTTTGGTACGGCTAGTGAATCATCTCTCTCTCTCTCTCTCTCTCTCTCTCTCTCTCTCTCTCTCTCTCTCTCTCTCTCTCTCTCTCTCTCTCTCTCTTCGTATTTTTGTCATATTTACAGAATTAACAGCCGTTACATCATGTGCACTCTCATTTCTTTCCACCATTTCTTTTTTTTTTTTTTTTTTTTTTTTTGGGGGGGGGGAGGGGCTGAGAGAGGATGGAAGGAGGGTGGGAGAGGGTGAGGTATATGCTCTGTGTGTGTGTGTGTGTGTGTGCGTACGTGCGTGCGTGCGCGCGCGCGCGCGCGCGCGCGTGTGTGTGTGTGTGTGTGTGTGTGTGTGTGTGTGTGTTTGCTGGTTCATATTGATTACATCTGTTACTGTTTGTTGTTGTGTGTCGTGTCTTTCTTCCTTTGAACTGTTTTTGTTACAAGTCATTACATGTGCAAGCCCCGGAACAAATGGTTGGATTTGTCTGGGTTTGCTGGCTCAACAAGTATGACTTTCTTCATTGCAACTGTTGACTCCGTTTTTCGTGATTTTTTGTTGTTGTTCTTTTTTTTCTCAAATGCGGGATGGGAGGGAGGGGGATGTTGTGTTTCCCCCTAGCCTATCAACTTAACAACGTCGAAAATCTTCATAGAAGAAAATGCACACAAAAAGACTATTTCTAGATTACAGAGATAGGAAAGTATTCTGTCTGTCTGTCTCTGTTTCTGTCTCTCTCTCTCTCTCTCCTCATTGTGTGCGCACTTGTGTGTGTGTGTGTGTGTGTGTGTGTGTGTGTGTGTGTGTATGTGTGTGTGTGCGCGCGCGCACGCGCGCGCTCGTGCATGTGTAAGACAGAGAGAGAGTCTGTATTGTTGGGTATACGTGTGTGGGATTAGAGAGTAGGGGATGGGGGGGGGGGGGGGGGGGGGGGCGGTGGAATTCATACAATACACATCATAACAGCATGGGTATATACATTTTCTTTAGAATCTTCAGCACATTAATCACTTTATCACTGAGTGAAGGCACTGAAGCATGTTCAAAAGCGCCGACTGACATGGAGATATATCGACAGACAGACAATTGATCCAGGGTACAAAACCACATTCTGCTGGCCTGCACTACGAAGAGGAGAGTAAACTTCACCAGTAAATGTTTCAACACGTTAGGATTACCACACAGAGCAATAGATAACCACATGAATTATAGAATGAAATAACTTTATCAGTAGATTTTTCAACACGTTAGGATTACCGCACAGAGCAACAGGAACAGATCACCACATGAATTATAGAATGAATCTAAAGCGTACAACAAGAATAAGTTGGTAGCCTTGTCTTTCCCGAAGTAGAAAGTATGAACAAAAAGTAAAACAGACACGTAGATAAATGAATGAATATGTAAGTGAAAAAATCAATAGATAAAATCATTTATGAGTAGATAATAAATGAATATACAAATAAATGAATAACAAAATGAAATAAACAAATCTTAACAAAGTTTAAAAAAAGAATGTCTCTGGTATGCCATTTTACATTTGAATAAGTGCACGGTAGGCGTGGATTTTTGTCCTTTTGATTTAAACAGGTACTAGTGGACAATTTATCAAATAAAATGCATTTGACCTCAGTCTTCCTGGTATGACCACTCCGCAGTGTATTCAGTGCTCTGGATAGCACAGCAGGGTTTCTGTCGACTTCCAATAAGACCCTACGTATAAGATTCCGCTTTTCGCCAGCGAACATTTATGGTAGAACATGAAAGAGTCTTTAGTTCTCTCTGTGTCTCCGTTTCAATCCCTCTCTACCGATTAGGGGCGTCGCGCTTTTCAACTTAATGGAGTGAGTGCAGGGGCCAAAACCTGGGATACGTTTGACGATTGTTCGCGCGTGTGCGCGCGCGCGCGCGTGCACACACACACACACACACACACACACACACACACACACCACACACACACACATACTCGACATATGGGTCATGGTTGACAAAACTCTAAAATTTTGAACAGCAAATCACATCTGCTTGAAAAAGAAAATTAAAAAGGGAAACGAAATAACAAGGATGATTGCACGCCTTGTTCAATTCAAAAGCAAGGATATAATAGTGCCAGTTTTGAAATCCCTAGTTGGATCAGTTTTTAAATCCTTAGTTGGATCAGTTTTTAAATCCCTAGTTGAATCAGTTTTTCAATCCCTAGTTGAATCAGTTTTTCAATGCCTAGTTTGGATCAGTTTTTCAGTCCCTAGTTGGATCAGTTTTTCAATCCCTAGTTGGATCAGTTTTTTTAAATCCCCAGTTGGATCAGTTTTGGAATGTGGTGATTTGGCGTGGTGCCTTCACCCGAGGAAGCCTGTACATTTTTTTTTAAAATGTGCAAATCAGGTTTTAAGAAAAAGTCATTGATTTGAACAACTCATGAACACTCTAAAATCATTAAAATTGCCCAGCGCTGAATATCGAAGAGTCAGAATGTGATATGACCGACACTTCTAAAGTTCAGCATCGTTATTTGATGTCAAAACCATCAACGATTTGTTCACTTTATCAACAACAAGAAGACATTGTATGGAAGTCAATAAACCTTTTGCCAAAACTAACTTGCACATAATACCAATCTTTACAATTCATGACTGCTTCTATCATGACAGCAGGAACACTTCACTGTTTTTTAAAACCGAACAGACAACATGGGTACACAATTTTGCTTCATGACTTATTTGAGTTTAGAAAGTTAGTTTTATCACAACATGTGTTGTGCACCCTAATGTACAAGTCTTTAAAAACAAAAAGCAAGCAAGCAAATAAAACTTTATAGAGCAGGCAAAAGACTGTCAAAGCGCGCGTGCGCGAGGGCGCACGCACGTACGCAAGCACGTACGAACGCACGCGTGAGCACTAACACATATACACACACGCGCGTGCGTGCGTGTGCGACAGAGATATAAGGTGAAAACTGACATAAAACCACGTGCTACTCACCACTCCGCAACATTGCGTTTAAAGCCACGCCAAGCAGAATCTGTGGCGATCCAACAATCCGGACCACTTTCTGTCCAGTTTTCGGTAAGTAGTCACGAATGATGCATCATCGTCTGCGCGTTTATTTCGTTGAATGTCATCAGCATTAAAAACAGTCACAGCTTCCGCAATTCGGTGATGTCTTCTTTGACACGTCTAGTAATATCGGTTCAGTTCAAAATGCCTCTGCGCCTCAGAAAAGCATTATTCCCATCCTTTACTCATTTGGCGGGCAGTTCGCATAGAGTGTTGTCCACCCTTTAGTCATTTGGCGGGCAGTTAGCATACAGTGTTGTCCACCCTTTAGTCATTTGGCGGGCAGTTAGCGTAGAGTGTTGTCCCACCCTTTAGTCATTTGGCGGGCAGTTAGCGTAGAGTGTTGTCCACCCTTTAGTCATTTGGCGGGCAGTTAGCATAGAGTGTTGTCCCCCCTTTAGTCATTTGGCGGGCAGTTAGCATAGAGTGTTGTCCACCCTTTAGTCATTTGGCGGGCAGTTAGCATAGAATGTTGTCCACCCTTTAGTCATTTGGCGGGCAGTTAGCATAGAGTGTTGTCCGTCTGCGCACTTCGCGTCTTCACAGACATCTCTGCCGGGTACATTTCCGTGAGTGTGAAGGTACCACAAACTTGGTACTGTGCCGGGTACATCTCCGTGAGTGTGAAGGTACCACAAACTCGGTTCTGGTGCCATGATATAAGCAGTCTCATTGACCAGGGAGACGGGGTGCTACACTGTTTCTCCTACACGTTGTTCTCCAAAACCAGTCCCTTCCTTTGCCGCCATCTTGTGACCAGGGTCGTTTCGCCTTCGTGCTGCTCTCTGAGTTCATTCCGTCCACTAATTCATCTTGGTTTCGCCAACAGATGAGCATATGCTCATATTTCCTGACAGAAAAAAAAATCAAGCTCTAAAAGAGAATCAAGCCATACACAGAGTGTACAACTGCACATACTATGAATACAGCACTGAGCATTAGTGATAAGAACGTTTAAACTGAAGCCAAATCTGCCTTCAGTCAGGTGAACTCTAGACCTGTTGATGATCGTGGTGAAACTGTAGTCTGCTCACCAAAGCGACTTGGAATTTTCTGAACAGCAGATG
This sequence comes from Conus betulinus, assembly GCA_016801955.1. Lineage (NCBI taxonomy): Eukaryota > Metazoa > Mollusca > Gastropoda > Neogastropoda > Conidae > Conus > Conus betulinus. The sequence continues at coordinate 39,211 of JADBJO010002061.1, forward strand.
TGGAGGAGAGCTGCTTTTCTGGGAGGCACAGCTATAAATCTGACCAGGACAGGTCACTGAGAGCTGCTGCACTGGCAGGCACAGCTATAAATCTGACCAGGACAGGTCACTGAGAGCTGCTGTTTGGGCAGGCACAGCTATAAATCTGACCAGGACAGGTCACTGAGAGCTGCTGTCTGGGCAGGCACAGCTATAAATCTGACCAGGACAGGTCACTGAGAGCTGCTGTCTGGGCAGGCACAGCTATAAATCTGACCAGGACAGGTCACTGAGAGCTGCTGTCTGGGCAGGCACAGCTATAAATCTGACCAGGACAGGTCACTGAGAGCTGCTGTCTGGGCAGGCAGCTATAGATCTGACCAGGACAGGTCACCAGATGCGCGAAAGCTGTATCAGAAATGTTCGGCAAATGGCTGCCGAGCTGCATGTTCATCACAGAGTGGAGAAAGGCTTCCAGCAGGGAGTTTTCCTTTTCTTGTGGGCCGCTCACGTTGTTGTCATCTAAGTTTTCAAAACAATGGATCAACCCGCACCCACAGTCACGCCCACAACCACCTTGCACATTTTACACGTCAGAGAGAGAGAGAGAGAGAGAGAGAGAGAGAGAGAGATCACTTCTTTTCTATACCCTTCAAAAAATTAAGAGGTGACGAAACCATTGATAAACTCGATCGATATGCATTAATTTTTGAGGTTTATGAGAAATGTAAAAGGGTAAATTTCTCTTCCTCTTGAAATCGTAACTGCTTGGTATTGGGTGCACGCGCGCGCGCGCGCGCGCACACACACACACACACACACACACACACACACACACACACACACACACATACATACACACACACGCGCGCGCGCGCATAAATTCAAGCCCAGAAAACTGCCCATAGGTATCTCAAGAAAGGTGTGAAAATCTTTTGAGGCACCGGGCATCTCCCGTTTTGTTTCACGTGGATCAGCAGGTAAAGCACAGTCTTAGTAGCTACCAATCGGAAAGAGAATAAGAGCATTCGGCGAATCACGCAAACCGACACAAACAATATATCAGGACACAGCCACGAAATGTTTTCACAAACCTTCTGTACGTTTCAACTTCTGCTCGTTTAAAATCCCCCTAATCTTCGATGCAAACAAGATAAACATTGTCTTTCAGATATAAATGTAGGAAAATGATTTTTTTTTTTTATTCTTTTTATTTTTGGGGGTGGGAGGGGGATGGGGATGGGGGTGTTCTAAATGATGGTTAAGTTTTAAAGTTCCATGACCTACTGGCCATTGGGGCCATTATCTGTCAGATGTTCACAGTGTCTAAGGCACAGCATGATGGAGGGCAGTGCCCATCCCTCTACTTCTGCTGCACTTGACCTTTCCGGGGACTGAACCGGGTTCCCGTGTACTGCTGGGTGGACAGAGGGTTTTCAAGCCCAACAAAATCCAACGTCAGCAATGATTCGAACTCGCGGCCGTCAGCTCTGCTGGGATGCACACTAACTGTTTGGCTCCGGGCTTCTCTCTCATGATGTGTAGCAATTCTTTAGGCAGGTAGATTGGGATTAACGTGCTATTGGCCGGAGGCCTTTTAAAGACAGGGTGTCCCAGATTCTAGTCTGTGTAGTTCTGTGCGTTGCTGCCCCCAGCAGTGATGTTGTCTGTGTAGTTCTTTGCGTTGCTGCCCCCAGCAGTGATGTTGTCTGTGTAGCTCTTTGCGTTGCTGCCCCAGCAGTGATGTTGTCTGTGTAGCTCTGTGCGTTGCTGCCCCCAGCAGTGATGTTGTCTGTGTAGCTCTGTGCGTTGCTGCCCCCCCAGCAGTGATGTCGGAGTCTGTGTTGTTGGCCGTCTGCTTTGTGCGGCAGCCTCCTCTCAAGCCCTTGTACAGCTTCCGGTGGGGCTCACTGATAGGGATCCACACGATCCAGTTTTGGCCAGCTCGGGTGGAAACGCACTGTCTGGTCGCCCTCCCCGCCCCCGCCCCTTCCCCCTCCCGCTGGCGAGCCAGACGACAGGGGTGAGAGTCTCAAAGGTTGGACCAAAAGCAGGATTCTAGGGAACCGCTCTGTTTCATTTGACTCCCTTTGTCTTTTTTGACTCTCTTTGTCTCTTTTGACTCTCTTTGTCTCTTTGACTCTCTTTGTCTCTTTTGACTCACTTTGTCTCTTTTGACACTCTTTGTCTCTTTTGACTCTCTTTGTCTCTTTTGACACACTTTGTCTCTTTTTATTCCTTTTGTCTGTTTTGATTCTCTTTTTGTCTCTTTTGACTCTCTTTTGTCACTCTTGACTCTCTTTTTGTCTCTTTTGACTCTCTTAGTCTCTCTTGACTCTCTTTTTGTCTCTTTTGACTCTCTTTTTGTCTCTTTTGACTCTTTGTCTCTTTTGACTCTTAGTCTCTTTTGACTCTCTCTATGTCTATTTTGACTCTCCTTGTCTCTTTTGACTCTCTTTGTCTCTTTTGACGCTCTTTGTCTTCTTTTGACTCTCTTTTTGTCTAATTTGACTCTGTCTCTTTTGACCCTCTCTGTCTGTTTTGACTCTCTTTGTCTCTTTTGACTCTCTTTGTCACTTTTGACTCTCTCTGTCACTTTTGACTCTCTTTGTCTCTTTTGACTCTCTTTGTCTCTTGTGACTCTGTCTCTTTTGAATCTCTTTTTGTCTCTTTTGACTCTGTCTCTTTTGACTCTCTTTCTGTCTCTTTTTTTGGCTCTTTGTCTCTTTTGACTCTCTTTTTGTCTCTTTTGACTCTCTTTTTGTCTCTTTTGACTCTCTTTTTGTCTCTTTTGACTCTCTCTGTCTCTTTTGACTCTCTTTTTGTCTCTTTTGACTTTCTTTTTGTCTCTTTTGACTCTCTCTGTCTGTTTTGACTTTCTTTCTCTCTTTTGACTCTCTCTGTCTCTTTGACTCTGTCTATTTTGACTCACTCCGTCTATTTTGACTCTCTCTGTCTAGTTTGACTCATTCTGTCTATATTTTGACTCTCTTTTTGTCCCTTTGGACTCTCTCTGTATATTTTGACTCTCTTTGTCTCTTTTGACTCTCTTTGTCTCTTTTGACTCTCTGTCTATTTTGACTCTCTTTATCTCTTTTGACTGCCTCTGTCTATTTTGACTTTTTTTTCGTCTCTTTTGACTCTCTGTCTCTTTTGACTCTCTCTGTCTCTTTTGACCCTCTGTGTCTCTTTTGACTCTCTCTGTCTTTGACTCTCTTTGTCTCTTTTGACCTCTCTCTTTTGTCTCTTTTGTCACTCTTTTTGTCTGTTTTGACTCTCTCTGTCTATGTTGACTCTTTTTGTCCCTTTTG
>JADBJO010002061.1:47500-60000 GCA_016801955.1 Conus betulinus
GCAGAGCATGTCGCGTCATGTCGTCGATGGGCTTTCCTCAGTGTGAGGCCTATCCAACGCCATTTCCTCTTTTTCACCTCTTTCTCCTCGGGGAGTTGATGTGTCCGCTCCCACAGTTCCACATTCCTGATGGTGTCTGGCCAGTGGATCTGAAGTATCTGTCGGAGGCAGCCGTTAATGAATGTCTGTATTTTCTTGGAGATGGTCTTTGTTGTTCTTCACGTCCCAGCACCACACATGAGTAGGTGAACTTCTCCACCTCTTCTAGCGGGTTGACATTCAATCTGATGGGATCTTGCTTCTTTGTGTTGGTCCGCAGTACTTTTGTTTTTTCCCCTGTTCACCTTCAGCCTGACCTGTGCTGAAACTTCTGCCAAGTCTGATGTCTTCTCTTGCATTTGCTGATGGGTGTGGGACAGGAGCACCAGATCGTCGGCAAAGTCCAGGTCGTCAGCTGCCCAGTCATGGTCCACTGGATACCATTCCTCTTCCCGGCGGTCGTTGTCCTCATGATCAATCTACCACGAGCAGAAAGGAAAGGTGAAAGCAGACATCCTTGCCACTCCAGTTTGACAGGGAAGCTCCTTGTTAGTTATCCTTCGTGTATGACCTTGCGGCTCATTCCTTCGTAGGAGTTCTTGATGATGTGAGAAAACTTTGTGGTATTCCATGGCATAGCGTCTCATAAGTTGCTGTAGGGTGTCCCTGTGAACACTGTCAAAAGCCTTCTCATGGTCAATGAAGGTGCAGTACTGAGATGAGTTCCATTCCTGGGATTGTTCGACAATGATCCTCAGGATTGCATCTGGTCGGCGCACGATCGGTTTGGTCGAAAACCTGCTTTTTGTTCGCGAAGGAGAGTGTCAACTGTCACTTTCATCCTCTTTAGTAAGATTCGATTGAAGATCTTTCCCGGGACCGAAAGGAGCATAATCCCTCTGTTGTTCTTGCACTTGCCAAGGTCTCCTTTCTTGGGCAATTTCACCAGGTGTCCCTCCTTCCAGTCCAGTGGAACATCCTCATCCTCCCAAATCCTTGTGAAGAGAGGGTGGAGCATCTCTGCTGTTGTATCTATGTCTGCCTTCAGGGCTTCTTCTGGACAGACTTCATCTGGACCAGCTGCCTTTCCGTTCTTCTGCATCTGGATGGCGCCCCCAAATTTCTTTCTCGCGTTGGTGGGGTGCAGTTGATCGGAAGGTCTTTCCTGGCAGCTGGTATCTCTGGTCATGGGCAGCTCTGTTGAGGAGGTCTTCAAAGTGCTCTATCCATCTGTTGTGCTGTCCCTCCCTGTCCATTATTGGCTCCCCGTTTTTATTCTTCACTGGACATTCTGATCGTCTGGGCTTTCCTGACAACCTCCTTGTTGCATCGTATAGCAGCCTCATGTTTCCGCTTCCTGCTGCCCCTTCTGCCTCTTCTGCCAAACTGTCGATGTAGTCCTTTTTGTCTTGTTTCGCTCTCCTGTTCACCGCTTTTGTTTGCCCTCGTGTATTCCTCCTGTGCCCTTGCTTTCCCTGTTCTTGTCCTGCTCCTGTTGACTGCTTCCTTCTTGTCTCTCCTATCCTCTATCTCCTGTAGTGTGTCAGCAGATATCCATTCTTTGTGCTGGTGTTTCTGACGACCCACAACTTCCTCGCACGTTGCTGTCAGTGCTTCTTTCACCTGCTGCGCGCTGTGCGTGCAGGTCGGTGTCCTCATTCCGGAGTTCCGCTAGTACTGGGAACCTGTTCGACAGCACTAGATGATACTGCTGTGTTGTCTGTCCGCGTTCCGCAGAAGGCTGGCGTTGAATCTTTTCCGTCCCGAGGCTGCAGCGTTCCTGTGTCTTTTCAGCGTCAGCCTGGCGCGGGCAACCAGCATGTGGTGGTCTGTTGCAGCGTCAGCCCCTCGTTTCACACGAACGTCCTCTAGAGTCCTCAGCCCCCTGAACTGCTTGGACATGCAAAAGTGATCTATCTAGTTTTCAGTAGTATGATCAGGAGACACCCATGTGGCTTTATGGATCCTCGTGTGTTGAAAGATGCTGCCTCCAGTGACTAGATTGTTGTTGGCACAGAGGTCAGCAAATCTCTCGCCGTTCTCGTTCATCTCTCCCAGTCCTGGTTTTCCCATCACCTCCTCATATCCGGCGTTGTCCTGACCGACCTTGGCGTTGAAATCGCCCATCAGGATGTTACTGTTGTTATCGCTCCACTTACTGATTATTCCCTGTAGTCTGTCGTAGAAGTCGTCTTTTTTTTTTTTTTTTTTTTTTGTTGTCATCGTCAGCGTTGTTGGTCAGGGCGTAGCACCGTGCTATGCAGCACTCGATCTTCTTGTTGATCCTGAAAGTCGCTGTGACGATTCTCTTGGCCCATGTGGCTGCCAACCTACAGCGCTCCCTGAGCTTTTCTGGACGGCATCAGCGCCACGGCCTCCGAGTGCATGGCTATGACCTCGTGTCCAGAGTAGAGAAGCAGCTCGCCCGAACTCGGCCTGAGCTGTCCCGCTTGCAGCCACCTGGTCTCCCTGAGCCCGAGGATGTCAGACCCATACCGCCTCATGTCCCCTGCCACCTGCTTCGTCTTTCCCGTCTCATACAGCGTCCGGATGTTCCAAGCGCCTATGGACGTTGTCTTCTTGGTCGTCAAGAGAGTTGTCAGCACCGCAGCTTCCAGTTGGCTTTCACTGCAGTCCCTCATAGGTCCTCCCGTAGAAGGCTCCCTCGCTCCAAGAAGAGTTTGCTGGGTTGTTGTTGTTGACGTTTCTGTAGCTACATAGATTTAAGGGCAAGGTGAGGAAGCTAACCTCGCGCTTGCCCTGGCTCCCCATTTATCCGAGCTTGCCACCGACCATACCGGGCATGCTATACATACCAGGCATGGGCTGGGTTGTTTTCTTTAACACCGAACGTCAAAGTCTTGTGTGTTGATGGGAACGTCAAAGTTTTGTGTGTTGATGGGAACGTCAAAGTCTTGTGTGTTGATAGGAACGTCAAAGTCTTGTGTATTGATGGGAACGTCAAAGTCTTGTGTGTTGATGGGAACGTCAAAGTTTTGTGTGTTGATGGGAACGTCAAAGTCTTGTGTGTTGATAGGAACGTCAAAGTCTTGTGTGTGATGATGGAACGTCAAAGTCTTGTGTGTTGATTGGAACGTCAAAGTCTTGTGTGTTGATGGGAACGTCACAGTCTTGTGTGTTGATGGGACGTCACAGTCTTGTGTGTTGATGGGAACGTCAAAGTCTTGTGTGTTGATGGGAACGTCAAAGTCTTGTGTGTTGATAGGAACGTCAAAGTCTTGTGTGTTGATGGGAACGTCAAAGTCTTGTGTGTTGATGGGAACGTCAAAGTCTTGTGTGTTGATGGGAACGTCACAGTCTTGTGTGTTGATGGGAACGTCACAGTCTTGTGTGTTGATGGGAACGTCAAAGTCTTGTGTGTTGATGGGAACGTCAAAGTCTTGTGTGTTGATGGGAACGTCAGTCTTGTGTGTTGATGGGAACGTCACAGTCTTTGTGTGTTGATGGGAACGTCAAAGTCTTGTGTGTTGATAGGAACGTCAAAGTCTTGTGTGTTGATGGGAACGTCACAGTCTTGTGTGTTGATGGGAACGTCACAGTCTTGTGTGTTGATGGGAATGCGCAGCCTACTGTAGCGACCTGCCAGACCCTTTCATTTAAAAAGAAAAAAAAATGTTTAACTTTATCATTATTTTTTTTTACCTGGAGCTCCTACGACGTTTGGCTCTTTTACACTAACCACGAACAGACAACCACCCACGTCGTCTGTCTTCCAGTTGCCTTGAATGTTTTTCATGCTTTGCGGAAGCATTTGAAAGGAACACACACACACACACACACACACACACACACACACACACACACAGAGGTTGACAGAGACAGACAAGCAGAGAGAGAGAGAGAGAGAGAGAGAGACGTCTGCGTTTATTTTTGTTGAGAAAAAAAAGAAAAACATGTTATTAGATCAAACTTTTAACGCCACATTTTCCTATGCACCTGCGGTAAATTCCCCCTCCAACCCCCTGCCCTGGGTTCTGACCGGATCCTAGACCTCATCGCAGCGATCACTTTATATAATCGAACTAGAAAGGTAATTCATTATGAAATCACCTAAAAAAAAATTTTTTTTTTTTAATTGAAGAAGACGAAATTCATTCCCCTGAGACAGAAAGGCGGGAAAAGTACTGCACGCACGAATAGAAAAATCCAACGAAGAACATCCGAGCTCAGAATGAACGCCCTTCGCATCTCCAGTGGGAATCAAGAACGACCACGGACCGCAGAATGAGAGACAAGCAGCTTTTACCACCGGGTTTCCAATATGTGCAGGCCCACGCTGGAACGGTGTTCGTTGGGGGACATTTTCTTCCGGCTCTCAAACAATTCACTTTTTGCCAGTGAAATCGGAAACGGCATGCGCTTAAATCTGAAAGATCTTGTCGTGTTGTTCTTGCACAGCTCGGAAGGCGATAGCACAGACCTTTCCTTCAATGAAATTTCATCAAGAAAAGAAGAAAAAAAAAAATGGACGGACGCACTGATACTGAGGGCGTGTCGTCTGCTGAAAAATTCACTCCTTCTAAAAGTTATATCATTAGCCAATCGGAACTCTTTCAGTGAGCTGCGTCAGTTTTGCTACCACAAAACGTGACGTTTTTTGTTTGTTTTGTTTGGTTGATTGGTTTGTTGTTGTTGTTGTTGTTGTGGTGGGTTTTTGGGTTTTTTTTTCGTTTTTGTTGGGTTTTTGTTTTGTTGTTTGTTTGATTTTTTTTTTGGGGGGGGGGGGGGGTAATCCAAGAGCTATCACACTCAGTAAGTCAGTCATACAATCAGTTGCATCGGCGATTGTCAAAAATGCACTTTTTGTTGTTTGTTTCACCGTGTGTTTTAGAGGAACGTTGCTTTGCATTGTGTTCGTGTGTTTATTTGTACTTTCGCTTCTTCGTCTTGAAAGGACAACAAATTATCCATACTTTACCAGTTGGTCTAGACTTAAAATAATGTATCTGTATTCTTAATGGACAGCTATTTGACTCCTCTCAACCAGACGGTCAACACACTCCGTTTTGCAAATGTAGTGACCAAAAGCGAGTTCTTAAACCGCTCATGAAAACTGCTGTGTCCGCCAGTTTCCCCAGAGGCCCAGCGAAGCGTTCACTCGAAGCTGGCTGTCCCTGGTTCGTATGACCCCTGATGTCATTTACTGCCTACGACTTCTTTTGTCAGTGCCGAAAAAAAAAAAAAAAAAAAAAAAAAAAAAAAAAACGTCAGTGGACATCCACGGCTATCAATGTGAACGCCCCGTTAACCCTGAAGGACGCCGGAAGACAGGAATGCAGCTTTGCGGGTTGAATTCTGTGGGTCGGTTATTCTTCGCAGGTGTTCGGTCAGTGTAGGAGAGAGCGAACGTGTGACGGAGGGAAAGGCGGATTGGCCAGCAGCAAGGTTTTGTGAGCAGGTGCTGAGCATTGGCGGTACAGGATACAGGTTGGAGTTCGGCACATCGGGCTGTTCTCTGTCTCTATCTCTGTCTCTCTGCCATCGCCTGTGTCTGTCTGCCTGCCTGCCTGCCTGTCTGTCTGTCTGTCTGTCTGTCTGCCTGCCTGTCTGTCTGTCTGCCTGCCTGCCTGTCTGTCTGTCTGTCTGTCTGTCTGTCTGCCTGCCTGCCTGCCTGTCTGCCTGCCTGCCTGCCTGTCTGTCTGTCTCTTGTTGTTGTGTTGTTTTCCCCCTCCTCCTTCTCCTCTCTCTGTCTCTTTCTATGTCACTCTCTGTCTCTGTCTCTCTACCTGTCTGTCTCTCTCTTTCCCTCTATCTCTGTCTCTCTGCTTCTCACTTGTCTCTCTCTCTTTCTCTCTGTGTGTGTGTGTGTGTGTGTGTGTGTGTGTGTGTGTGTGTGTGTGTTGTAAACTTTAAGGATAGCTTTGTTTTAGTAAGCGTCCACATTAATAATGCAGTTTGGCAGGATGATGAACAAATTCTTCATAACGCGTTCCCAGCCGAGCCGTACATTAAGATCCCAGTGATGATTAAGACTGTAGTTTTGCAAGCAACTTTTCTGCATCATTTTTTTAAAATTAAAGGAATGATGATTTTGTAAATTGGTGCTCAATTGCACTGACTGCTTTATACGGTGATCAATAAAGACGTTAGTGATATTTCATGTAGTCGTTTGAAGAAATGAAATATAAAGCTACCTTTTTTCTTTAAAGATCAGATCATTTAATGCGAAATTCTACAAAGTGGAGATTGCAGATATAAATGAAGTGTCATTAAATGCAGAGATAAAATACGTTGAAGGACACACATAAATACGAGTGAAAAGTGCCAAGTAACGCATCATACGACTATAGGAGCCTAAAAAAAAGCAGCAGAAAAGAAGTTTGATTTGTTTAAGAGACACGAAGTTTTCTTTCCCCCACCAATTCCTTTCATTTTTTCGTAAATTTTTTAAAGAACTACACCAATGCATAGACTGTTAAGTGGCCAAGATCCACAAAGGCTGGCTCAAATCAGTGACCAAAAATTCCTCCAGCCGAACCTGCTCCCTTACCTCCTTCACTCCCCCTCAACCCAGCCATGCCCTTCCTATCCCTCACTTCAAATTCACATGAGTCAAAAAGACATTTGTTTTATTTTTCGTTTGCAGGACCATGGCGGGAACAGAATTCCTCCAAACGCGTCCTCCCCCGCCATCGCTGGCTCCTGCTGGCCGCGTGCTGTGTTTATGTCACATGACCGCGCGGCTCGGTGTCATATCACGCTGGGCGTGCTGCACGTGGCCCTGTTCAACACGTTCCACAATGACGTCATCAGGACTTCTTGGCTGTGCTCTGTCTACTCCAGTATGCCTTCGCTCATAGGTGAGACAGCCTCCGGATTCGGAAGGTTTATTCTCCCCTCTTGGATATTTAGGATTGTGTCGTCTCACCTAGGATATGTGGGGTCATATTGTCCTATTACCTGTCTTTGAGGTGGTTTTGGCCCATTTTGGAGTGCTATTATCCCATTTTGGGTGTTATTGTCTCATTGTTGTTGTCCCATTTTGGGTGTTATTCTCCAATCGTGAATATTTGGGGTATTGTTGTCCCATTTTGAGAATTCGGGGTGTTATTTCCCCATCTTAGGTATTTCACGTATTATTGCCCCCTCTCGCATTTGGGATATCATCGTCCCGTGTTGGGTATTTTTTGTTTTCATCCCATTTTTGGGCACGCATCAGAGTAAAAGACTTTTTTTTTTCTATGGAAACGTCTTTAAAAGAAGGAGAGAAGAAGAAGAAGAAGCGGAAAGAGGAGGAGGAAGAGCAGGAGGAGGAGGAGGAATTGAAAGTAGAAGACGTGTAAATATGTCTTGGGGAAGGTAAGAAATTATCTGTACAGTGTAAACAGTAACAAAGCGAATATACAGACATGTATAAGAAATGATCTGTACAGTGTAAATAGTAACAAAGCGAATATACAGACATGTATAAGAAATGATCTGTACAGTGTAAGCAGTAACAAAGGGAAATATACAGACATATATACCCTGTCTCCCCTTACACTCCTCTATGTATACTTGTGTACGTTGCTCAATATGCCCACACGTGCTCACATATCATACACACATTGTGTGTGTGTGTGTGTGTGTGTGTGTGTGTGTGTGTGTGTGTGCGTGCGTGTGTGTGTGCGTGCGTGCGTGCGTGCGTGGGGTGTGTGTGTGCGTGCGTGCGTGCGTGCACGCGCATGCGTATATGTGCTCGCATGAGTGTGTAAATGTGAAGATTTGTGTGTATGTGTGCATATCTGCGTGTATGTGTGTGTGTGTGTGTGTGTGTGCATGTGCGCGCGCACATATATGTGCTGTGCTTGTTTGCGTGCGTGCGTGTGTGTGTGTGTGCGCGCGCGCGCGCTTGCGTGCGCGCGCGCGTGCGTGTGTGTGTATGTGTGTGTGTGTGTGTGTGTGTGTGTGTGTGTGTGTGTGAGGCAACTCCCAGGTCCTGTGGCCAGCCTGATTATCACCACCTATGACTGCAGAACCTGTCTGATTTGTCCGGGGTGCTGGCTTTCCTTGGGGCCTCCTCCTGCTTCTTCATCACCAACTTCTACCTCCTCTACCCTGCGCTTATCGTCGCCGGTATGCTGATGGCGATGATGATGATGAGGGTGATGGTGGTGGTGATGATGATGATGGTGGTGGTGGTGATGATGATGATGATGATGGTAGTGGTGGTGATGATGATGATGGTGGTGATGATGATGATGGTGATGGTGATGATGATGATGATGGTGGTGGATGATAATGATGATGGTGATGATGGTGGTGGTGATGATGATGATGATGATGATGGTGATGTGATGATGATGATGATGATGGTGATGATGATGGTGATGATGATGATGATGATGATGATGATGATGATGATGATGATGATGATGATGTGTGGTGATGATGATGATGATGATGATGATCGTGGTGATGATGATGATGATGATGGTGGTGGTGGTGGTGATGATGATGATGATGTGGTGGTGATGAAGATGATGATGAAGATGGTGATGGCTAGATGATTTTCATTATGCCGTTTTGGGGGGGAACGACATTGATGATAAAGGGATACTGACGATGTTCCTGTGTTTATTTTGACAAAATAAAGATAATGACGATGATCATGATCACGGAAAAAACTGTGTGGTGGTGATGAAATTAATATAAACGGTATTGTTGACACAGGTGGTGGTGGCAAATGAAAGAAGGGGGAGGAGGAAAGGCAGGCAGTCATAAAAACCTGTGTGTGTGTGTGTGTGTGTGTGTGTGTGTGTGTGTGTGTGTGTGTGTGTGAACCGAATACATTTGCTTGTGTTGTTTGTAAGGACACCCACACACTTAGCAACTTGTGGGTATGGCTACCAATATGCTGACTGTCAAGCCTCCGAAGATTATAGATCTCAAACCTCTCGGCGATATTTAGAGCAGAACATCGAACGATCAGACTCGTGTTTCGTTTGTGTTATCTACACTTCGATATGCATCCTGTGCAATCACATCTGTTCCCTTTCAAAATGGCGCATGTTTTCGCTGATGCCGATTCAGTTTTAAATTCCACTGAATAACAGTATCCATGAAATGAAAACTGTATGACGAACATCGATGTTGTGGGCAAAATAACGAAGAAAGAAAGTAAAAAAAGTTACTGTTCTGAATCACTGGCATTCATGCCATTGTTCCCCCGTGTTAGTCGTGCAGGCACATACAGCAAGGTAGACCATCAGGGCTGAAGACGACGTGTTCAAATTTGTTGTGTCCCATGTCAGCAGTAATGGTATGCAGGGCATACAGACAAATATACTGCGTGCGAAATGGAAAGAATGAAGGAAGTAAGTAAGGAAACTGAGTGAACGATATTGAACGAAACTGACTGGATGACACGGGAAACGACTGAATGAAGCACCAGCTGGCAGCTCTTCAGTCGGCACTACCCAGGTAGGCAGCCCGTTGTGTAAACGAATGTGGATTGTAAAGCGCTTAGAGCTTGGTCTCTAGCCGAGAATAGGCGCTGTATAAGTATTCATTATTATTGTTATTATTACATTGATTCGTATTAAATCTGCGGCCCACCACGAAAAGGGCAAAGTCGTGACAGAGAGCAAACCGGGTACATTTGCTAGTATAAGTTGCAAAGATGTGACACATTCTTTGCAGATGTGGCACAGTGATATAGAACAGCACCCAGTTCGTTGTCAGAGAGTTGCGAGTTCAAATCTTGCTGAATGTAATATGAAAAATGGCAGTATTCGCTTCTCATTTGAACATGTTTCCCTTCTGGTGAAATGTCTGTCTATCATATCACCGTGCCTACACAGACGAGAAATATGGTAACTCGGTAGAGGGTGCAGCCGAGTACATTTGTTTAGTATTTTATCAACGGAATGGTACATTCTTGGTGGAGGGCAAATCCAGGTACAGTTCCCACACTGTGTGTGGTGGAATGACACATTGTTGCAGAGCAACCTGGGCACATTCGCTGGTATTGTTTCAAAACCATTGCAGAGAAAAGGATACATTCTTGGCAGAGTACGCAGCCGAGTACATGTTCCAGTGTCTGTGAGGGGAAGGCAGTATCTGTGAGGGGAAGGCAGTAACTGTGAGGGTGAGGGGAAGTAACAGTGTCTGCAGTATCTGTGAGGGGAAGGCAGTGTCTGTGAGGGGAAGGCAGTGTCTGTGTCTGTGAGGGGAAGGCAGTGTCTGTGAGGGGAAGGCAGTAACTGTGAGGGGAAGGCAGTGTCTGTGTCTGAGGGGAAGGCAGTGTCTGTGTCTGTGAGGGGAAGGCAGTGTCTGTGAGGGGAGGGGAGGGCAGTGTCTGTGTAACTGTGAGGGGAAGGCAGTGTCTGTGAGGGGGAAGGGCAGTATCTGGAAGGGGGCAGTGTCTGTGAGGGGAAGGCAGTGTCTGTGAGGGGAGGGCAGTGTCTGTGAGGGGAGGGCAGTGCAGTGTCTGTGAGGGGAAGGCAGTGTCTGTGAGGGGAAGGCAGTGTCTGTGTCTGTGAGGGGAAGGCAGTGTCTGTGTCTGTGAGGGAAGGCAGTGTCTGTGAGGGGAAGGCAGTGTCTGTGTGAGGGGTGAGGGGCAGGGCTGTGTGTCTGTGTCTGTGAGGGGAAGGCAGTGTCTGTGAGGGGAAGGCAGTGTCTGTGTCTGTGAGGGGAGGGCAGTGCAGTGTCTGTGAGGGGAAGGCAGTGTCTGTGAGGGGAAGGCAGTGTCTGTGAGGGGAGGGCAGTGTCTGTGTCTGTGAGGGGAAGGCAGTGTCTGTGAGGGGAGGGCAGTGTCTGTGTGAGGTGAGGGGAAGTATCTGCAGTGTCTGTGAGTAACTGGGAGGGTGTCTGTGTCTGTGAGGGGAGAAGGCAGTATCTGTGAGGGGAGGGCAGGATCTGTGAGAGGCAGGCAGTGTGTCTGAGGAGGGGAAGGCAGTGTCTGTGAGGGGAGGGCAGTGTCTGTGTCTGTGAGGGGAAGGCAGTGTCTGTGAGGGGAAGGCAGTGTCTGTGAGGGGAGGGCAGTGTCTGTGAGGGGAGGGCAGTGTCAGTGTCTGTGAGGGGAAGGCAGTGTCTGTGAGGGGAGGGCAGTAACTGTGAGGGGGGGCAGGCAGTGTCTGTGAGGGGAAGGCAGTGTCTGTGAGGGGAAGGCAGTGTCTGTGAGGGGAGGGGCAGTGTCTGTGAGGGGAGGGCAGTATCTGTGAGGGGGGGAGGGCAGTGTCTGTGAGGGGAAGGCAGTGTCTGTGAGGGGAAGGCAGCAGTGTCTGTGAGGGGAAGGCAGTGTCTGTGAGGGGAGGGCAGTGTCTGTGAGGGGAGGGCAGTGTCTGTGAGGGGAAGGCAGTGTCTGTGAGGGGAAGGCAGTGTCTGTGTCTGTGAGGGGAAGGCAGTAGGGGAGGGGAAGGCAGTATCTGTGAGGGGAAGGGTATCTGTGAGGGGAAGGCAGTACTGTGAGGGGAGGGCAGTGTCTGTGAGGGGGAGGGCAGTAGGGGAGGCGGTGTCTGTGAGGGGAAGGCAGTATCTGGGAGGGGAAGGGCAGTAACTCTGTGAGGGGAAGGCAGTGTCTGTGAGGGGAGGGCAGTGTCTGTGAGGGGAGGGCAGTGTCTGTGAGGGGAGGGCAGTGTCTGTATCTGTGAGGGGAAGGCAGTATCTGTAGGGGAAGGCAGTGTCTGTGAGGGGAAGGCAGTGTCTGTGTCTGTGATCTGTGAGGGAGGGCAGTATCTGTGAGGGGAAGGCAGTGTCTGTGAGGGGAAGGCAGTGTCTGTGAGGGGAGGGCAGTGTCTATGAGGGGGAGGGCAGTATCTGTGAGGGGAGGGCAGTATCTGTGAGGGGAGGGCAGTGAGGGGAAGGCAGGAGGGGAAGGCGGTGTCTGTGAGGGGGGAAGGCGGTGTCTGTGAGGGAGAAGGCAGTGTCTGTGTGAGGGGGAGGGCAGTGTCTGTGAGGGGAGGGCAGTGTCTGTGAGGGGAAGGCAGTGTCTGTGAGGGGGCAGTGTCTGTGTCTGTGAGGGAAGGCAGTGTCTGTGAGGGGAAGGCAGTGTCTGGTATTGTGAGGGGAAGGCAGTGTCTGTGAGGGGAAGGCAGTGTCTGTGAGGGGAAGGCATTCTTTCATGAGCGAAACCTTTGCAAAACAGTTGACACAGTTTCAGAGAGCGTATTCTTTGCACGGTTGTTGAGCATTCTCTGCAGAGAGCAAAACCTCTGCACGGTAGTTGAGCATTCTCTGCAGAGAGCAAAACCTTTGCACGGTTGTTGAGCATTCTCTGCAGAGAGCAAAACCTTTGCACGGTAGTTGAACATTCTCTGCAGAGAGCAAAACCTTTGCACGGTTGTTGAGCATTCTCTGCAGAGAGCAAAACCTCTGCACGGTAGTTGAGCATTCTCTGCAGAGAGCAAAACCTTTGCACGGTAGTCGAGCATTCTCTGCAGAGAGCAAAACCTTTGCACGGTAGTCGAGCATTCTCTGCAGAGAGCAAAACCTTTGCACGGTAGTCGAGCATTCTCTGC
>JADBJO010002061.1:65000-77500 GCA_016801955.1 Conus betulinus
TAGCAGAAAACTGGTCTGTTTTCAAAACATAGCAGAAAACTGGTGTTGTTTTCAAAACATAGCAGAAAAACTGGTCTGTTTTCAAACATAGCAGAAAACTGGTCTGTTTTCAATGCATTGCAGAAAACTGGTCTTTTTCTGCGAACCATTTGGAACAATGCTTTTCCCACATTCACTGTAATAAAGTGATTGTTATATGTGACTGAAGAAAATGTTAATGGTGTATGTAAGTGTGATGAGTAGTTTTCAAACAGAACTGCGCTATACAATTTCATCATCATCATATTATCATCGTTGTTGTTGTTGTTGTTATCATTATCATCATTATGATTGTTATTATCATCATTATCATCACCTTTATTATTCTCCTTTTACTGTTGCTGTTGTTACCATTTCATTTTTGTGCTTATTATCGTAACATTATTATTGTTGTTATTATTATTTTTTTTTTTTTTAATATCATCATCATTATTATTATCATTATCGTTATCGTCGTCGTGTTGTTGTTGTTGTTGTTGTTGTTGTTTTGTCGTTCTTGTCGTCATCATCATCATCATCATCAACATCATCATCATTATCATTGTTTTTATACCATGATTTATTCGTTGATTAAATGCATTCGTTCCAAATGATGCCGGGGATGTAATTGATGTTGTTGTTCGTTGTTAATAAATGTTTATTTGATGACACAAAACATCAGTGCATGTAAATCAAGACGCAGATTTTTTTTTAGAATGGCACACACACACGCACGCACGCGTGCACACACACACACACACACACACACACACACACACACACACACACACACACACACACACACACACACACACACACACACACACACACACACACACACACACACACACACACACACACACACACACACACACACACACACTAACACACACAAACACACCCCCCCCCAACACCCCCCCCCCCCCCCCCCCCCCCCCCCCCCCACACACACACCACACACACACACACACGCTATTCCCCTACCCCAAACCTTTTCTTCATATAAATTTTAACTTAAATTATTCGATTTTGGTTGAATGACGTGAACGTTATTCATGCGCTTTTTTTTTCTCCCACACCTTATCATAGTTCTGTCTTTGACGGATTTCTTTGGTATGTATCATTACATCCACCAAGGTATCATCTTCACTGACGTTCGTTGATTTGGTTTGTCTCGCAAGATTACGCAAAACATTTCTGAACCGATTTCCGCAGAGTATTGTGGGAAGATAGAATAAGGCCCAAGAACAAATCCATGAACATGTGATGCGGATTCGTAGTCCGGATCCGGGTTGAAAAGGGGAATCCAGGTTCCGTTCGAAAGTTGGCAGATGTTTTCGCTGTGCCGATTGTCTCTAGATTTTCTGATTTGTTTACTTTAATGCTGTCTGTATCAGCCCAGAAAAAAAACAAACAAACTTTGCTGTCATCAGGGCAATGGAGCTGAAAATTGATACCATTTATCTCCCTTTTTGTACTCCTAGTTCTTATAGAACAGGGAGTACTTTACAATGGGAACGAAGAAATGTTCTGCGTGTCCGTCTGTCCATCCGTGGTCAAAATGTGTTCCACTCGCTCCAGACAAAACTGATGGACCGATCTTTCTGAAAATTTGTAGATATGTTCATTATGGGTCACAGATGATGCCCGATGTTTTATTTTACCAGAATAGCCGTTACTAACGGCTGTAAATGATAATTCTGTGAGGTACAGTTTAAGCAATAACGGTTTATAAACTTAAGTGTAACCAACTTTTGTAAGCTTCTCGGTAGTATAATGGTTTGTATGCTCGCCTGGCATGCAGGCGATCTGGGTTCATTTCCCTATCGGGGAGAGCACCAATTTTTTTTTTTTTTTTTCTTTTCTCTTACATACAAGATTTATACCACCAAAAGAGGAGAAAGTGCTATAGTGACTGATATATATATATATATATATATATATATATTTTTTTGTACTGCTTACTGGAGTTTATATGCTTTGCATCTTGTTCAATTCTCTGCCAGCGTCCATGTTTGCCATGGCGAGCGCCGCGGCCATGTTGTCCACGCTCATCAAAGCCAGAGAGCTGGAGGAGGAAGGCCGCGACCCCCAAACCGGCCTGTGGCGCCGGACTGCGGAGGTGGAAATGAGCATGGACATCGCGGGTGCAGAACCTGCACATCAGGCCACCGACACTTTTCTCCCTTCCCTTCTGAAGGCCTCAACGATCACCGAACTGCCAACATGGGGGAGGTCAACGATCACCGTACTGCCCACATGGGGGAGGTCAACGATCACCGAGCTGCCCTCATGGGGGAGGTCAACGATCACCGAGCTGCCCTCATGGGGGAGGTCAACGATCACCGAGCTGCCCTCATGGGGGAGTTCAACGATCACCGAGCTGCCCTCATGGGAGAGGTCAACGATCACCGAGCTGCCCTCATGGGGGAGGTCAACGATCACCGAGCTGCCCTCATGGGGGAGGTCAACGATCACCGAGCTGCCCTCATGGGAGAGGTCACCGATCACCGAGCTGCCCTCATGGGGGAGGTCAACGATCACCGAGCTGCCCTCATGGGGGAGGTCAACGATCACCGAGCTGCCCTCATAGGGGAGGTCAACGGAAGACGCCACAGTCGTGGGAACTCCACATCGAGCATCGACAAGAACCCGGTTATCGTCGCGAAGGGCGAGGACAAGAACCCGGTTATCGTCGCGAGGGCGAGGACAAGAACCCGGTTATCGTCGCGAAGGGTGTGGACGAGCGACACTCCGCGGCGCAGCCGTGCTTCCGCGATAGCTCAGTGGGTCTGCGTCCTGGGAGAGACGAGGCGCGCGTTGTTGGCCATCAGCAGCAGCAGGAAGGCGATGTTAAAGCGCGTAAAATGTAAGAATGTAGTAGTAGGCTCCTAAAAACAGAAAGAAAAAAAAAAAGGGGGGGGGGGGGGGGGGGGAAACGACAATCCAGCTGTCGGGCTAAAAAAAAAAAAAAAAAAAAAAAAAAAAAAGAAAGAAAAGAAAAGCAAACAAAAACAAACAAAACGGGTTGTGACTTTTTCATGCACGATACACAATCACTGTTAACAGTTGTTATATAAACAGTTTTGTAACAGTTGTTACATTTTTACGTTCAGAACCTGCGAACAACACAGCAATTATTTTCTTGATCGAGGTGGTTCCTTCCTTTAGGTTTTATTGATGATCGCTACTAAACGCGACGGAATATTGAAAGTAGTAAGTTTTTATAAGTTGATGAAAAATCATTTACATTATGTTCGTTCTCTCCAGCGGCGCTTACATGCACAGATAATAACTTTACTTTTTATTTATTCATTTTCTTTTTGGCTGTACATTTGAATAACGAAATTTTGTGGCCGGATGTTGTTAGCTTGTAACACCATCAGGATGATAATCTTTGATTTTAATTTAGGGCTCTTCAACATTGCGCTGCTCCCAAACTGAGTTATTTTGAAACCTGTCTGAACTAAAGAACATTACGACAGCATTCTCCGCGAAACTGCATTGATACAATGCATTTTTTTTTTTACTTAATACATAAACAGTGTAACAATTTCTAGGGGTTTTTTTTATGTGTAGTATTTAAAACAAAATTATTAAAATATAACAATTCATTGCATTTATGCGCTAAAGACAAAAAAATAATGTATCAGTTATAACTTTTTTTTGGTAGATAACACACGTAAAATGTAACAATCTTACGTTTGAAATAGATAAAGAACACCAAATTTTTAATATAATTATATTTTTTCCCCGCGAAGATTGTTGCATTGTTGCACTTTGCGTTCTATCAGCGGCAGCATAAAAAAAACAACATAATCTATCGTCATCGTCATCGTCATCGTCAGTCTTTAGCAGCATCACCACCTTACTCTACAAATGATGTTAGAATTGCTGTCAAGTCGTTCTTTGCTGTGGTGTACTTTATTTTTTTTTTCTTCCGGACTGTGAGTAAGATTGCAGTTTTCTGAAATTACCGTTGATTGATGACAGATTAGACGACGGTGGAATGAAGTTAGAGAGAGAAAATGTGAGTGAGTGTGTGTGTGTGTGTGGGGGGGGGGGGGGGGAGTGCATGCCCCTTATGTTAAGAAAACACAGAGAGAGAGAGAGAGAGAGAGAGAGAGAGAGACTGAGTATTTAGCGCCCACTTGATGCTCCGAGGGTCCTAGTGGTTACCCCCCCCCCCCCCCCCCCCCCTTCGCTATTGAGAAGGTTCGAACTTGGGAGGGTCCTTACTACCTTAGGTGCCATCCGTCACCTGACCACTCTCGTCCTCCTTGACATAGTTCGACCGTGTGCGGTAGGTAAGGCGTACTGCTAATGGGTCTATTACCTATTTCTCTACCACGTACAACATTCCTGCCTTTAAGGTTTAAGGCCTTTTGTGAGAGGCTTCACTCCCTTGACAGACTCTGCGTCAGAACACACAAAAACATGAAGAACCCACAGTCGGAAAGTGTCTTTGCTCCATTTTTTTTTTTTTTTTGTTTGTTTGTTTTTGTTTTTAAGTGCCATCCACCCCACTGGCATATGATGGCTTCCTCTTTTCTGAAAGGTGGGATGGGATTTTTGCACGCGCATGCAAAGTGCGTGTTCATGCATGCGCTCATTCATTGCACGGGATCTCGGTATACGGTCTCATCGGAAAGAGGAGGAGGAGCGCAGGAGATTGCACGAACGTGAAGTCCGATGACAGAGTCTTTCCCAAGCAAGCTGCCTCGGGTGGGGACCGAACCCCTGGACCTTGGAACAAGAGTCTGACGTTTTACCCACTTGACCCTTAGAAACAGACGTTAAGTTCAAACTGCTGGTGACTACCTTGTGTTTGATATGATGAATTTATCTGATACCATTCATAAGGGTTTTTTTTTGTATGTTGATGTATTCATGTCCAGTGATCGTGAAGTGATATGCGCCAGGTGAATCAGTATACATAGGGTGTTGTGGGAATGCGTTCTTTAGCTATTCCTTGATTTCATTTACAATCTCTCTGTGTGTGTGTGTGTGTGTGTGTGTGTGTGTGTGTGTGTGTGTGTGTGTGTGTGTGTGTATTCTGGCTCTGATCTCTAGAGGAGAAAAGACATGTAGACAGGTATGTACGGCAGGTGTAAAATGTTCACCGTGTGGGTAAATTCCACAGTCCACATTGTCAAAGACATCTTGACTAAATTGCTTTGCCTCATAGATTATGTGTGTGTGTGTGTGTGTGTGTGTGTGTGTGTGTGTGTGTGTGTGTGTGTGTGTGTGCACTCGCGCGCATGTGCGCGCGTGTGTGATAGTCACCTCAGTGTGTGTATGTGTGTCAGATAGTCTATTTCTCTGTGTGTATGTATCGGGCAATCCACCAGTCAGTAATGTAAACTATCAGGCAATCCACCAGTCAGTCATGTAAACTCTCATTCAGTCCACCAGTCAATCATGTAAACTATCAGGCAGTCCACCAGTCAGTCATGTAAACTATCAGGCAGTCCACCAGTCAGTCATGTAAACTATCAGGCAGTCCACCAGTCAGTCATGAAAAACTATCGGGCAGTCCAGCAGTCTGTCATGTAAACTATCAGGCAGTCCACCAGTCAGTCATGTAAACTGTCAGGCAGTCCACCAGTCAGTCATGTAAACTCTCATTCAGTCCAGCAGTCAGTCATGTAAACTCTCATTCAGTCCACCAGTCAGTCATGTAAACTCTCATTCAGTCCACCAGTCAGTCATGTAAACTCTCATTCAGTCCACCAGTCAGTCATGTAAACTATCATTCAGTCCAGCAGTCCGTCATGTAAACTATCAGGCAGTCCACCAGTCCGTCATGTAAACTATCAGGCAGTCCACCAGTCAGTCATGTAAACTATCAGGCAGTCCACCAGTCAGTCATGAAAACTATCAGGCAGTCCACCAGTCCGTCATGTAAACTATCAGGCAGTCCACCAGTCAGTCATGTAAACTACCAGGCAGTCCAGCATTCAGTCATGTAAACTATCAGGCAGTCCACCAGTCAGTCATGTAAACTATCGGGCAGTCCACCAGTCAGTCATGTAAACTATCGGGCAGTCCAACAGTCAGTCATGTAAACTACCAGGCAGTCCAGCAGTCAGTCATGTAAACTATTTGGCAATCCACCAGTCAGTACTGTAAACTATTTGGCAATCCACCAGTCAGTCAGTAAACTATCAGGCAGTCCACCAGTCCGTCATGTAAACTCTCATTCAGTCAGCAGTCAGTCATGTAAACTATCATTCAGTCCAGCAGTCAGTCATGTAAACTATCAGGCAGTCCACCAGTCAGTCATGTAAACTATCAGGCAGTCCACCAGTCAGTCATATAAACTATCAGGCAGTCCACCAGTCAGTCATGTAAACTATCAGGCAGTCCACCAGTCAGTCATGTAAACTATCAGGCAGTCCACCAGGGAGACGGCAGTCCTCTTCGAAGACCGGACGGATCCTGGATCAGACCTGTGATTCGGGTCCACGCCAAAACTCAACGGCTTCATCCTTGGACGACAGTTCATCCTCCTACTGCTAAATTTAAAAAGAAAAAAAAAATCGCGTAAATATTTTTGTGTAACCTTGCTATACAGGTCCTGGATCAGTTCGCAGTCAGATCCAGATCTATATCATGGGATCTTAGCCAAGTCTAATGGTTACTGTCGTCGGGAATGGGGAAGGGGGCTGGGGCTGGGATGGAATCAGGTTGAAAATATCAGCGGGTGGAGGAGGGGGAAAAGGGCATAGTACATTCTGTCTCCCACCCCCACCCCCCTCCCTCTACCCTATCCACAATATTTGAAGGCAAAGGAGATGCTGTAGAAGCAAGAGAGAGAGAGAGAGAGAGAGAGAGAGAGAGAGAGAGAGACTTAAAGAGAGAGAAAAAGTTTGTTTTTAAAGAGACTGAAAATGATGACACGGGTGTGTCTTTCTCCGCTTGAAAGATGAACGTCCTGTGTGTCGCGGATGTCTGCCTCCGTTATCCCCCCCCCCCCTCCGTGCCCATCCCCGTCCCCCCGTCCTCCTTCTGTTTGTAGAGGAAATTGGTAGATGAAACTGAAAACCCCATTACCCCCAACCCAGCGCGTCCCGCACGCTTTCATGAAAATTGGGGGGACTGCCTCTCTCCCCTCCATGTTCGCCTGTGCAAAGACTGCTATGAGGTTTTTTTTTTGCTTGTCACTTCAGGCTGCCCCCTTCACCCCGACCCCCCCCCCCCCCCCCCCACCCCCCCCATCCTCCCCCCCCCCCCCCCCCCCCCCCCCCCCCACCCCCCCCCCACCTCCCCGCGCCGCCCCCCCTTCCCCACTATTTTTTCCAAATGCTTGACACCTCAGACTGCGCCCACCCTCACCCTCTCCTCGATGTTATGTGCAAAGTGCTTGTCTGTTCAGGTACCCCCACCCTCACCCTCTCCTCGATGTTATGTGCAAAGTGCTTGTCTGTTCAGGTTCCCCCACCCTCACCCTCTCCTCGATGTTATGTTATGTGCAAAGTGCTTGTCTGTTCAGGTTCCCCACCCCCATCTCCTGAACAAGATACTCTGTAGTGTTACTGATGACAGCGTCCAATCACCGCATGCCCATTTGAAGCCCCCCCTATTCCATAAGGCCTGGGTCCGTTTTCGTGTTATTTGAGTATCAGCGATGGCGTCGGGTAGAGGGTAGCCTCAAAGCTTCTTTGCGTTGTACAATCCACACTCTAGTTTCCACTGCGGCTGCCTTCCTGGGTAGGCCCAACTGAAAAATAATTTACATAGTTTAGCAGTGGATGGTTGTCTTCAGCACCAGTGTGCAATGTGAAACAAGAGATACTGATACTGACGAAGCCTAAATAAAAGGCGAAAGCTTTTTAAAAAAAGACATGAAGAGTGTGTGGCTGGTGTGCCTGCTTTTATTTTTGTACTTGTTGACTGGCCAGTTTCTGGAGCAGCAGTGCACCCACACATCATTGAGCGGAGACTATAAGCTTGCTGAAGGCTCATTTTGAGAAGCATTTATATATTCCCCATTCATTCACCCACTCGAGCACACTGTTAGTTAGGCAGAATTAACTACTATAACTTGCTGCAGATATGATGTTTATCTCCCATGTTTCTTCAGTCTAAGACATAAGTGCAAGCTTTGTTTATAATTGAAGATCAGTGTATATATATATAGCTTATATATATATATATATATATATATATATATGTGTGTGTGTGTGTGTGTGTTAAAATGAGGTATTAAAATGTAGAAGTATTAAAAATATCTCTACAGGCTTGTTTCAAGCTTTCGCTCTCTTCAGGATGTTTTTTGGGGGCGCGCTATCGGTGTTAAATAGCGTGCGGGTCCTGATTTCATTTTTGTGCGTGTGGGTCAATTACATTCATTGCACGTGCTATCTGTGGTTCTCGGGTTGCTTGCTGTGGTCTGTTCAGGGGGAATTCGCTGACAAAGATTTCCATTTATGC
This sequence comes from Conus betulinus, assembly GCA_016801955.1. Lineage (NCBI taxonomy): Eukaryota > Metazoa > Mollusca > Gastropoda > Neogastropoda > Conidae > Conus > Conus betulinus. The sequence continues at coordinate 73,455 of JADBJO010002061.1, forward strand.
CTGCAGTTATTTACTATTTCTACTTTTGTATTCAATGTTGCTAAATAGGGTTTACATAGTATTAACATTTTTTCTGTGGAACGTAAGTTGCATTTAAAAAAAAATATTGTTGTACGGTGTTGCTCTTTTTATGATGATTTCCATGATATGCTGTAGTTTATTTTTTTTTATCTTTAAGTCTCCAGATGTTGCTCCCAGGTGGTTGAGCTTTTTTGAAATCTCAAAGGGCACTTTGATAGTATTTGTGATATATATATATATATATATATATATATATATATATATATATATATATATATATGTGTATGTATGTATGTATGTACTTATCATCCATACCAACAGCCGAACCGGTCTTCTCCTCTGAGAGTTGGTGATGAGATTTTACGTGTCTGCAAGATATTACGCGTGCATTGGCACACGGAATTTCGATTTTTAGACTCATCTGAAGGACTTTGGAGGAGATGATGTCAGAACCGATGTTAATTCCGAGGGAAAAATCCTCCCTGAGCCGAAACGGCTCGGCGGAGATTTGAACATGCAAACCCTGGGATCGGATCCCAAGTCCGGCGCTCTTACCAGCTGAGCTATTCCGGCCTTAGCAGTTTGTGTGTAGCCTACTTAACAGACAGACAGTCCCACCAAATAGATATGTCTGGGTGTAAATTAGTTAACAGACAATCCATCCGATCAACAAAACGTGTTTATGTGTAATCTAGTTAACAGGCAGACAGTCCCTCCAAATAGATATGTCTGGGTGTAAATTAGTTAACAGACATTCCATGTAATCAACAACCGTGTTTGTGTGTGTGATCTAGTGAACAGATAGACAGTCCCTCCAACTGTTTGGGTGTAAATTAGTTAACAGACAGACAGTCCCTCCAAATGTTTGGGTGTAAATTAGTTAACAGACAATCCATCCAACCAACAAACGTGTTTGTGTTTGTGTGTTTTGTGTGTAATCTAGTTAACAGACGGTCCCTTCAAATGTTTGGGTGTAAATTAGTTAACAGACAGACAGTCCCTCCAAATGTTTGGGTGTAATTAGTTAAAAGACAATCCATCCAACCAACAAACGTGTTTGTGTGTGTAATCTAGTGAACAGACAGACTGTCCCTCCAAATGTTTGGGTGTAAATTAGTTAACAGACAATCCATCCGATCAACAGACGCGGATCACAATGACATGTTGACGGGGGTAGTTAAGGAAAATGGAAATGAATTATTAGTTAGAACATTTGAACCGGGTCTAAACTAAGGAAATGAAAAGCAGGCCCGACGCTTTGCCGAAAACATGGCGAAATGCTATGAACGCACAAAATAAGGAGCAAAGTAACAATTTTTTTTTTTTCATCTTCTTTGTTTTGTTTTGTTCTGTTTTGTTTTTTTTGTTCGTTTGTTGTTATTTTTCATATATGTCTTTAAACAACATTCCCATTCTGATGTAATTTTGAAGGGAAAAAATGACTTTTTGTGATGTTCGACCATCGACATTCTGTACATCTCTGCGTCTGACGAAGAAATATTTATCGGAAGTTCATTCGTCTGTTTTCTATTGTCCTGTAAAATAAGCACTGATGTGCTTTTTTTTACATCCAGTCCTCGCCCTGAATAGGGTCAACATAAGATAAGGCAACAAAAGAAGCATGCAAAAAAGTGACTAGAACTACAATACGATACAAAAAAAAAAAAAAAAAAAAAAATGGGAGAGAGAGAGAGAGAGAGAGAGAGAGAGAGAGAGACGAAGGAGCGAAAGGAGTGCAGGGAAGGGCGACAGAGAGCGAGAGAGAGAGGGAGAGAGAGGCACAAAGAGGCGAGAGTGGGTGCGGGAAAAGAGCGTTAGAACAATCTGACAATCAAAACATTCCAAGGAGATGCAAGACAAGCAATTTGAAGCACAGGGGGAAAAAAAATGAAAATAAGCACAATCGGGGGGGGGGAGATGCATAATGATGGCCCAGTCACCACGTCGGGGGGGGGGGGGGGGGGGGGGGGGGGGGGGGGGGGGGGGGGGGGGGGGGGGGGGGGGGGGGGGGGGAGGATGTCATATAGATAATAAATCAAGTCATTCCAACAGAACAGTGTGTGTGTGTGTGTGTGTGTGTGTGTGTGTGTGTGTGTGTGTGTGTGTGAGAGTGAGAGAGAGAGAGAGAGAGAGAGAGAGAGAGAGAGAGAGAGAGAGAGAGAGAGAGAGTCGCGCATAAGAATACAAGCATACAAGCATAACAACATAATGAAAAGATTGCAGGTAAAAAGTAGGAAACACACACGTGCGCGCGCGCGCACACATACACACACACACACACACACACGCGCGCGCGCGCGCGCGCGCGCGCGCGCGCGCGTACTCGTATACAGCATACTTATTAAACGGAATAACATGTGCATTTCAAGTACAAAACACTTTCTAAAATAGTCAGGGTCATACAAAAGGCAAAGAGGGGTGTGGTGGTTGGTGGTGGATTTATGGCGAAGTATGCAAGTATTGGCACATAAGATGGTTGAAATAATGGTGTTTGAAGGTTGCTATGCATTGGTGTGTTTGGTTGATTCAGGGAGCGAGTTCCATTGACAGGAACCTGAATATGTTAAACTGGATTTGAATAAATCAATTCTAGGAACAGGGACATGAAGTTTGGGTAGAGTCCTTGAGGAATTAATTGAGAATCTGTGAACTAATGTTGAGGGTGCCTTCCCAGACACAATCTTGTGCATTATGATCCCTTTGTTGTATTCTAATCTCAGACTTAAGGGGAGAACTTGAATCTTTATATAGTCCGAGTCCAGAAGACTACTGCTTTTTAGGAGGACTAATTTGAGTGCTCGCTTGTGTAGGCTTAGCAATGGTTTGAGGGTGTTAGCGCTAGCAGAGTCCCATAGAGTAGATCCATAGTCTATGTATGATTGGATATGAGACTGAAAAAAGAGCTTGCGTGAATGCAGGTCGAGGAAGCGTTTTGATTCTGGAGAGTTGATAAACTTTCTGAATTTTTTGCTGCAGTGAGGTTATGTGAGTTTGCCAACTAATATTGTTATCAATTGTTATTCCTAGCACTTTGAGGAATGTAACCTGTTCAACTGGTACATTTTTAAGATGTACAGGGAACTTAATAGTGAGATTTTGTCTTTTTTTGCCTAGTTGTGATAAGCATGGATTTAGTTTTTTGAGGGTGAAGTGACATGTGATTTAATTCAGTCCATCTTACGAGGTCATTTGCACTTTCTTGTAAAGTTTGTGCAAGAACAGTAACATCAGAATGATTTGTGTGTATTGTTGTATCATCAGCAAAGAGTTCACAGGTGGATGTAATATAGAGAGAGGTAGATCATTGATGTAAATGGTGAACAGTAAGGGACCCAGGATAGAGCCTTGTGGGACGCCATAGGAAAGTGTTTGAAATGAAGAGAAATTTGTATTAATTTTCACACATTGTTGCCTATTTGTGAGATATGAGCCAAAAAGCGTAAGAGTTTTTGTGGATAAGCCATACAATTTCAAATTTTCTGAGAAGAAGAAGGTTATGGTCTATCACATCAAATGCTTTTTTGAAATCAATAAATAGGACACCACAATATCTGTTGTTGTTAATGCTATTTAGCCAGTCATCAACGAGGTTGATTAGGGCTGTGTGGCATGAATGGTTGTGTCGGAACCCGGACTGTCTTGGATGAAGCAAGTGGTAAGTATTAAGGTGGTGTAATGTGTGTTTGTTTATGTGTTTTTAATTGCTGGAGCTGCTAGTTTGAGGATTTTGCCATCTAGGCCATCCACCCCGCAGGCACCTGACTGTTTTTTAGGTGCGTTAGGTAGTGATAAACTTCAAAGACTGTTTACAGTGATCTTAGACAAAAACAAGAGACAAACGAACAGGCAAACAAACAAAGACAAATAAAAAAAAATAAAAAAAAATATGTAAAAGGAACCGTGTGTATGTGTATGTCGTGTGTATGTGTGTGTGTGTGTGTGTGTGTGGGGGTGGGGGGGGGGGGGGGGGGGGGGGGGGGGATCATAAATGTATGTGTTGTTTTAAAAAATGTCATTAAAAGTGT
>JADBJO010002061.1:82500-117500 GCA_016801955.1 Conus betulinus
AGGGCTGGCACACGCTGTCAGTCATACAGGTTCGCATGAATCCTTATATCTGTGATATAAAAAAAAAAAAAAAGTTTTAAATGCCCCTTCCCTATTAAAACGAGTCTGTGGTAAATTACATCAATACAAAGAAGTCGATATTTATGGTCAAGCATCTGCTTAATGCTGAATTACGTATTCGTTCAGCGACGGCAGCAAGTTGATGTTGTTTTTTTTTCTTTAAGGGGGGGGGGGGGGGGGGGGGGGGGGTGTCAAAAGCCCGGTGCACAGAATAGATTAAACCTGAATGACACCACGGAATGATGGACGGGAGGCAATTAATAAGTGGATCAGTCCACAAGGGAGGTCACCACCACATCCATCTGGTAACAGTCTGCTCAGACCCGCCGACACAACGGATTTTCACACGAATTTTAAATTGGTTGCTCTTATCGTTCGTTAGTGGCTCTTTGTACAGTTTTAGCGCTGGGACAATGAGGGGACCCTCTACACCGTGGCTGTGTTGGGGGAAGGTCGGGACGAGAGGAAGGACAGCACCAGACGCTATTCAAACATTGGGCATAAGAAAAAAAAAATGCTGTAAATTGATTGACGTGGTATAGGGACCTACCTTTACCCCTCCTCACCCCCCCCCAATCCCACCCCCTCCACCCCCCCCCCCCCCAAAAAAAAAAAAAAAAAAAACAACACAGAAAATGGGACATAAAAAAGAGAAAATACTGACAATACATTGACGCGATGTTTGGACGCCCCCCCCCCCCCCCCCCCGCCCTCCCTGCCTCCCCTCCCCCATCCACCCAAGAAAATATCACTAGATCTAAAAATGAACAACAGGGGTGAAAAATTACAGTGGTATGGTGCAAAAAGTATAGTTAGAGATCTGAGAAAAAAAATTAAGTGATAACGTTTTGGCCAGTAAAATGTTAGTTAAAATGCACACAATGCAAAACGAGAATTGTGAGGGCATAGCGGGGTCACGTGACTCCAACAACAACAACAACAAATCTACGGTCGCGACAGGCATGGCAGGCTAAGGAGACGGATGCAGTCGCGCCCCATTGACACTTCATCACAGCGCTTCGAACTTTCCAGGTGAGATTTAGGTGTGAACGTAGTTCTTCTTCTTCTTCCTTTACACGACCAACATCATTTTGCTGATGGTTTTGTCGTATTCGGAGATTGCCGAAGATTTGCGCTGTTCTTAGGAGTTGGGAAAAAAAAAAAAAAAAAAAACAGGGGGAAGAGGAGGGGGAAGGGGGAGCCGAAGATTGTTTCAGGTTCTACAGATGGGAGGCCAGCCTGGACTTGAAACATTCTAGTGACTCAGCTGTCACAACCTCCTGAGGCAACTTGTTCCATTCTGGTATGGTTCTTGGAAAGAACGTCATCTGCCTGTACCGCCTCGTGCAGTTATTCAATAAAACTCTGCAGACAATCGCACAAGCAAATTAAAAAACAACTGTCCCTTGATTACATTACCATGGACTAAACAAATCCCGCTTTTAGATTTTGGGCTGCGCATAGGTATTTCTGTTCTGGACTCCGCACAAAATTCGCTCAGCAAAGCGGCTTGCGAGACTTCTTTCCACTGTATCATGCTGGCTCATCATCAAGAATGACGAGCGATGACTCGCTGTCAGGCCCAGCCCGTAACATACAGCCGACATTTAAGTCATCATTATTACTATTGTTATCATTATCATTGTTATCAAGACTACTTATACAGTGCCAGTCTTCGGCTAGAGACCAAGGTGTAAGCGCTTTACAATCCACACTCTCGTTTAGGGGCCGCCTACCGGGCAGGGCCACTGACCATTGTCTGGCTTCATTTAGTTGTTTCCCGTGTCATTCAGTCAATCTCATTTAATCTTTTTTTTTTTTCTTCCTTAATTCTTTCGATTTTTTCACACGTGGTGCATACTACGTGTAACGTGTCATCCATGCTATCGACCAAACTGACATTTTCTTCAATAAGTTGGTGATGGGATTTTACGTGTGAGCAAAATGTTATGTATGCGTTCACACACTGACCCACGGTTTATAGCCTCATTCGAAGCACTTTTATGGAAATGGAGTCATATCCAATGTTAAATTCGATGAAAAAAATCCCCGAGATGGCCCGGCCAAGATTCAAACCCACTACCCCAGGATCACCAGGATTATGAGTCTAGTGTCCTATGAACGCGAGATTTACTTGGTGGCGTCATTTCGGGAGGGGGGAGGGGGGGGGGGGGGGGGGGGGGGGGGGCGCTGCTGTTCACCCTAATTCTTTGAGAAAGCAACTACTGTTCTCAGATAGGAGTTTAATGAGTGGTGTTCTGCGTATGTTGGATCAGAAGGATCAGTGCACTGCAGTGTCTCCTGTGGAAGACTGCCTCCTGGACACCTGATGATGTGTGTCTCCTCTGGTAGACTGCCTCCTGGACACCTGATGATGTTGTCTCCTCTGGTACACTGCCTCCTGGACACCTGATGATGTTGTCTCCTCTGGAAGACTGCCTCCTGGACACCTGATAATGTTGTTCCCTCTGGTAGTCTGCCTCCTGGACACCTGATAATGTGTGTCTCCTCTGGAAGGCTGCCTCCTGGACACCTGATGATGTTGTCTTCTATGGAAGACTGCCTCCTGGACACCTGATAATGTTGTCTCCTCTGGTAGACTGCCTCCTGGACACCTGATAATGTTGTCTCCTCTGGTATATTGCCTCCTGGACCCCTGATGATGTTGTCTCCTGTGGTAGATTGCCTCCTGGACCCTGATAATGTTGTCGCCCGGTATATTGCCTCCTGGACCCTGATAATGTTGTCTCCTGTGGTATATTGCCTCCTGGACCCTGATAATGTTGTCTCCTCTGGGTAGATTGTCTCCTGGGACACCTGATAATTTTGTCTCCCGTGGTAGATTGCCTCCTGGACACCTGATAATGTTGTCTTCTGTGGTAGATTGCCTTCTGGACACCTGATAATGTTGTCTCCTCTGGTAGACTGCCTCCTGGACACCTGAAGTACACTGAAATAGCATGCATGTTCATTTCCTTCCAATGCCTCCTGAACACCTGATAATGTTGTTCCCTCTGGTAGATTGCCTCCTGAACACCTGATAATGTTGTTCCCTTTTGAAGACTGATGCTAAGGCTGTGAACAACGAACTGGATGTGGCTGGGAGGGGGGGGGGGGGGGGGGGTCAGGGGTAGGTGCATGGAGATAGATGGGTAGGGGGAGTAGCAAAAAGCAGCATGGAAGTAGTGCTACTGACAGGGGATGGAAGATACATGAATAAATAAATAAATAAATATTTAATTTTTTTTTTTAAGTGAATTAAAATTATGATAAATGATGGACAAAAATGGTAACAAAATAAAATGAGATCATGATGAATCAATAATGACAATCACAATAATGAAAGCAATGAAAACACAAACATTTGAATGAAAAGGTGGATGCACATTAACTTTTAGCATAGCAGTATTATGAATCACTGAAGCAACATGCATGTTCATTTTGCTTTTTTTTTTTTTTTTTAAATTATTCACTGAAGTAGCATGCATGTTCCTTTTCCTTTTTTTTTTTAATATTCACTGAAGTAGCATGCATGTTCATTTTCCTTTTTTTTAATATTCACTGAAGTAGCATACATGTTCATTTTCCTTTTTACTAATATTCACTGAAGTTGCATGTTCATTTTCCTTTTTTTTTAATATTCACTGAAGTAGCATGCATGTTCATTTTCCTTTTTCTTTTTTTAGTTATTCACTGAAGCAATATGCATGTTCATTTTCCTTTTTTAATTATTCACTGAACAGCATGCATGTTCATTTTTTCAATTTTATATCACTGAAGCAGTATGCAAGCTCATTTTCCTTTTTTTTTTTTTAGTTATTCACTTAAGCAGTATGCATGTTCATTTTCCTTTTTTTTTCATTATTCACTGAAGCAGCATGCATGTTCATTTTTTCAAATTTATCACTGAAGCAGCATGCATGTTCATTTTTTCAAATTTATCACTGAAGCAGTATGCATGTTCATTTTCTTTTTTTTTTTTTTTCAAATTATTCACTGAGCAGCATGCATGTTCATTTTTTCAAATTTATCACTGAAGCAGCATGCATGTTCATTTTCATTTTCTTTTTTTTTTCAATTATTCACTGAAGCAGCATGCATGTTCATTTTTTCATTTTTATCACTAAAGCAGTATGCAAAGCTCATTTTTTTTTTTTTTTTTATTAATCACTGAAGTGGCATGCATGTTGTTGCTGTTGTTGTTTTTTGGTAATTAATCACTGAAGCAGTGTGCATGTTCATTTCTAATTAAGTGTGTGTGATAGCATGGACCTTTACTACCTGGGGAGTGTCATGACAAGCAGGGGGCACAGACGCCGACATCAGAGTAGGGATCAGAAAGGCCAGGGCAGCGTTCATTCAGCTATGAAACATCTGGAGCTCCAAGAAACTGTCAATCAACACCAAAGTCAGAATCTTCAACATCAACATCAAGGCAGTTCTATTGTAGGGAGCAGAAAAAACGGAGAACTACAGCTGCCACCACCAAGAAAGTGCAGGTGTTTATCAACAATGGCCTGCGCAAGATCCTCCGCATCCGATGGCCGACACCATCAACAACAAGAGCTCTGGGAGAGAACAATGCAGCTGCCTGCAGAACAGGAAATCAAGAAACGACGTCGGGGCTGGATTGGAATATGCTGCGGAAGCCTGCAAGCAACACCACCAGGCAACCCCAAACATGGAACCCCCAAGGAAAACAGAAACGAGGTTGGCCAAGGAACACCAGGCGCAGGGACCTGGAAGCAGACATCAGGAACATGGGGATGACTGGGAACCAGCTGGAGAAAAGAGCCCAGGGCAGAGATGCCTGGAGGTCCTTGGTTGGCGGCCTGTACCCCAGGAAGGGTAACAGGCGATGATGATGATGATGATGATGATGATGATGATGATGATGATGGCATGGAGATGCGTAATGGGGGTAGGGATACATGTGTGTGTGTAAGAGAGAGGTATACGTGTCTTATGTTTGAGAATCTGTATGTATGTATGAGAGTGATTGTATGCATGTGCATGCGTGTGAAAAAGATTCACTGTTGTGATTTTGTGACAGTTTAGTTTATTTACTGTGAAATTTATTGAGATTAAAAAAAATTAGTTCAGTGACTGATGCAAACCTACAGTACCCCAGCAAATCAGAACTTTAATCTTGAAAGTATCACTCGACCACCAGAAACAGAACACACAATCAGAATTAAATTCAGAATATTTTAATTTATTTTTTTTGTAATTGTAGGATACATACATACATACAACAAGCATGTACAAAATAGACAACTTTGTGATCTAAACTACAAAGATCAAAGTCACTTAAATTAACACACTGATACAATTAAAAAGTTAAACAACAACATGGTCTGCCGCCCTCTTCCCTCCCCACACTTACTTTCACCAGCTGTTGTCAGTAAGTAACAACAAAACAACAATGAAAAGTTCCTGTTACGCAGTATATGAATTCTTTTGATTTCCGATCACATACCATGACATGAAAAGCATTTTCCGTCATGAAAAATACAAGACACTTAATTTGCCTCTGCAGCGTTCATTCAACATGAAGCAGATGAAACAAACATCTGTTGGCATTATTATTATTGGGATATCATTATTTCATAAAATGAATAAAAGAACAGCACTGTTCTGTACTTTCATTTCTTCAAAACAAACAGCTGTATTGGCATTATTGTGATGTCATTATTTCATACAATAAGGAAATGAACAGCACTCTTCCATTTTTTTTTCTTTTATTTTTTTTTTCCTTTAAGATAATGCTCATCATGGATTTTTTCACAGGAACAGGAGGAAGGAAATGGGGGTAGGGTAGGATAAGGATGGAGGCTGTTTCCGCCAGATGGTGTGTGTGTGTGTGTGTGTGTGTGTGTGTGTGTTGTGTGGTGTGGGTGTGTGTGTGAGTGTGTGTAAACTTATATGTGTGCTTAGGTATGATTTTTTTCTCCCATCTGTTCCATGTTCTCCTTCAGTTTCCCCCCAATCCTTTCTCTCTTTTTTTTCCTTCCTGAATTTTCTCTTTCATTTTTCTTTTCTCCATTCGTTTTCCTCCTCCTCTTAGGCAGACATTTTTTTTTTTTATGATATACTCATTGTGGACCATTCGTTCCTTTGCCTATTAATGGCTGTTTTTTCTTGATAGTGGATCAAGGGAAACAAATCACTTGTCTATCTTTCAAGGGACATTTTCTACATTCTGCAGTTAAGGGGGACAGTCCCATTGTCTATTAAACACAGGGGTCTGCTGAAAGCTGTACCCTTTGGGAGCAATGCATTTCTTTCAAAAAAAAAAAAAAGAAAAAAAGGCAAGTTTACATATTCCATACCTATATGGTACAATTCACTCACCTTTTCAAAGAAGAGGTTTTCTACATTTGTCCCTTTTCTCCCAAAAGAGAACAATTCACTTCTCTTCATGACAACAGATGTTTTCTGTATTTTGTACCCAAGGAGAACAATTCATTTCTCTTCTAGACAAAGACAGGTTTTTGTATTCAGTCCTGATGGAGAGGTGGAAGGGGGGGGGGGGGGGGGGGGGGAGCGATAATTCAGTTGCCTTGCAATTAAAAGGAAGGTTTCAGTATAATTGTACCTAAGGGAGACAATTCATTTCTTCTTGAAATAAAGGCAAGTTTCTATATTCTGTACTGATAAAGTACATACAATTCAGTTTGCAATCATAGGAAGGGGTTTGGTATATTGCACCCAAGGGACATACAATCCATGTATCGTCTTATCAGGACCCAAAAGGGACAGTTTCTGCTTTTAATCAAAGGTGTTCTGTATCTAGGGGGACAATTCTTCTTCATCTTCTGGAAACTATGCAGACAGCGCAGCACACTGAAGGGGCTTCAGCACAGAAGAGAAGGGGACACGTCTGAAGGTGTCAGTGGGACCTAGACAAGTGCTGCCCTCTTCAAATGTATCTTTTTCTTCTTCACTACAGCCCCTTCAAAAATGGACAGCAATGTCATCAGTATGTTGACACTGGCTACCTATTTGTTAAAATCAAACCAACAAAAAAACCGGACCACTGTGAGTACTGGGTAGAAAAAGTGTCACCATTGCTTTGCCCTCTTGTAGAAGATAGATATTTTTCACCCATCCAGGAGTTTTTGCCTGTAAAATTCTGCAGAAAATTTCACTTTGATAAAAAGCAAAACAAGAACAAAAAAAAAAACAACCCATACGGAAAGGATCAGGAAAAAGTAAATAACTATTGCTGTTAGTGTTGTGGCGACACACTCTTTCCCATCTCAGGAGCAGCACCAATTTTACAATGAGAAACCTGTTGTTAAGATATAAGCAATACAATATCATCGGACTTCCAGATCCAGAATCCATTCAGGATAGCATCTTCACCCCAAATAAGTATCCACATTCAGTGATTGTGTCCTTAAACAGGGGCACATGACAACTGCATTGCCAGGATCCTGGCTGTGCATTGTAACATTCTGGACTACCAGACAATTGGAAAACCTTGGTGTCCAGCGCTGAAGAACAGTCAAGTCCCAGGAATTCTCCACTAAGGATTCTCATAACTGGATCCTTGTCAAAAGGGACAACCGTAAAAATGACCAGCCCCCAGGTAGCTGAAAAGTTGTAAAGTTCACCTTTGTTCTGGAATTTAAGACAATTGAAAAGTAACTGGAACTTTTGACAATGGACACGTAATTGACACGGGACAACTAAAAATAAAAATCACTGGATCCTCAACTTTGGACAACTGAAAACTTGCTGAATCCTTGTAACAGGATAACTTCAAAATTCAATACATCCCTTGGCATAAAAACAAAAGGCAATTTACATGATCCTCTGCAAGAGCTAATATCATTGTAAGGTCGGTGCATTCCTGACCAAAGGACAAAGATGAAATCTTTATACCTTGAAGCAAAAGGCATTGCTGCATTTCCAGCCATACATTCACAGTGACCCCACCAGACTCTAGGATGAAGGACAACACCAGATCGCTGAACCCTGGATAACATTACAACCATGGAGAGACTGCCCCCTTTGCCACTGGAAAACTACATGGTGTATCCTTGACCAAAGGACAGTCATGGTCGGATAGTGTCCAGCACCACAGGGCTTTGAAATAAATGAACTCTGGACCAAAGACTGCCCATGAAGTGACCATGTCTTACTCAACAACACTTTGGAATCAGTTGCTCCTGCACCACACGATAACTAAATGACCGTGTTTTATACAGCAAGACTTTCACAATAAGTGGATCCTGGATTAAAAGGACAACAATGAACCAACTGTACAACAAGAGTTTGAAATGAACGGATATAGAGCCAAATGGCAGTCATGAAATAACTGCCTCCTACAATACCACAGGACTTTGAAATCAGCAGAACCTACTAAACAACTATGACGTGACCGCATCTTTCACCACAGATCCCTGAAATCATGGGATCTTGGGGGATCTTGGACCCCAAACAGTCATGAAGTGACTGTGTGACATCAAAGGATTTGAACATCGGTGAACCCTAAGTGAAGCCACAGGACAACTGTGAAGCATAGGTCACTACACCCTTGGACATTTCCGATGATCACCACAGGACATCCAGAATGGCACAGATCCTGGGTCACAGGAGAAGACAGCACATGCTGAACATCAGGACCAAAGTCAGTGGCCCAATCCTTGATCAACAGGATCTGTTTCTAAATGCCCTAGGCTTCTAAGACACCTGATGTTTTGATCTGTAAAGGAGAAAGAACCCACACACACACACACACACACACACCAGATCATGTTGGAGAAACAGGAGTAGGGACAGAAAGGACCTTATCATCAGACCAGAAACACAAGCATCAGGAAGAAAATCACAGAAACAACAAATGATAACGACAGACTGCCACAGCAGTTCAGACTGTATGTTTCTCCTGTCTGTTCTTTTTCTACCATGTAAAACTCTCCACAACAAAGGCAACATTTGAAATGTACTTTCAATTATCAGATTTGCCAACAATCATTTGAAATGTCCTTTCAATAAGTCAGATCACTGCCAACAATCATTTGAAATGTACTTTCAATAAGTCAGATCACTGCCAACAAAGTTCATGACACAGAATACACCCAGCTTCTGAACATAAAATTATTTTTTTTTTTTCAAACAACATCAATCAATCAATGAACAATAAATCCACAAACCAGACCTTTTTCATTTTTCATGGAATTATTTCACTTTAATGTCAACTGATCCAGCAGCCTGTTAATCAAAAATACAACCCCCACCCCTTCTCTCCCCAAATCAATATTTGAACCACAAAACTGGAATTGTAAGGTTATCCACTGCGTTCACACTGACATCATGTAAAAGGATTTCAAACAAGCAAATAAATGCATTGACAGCATAAGTAACAAGCTTTCCCTTCCCCTCCTTTATTCCATCCCCATGCCCACACCCCCTCTCTCCCACCCATCCCTTCACCGCTTTCTCTCTATACAAACATATATATGTCACCCATCCCATAACCACTTGGGGGGTGGCATGGGGGGGGGGGAGGGGGGGGGGGGGGGGAACAAGATCCCAACTTATTCTTGATTGGGTCCAACGTCCACATTGATTCTGCTTTCTAAGACATGTCTTGCACTCTTCCTTCTAGGGTACACCCTTGACTTAAACTAGTACAGACATCTTCATGTTTCAGTAGCAGTGGAAACTCTAATGAAACCCTCCAGCACTTCTTGAATCTTTCTTAGGGAAGTAAAGGTGCATTGGGTGGTTTGTCTAGTCCTGAACAAACAAACGACCAGAAATGCTGCTGAAAAATCAACAGCTTGTGCATCTTATTACATCAACCTGCATGTTGCATGCAGACCTGTTTACACCTAAAAAACGATTGTGGTCTATTCCCCCTCCCCCTGTCCCTGCTTCCAGGAGTGTACTTTCCAAAAGGATGTACATAATTCTCAAAAATTTGTGTGTAAAAGGAAGGGGAGGCTAATGGGGGTGTGTGTGTTGGGGGGGGGGGAGTCTTTCAATTTAAAATTGGGGGACATTCATTTTCACCTACCATCATATATCGGGTAAATCACGTTCCTAGTCTTGTAGTGGTATATTAAGAATAGGTTCTCCCTATACACAATTGTTTCACACCTGGTCAGCTGACATACTCTGAGACAAATCCCTGCTTCTCTCCAGTTTTCTCCATATTTCAGGGCCTTTTAGCCCCCGCTGTTGTTCCTACATGTAGGCACCAGAGAGTTATCCAGAGCTGTCACCCTATGGTCAAAGCATCAAAACCAGCATACCAAGACAACATATTGATCATAATTCCATTTGTGCAATTACCACTTCAGAATTTCATGAATAGAGGGGTTTTTTTCAGGGTGTTCCTATTCCATTAACATGCCTCTGACTTACTTCTCCTACCTTGCATGTTCCCTTCCCCTAGTCTTTCTGCATATGTGTAAAAACAGGAATCATCCATTTATACAAACTGACAAAATGTTTTTCAGTTCTAAATGATTTTTTTTTCCTATTGGTTAATGCAGGTGTAGGTACTGACTTTACTGTTGATCTCCTACCTTGCATGTCATCCTGATCCCATAGTGCCGCTTTCTCAAATAACTGAGTGCCATTGTGTCAAAAACTGCCGGAATGCCATTTATACATCACATGATCAAAATGTTTTTCGTTTTCTAAATGATCTTTTTTTTTCAATGTAATGCTCATTGTTATCAACCTAATGCAAATTTTAGGTAGCTTAACCTTTCAGCTGTTGATCATGATCTGCCTGAGTGCCGTTGCTTGCTCATCACGATCTGTGGGTCAAGGAGTTGGTTTACTTTCCTTTTTCCATACTGGATGTTTGGGGAGAGCAGAGCACAATGGCACGTGATTACAGCAAGACTGCTCTCACTTTCTGCACCGCCAGAAGCTAAGTTTTTGTTCACCTTGTATTGAGTGTGACTGACAACACGGAAATGTTAAACATTGTTTTCACCTTGTATTGAGTGTGACTGACAACACGGAAATGTTAAACATTGTTTTCACCTTGTACCACTCCAGTATAACTGACAACACCAAAACTTTTAACTTTTTTTTTTCTCCATATCATACCAAGTGTGACTATGCACACCAACAGAAGACAATGATAGAAAAAGTACACTAGATATGATTGTGGCAATTTTTGTGGCCCACACTGATGCACATCAAACCACACTTTTTTTTTTTTTTTTTTTTTTTTTTTATTTATTTTTTTACAAAATTTGCTGCAATTTGGACTTTCAGACTTTAAAAAGAAGAAAAGGTTTTTCAAACAGCACACCACTTTGCCCTGTGCCCTGGGCACCTGGCCTGGCAGTCTGATACACCCATCTCATACAAGACTGGCAGTGTGAAACCCACCTCACAAAAGATGGCTGTCAATAAGGAAGCAGTCAACCGTCAATCAATTCATGCCCACTGAAATTCCAGTAAATCTGGTATCAGGTCAAATGAACAGGTCTGTGGTTTTCAATGTGACAGTCTCTACTGGCAAGTGTCACTGTACCTGACAAACTCAGGACCCTTCCTGCCATTCACTGGTGACTGTTAGTGTCACTGTGGCAAAATAATCAGAGTGTGATTGTGGCCCTGACAAACTGACAAACTCAGGACCCTTCCTGCCGTTCACTGGTGACTGTTAGTGTCACTGTGGCTGACCAATCAGAGGACCGTTCCTGGCCGTTCAATAGAAGACTGTTAGAAGTCACTGTACCTGACAAACTCAGGACCCTTCCTGTCGTTCACTGGTGCATGTTTTGCCTTCAGGCTGAGCCCCCTACAGTGCATCACGTCCATCAAAATGCAGTACACAGTGCCAGTCTGTGTTTGGCTAAGCACACTTACCAGGTCCACCTCTCTGCAAGCAACAGCTAGTTTCCTGCTCTGTAAGGCTGACGTTTCCTGGCAAACACTGCGCTAGGCAACTTCACCTTTTACCCTGTCAAATATTTCACATTACAAACCATGTCAATATTCACCGAGTTATGTAGAGCACGAAATCCTTTCCGACACCTCATAAATCAATATACATTGCATGCACACTCACACACCATTGCCATCCGCTGCCCTCCCCCCTGCCCAATCCCTCCCCCCCTCCCAATTTTTTTTTTTTAATTTAACATTCAAACAAGTTTAAAAACAGACAAACAAAGAAAGTCTTTCTATGAATAACAAAACAAAAACTCAACACCAGATTTTCAGAACAATCACCATACCATTTTCTATGTACCACTACAAAGCAATGCCTTGTTGGCAGACTGTAATAAAAATCGCACGAAAGCTGTACACCTCAGTTAGTTGCCTGTCTTCACCCCGCCAGCACAGTTCACATTATTTAAAGCTCCAAACTGCACACACATGCACACACACACACACACACACACACACACACACACACACACATGCACAAGTAAACACCTACACATGAGCATATATGCCAACTCTTGACTAGCCAAATGCTGCTTCAGGTTTTTCCAACAGCAAGTATGCTTCCAATGCAAAAAAAACATCATGTGTCTTCACCGTCATGCACAACCCGTCATTTGATCACTGAACATTTACATACTTCTAATGATTTCCCAGACATGTCCTAAGCAAACAAGATACCCAAATCTTCATTACAGTATCACTACAAACACAACATTCATTATCACCTCTCAGCATACTGTATATAACTATTTGTGGATATGTGCAGCGATGCGCACAAACACACACACAAACTGAACACATACAAGTCGGGCCACACATACATTCAAAGTGAGCATGTCACGCACATCAACAGAGACATAAAGAGGCGCACATAGGTAACCACACACACAGATTATCACCATGCACAAAACAAAACTTGTGAACACTGTGGCCAGAGACCACGAAGCAAGGGCCAGAAAATGAAATCGACAAAAACGCACGTCAGTTATTACTCTCGGTCATCTAGAGTTTACAGCCACCATGCATGTGGTGTGTGTGTGTGTATGTGTGTGTGTGTGAGTCTGTGTGTACACTGTCCAAAACGGCACAAATCAGAGTTCATGTAATCATTCACAACTGCAAACAGACAATAGTAGGCCTCCACACATGCAAATAGACTAAGCGCGCATAGATACATATACATACATGCTTGACACCTCTATATGTGTGTGTTTGTGAGCATGTGTGTGTTTGCGAGTCTTTGTGTACTTGCATGCAAGCATGAACACTTGTGTACATGCAAACACAGTTAGCACAGCTACAGCTAATAAAGGCGGGAATCAGTTTCCATGGTTTTTTCTTTTTTTTTTGTGTGTGTGTGTGGGTTTTTTTTTTTTTTTTGTTGGTCTACATGGATGCTGTGTCCACTGAACAGAGAAGATGACAAAACATTTTTTGCATCATTCATGGTACCTCCAACAATTTCGCCACAAACTTCCAATCTATGTTCCAAAGTCCTGTATATTGTTCCAACATTCTCTTCTCCCTTTAATACAGAACAACCTTGTACTCACAAGGGTAAGTTGTCCTTCATTTTCTGTACCTGCTTTTTGTATGCGCTTAAAAAAAATGCTCTATAGTCAACTAAAACAATCCGACTACTTTCTTTCCGATTCATCTTTAATTTGGACTGAGAAAAGGCTTTGAGATAGGGACACCAGTTGATGAAAACACATTCAGACCGGAAAATCATCTAAAGAAAAGATGTTCAGAAGTGGAAATCATCTAAAACCATCTAAAGAGACACACCAGCTGATGAAGACTTTCCAATAGGGACATCAGCAGGTGAAAGATTCAGATGGAGACATAGGCTGGTGAAAAGATTTTCAGAATGGGGACACCAGTTCATGAGAAGACTTTTTGATGGGCACACCAGTTGGTAAAAAGACTTACAGATGGGGTCACCAGTTCGGTGAAAAGACTTTCAGATGGGGACACCAGTTGGTGAAAAGACTTTCAGATAGGGACACCAGTTGGTGAAAAGACTTTCAGAGGGGACACCAGCTGATGACGACTTTCAGATGGGGGCACCAGCAGGGTAAAAAGACTTTCAGATGGGGACACCAGTTGGTGAAAAGAATTTCAGATGGAGGCACCAGCTGATGAAGACTTTCAGATGGATGGCGATGCCAGCAGGTGAAAAGACTATCAGATGGGGGCACCAGTTGGTGAAAAGACTTTCAGATGGGGGTATCAGCTGATGAAGACTTTCAGATGGGGACACCAGCAAGTGAAAACTTTCAGATGGGGGCACCAGTTGGTTAAAAAGCTTTACGATGGGGACACCAGCTGATGAAGACTTTCAGATGGGGATAGCAGTTCATGATGAAGACTTTCAGATGGGGACACACTGATGAAAAGACTTTCAATGGGGATACACCAGCTGTGAAATCTTTGAGATGGGGACACCAGCTGGTGAAAATCTTTGAGATGGGGACACCAGCAGTGAAAAACTTTGAGATGGAGATACCAGCAGGTGAAAATCTTTGAGATGGGGACACTAGCAGGTGGAAAAACTTTCAAATGAAGACACCAGCAGGTGAAAACTCTGAGATGGAGACACCAGCAGGTGAAAATGTTTGAGATGGGGACACCAGCAGGTGAAAATCTTTGAGATGGGGACACCAGCAGGTGGAAAAAACTTTGAGATGGGGACACCAGAAGGTGAAAAAACTTTGAGATGGAGACACCAGCAGGTGAAAATCTTTGAGATGGGGACACCAGCAGGTGAAAATCTTTGAGATGGGGACACCAGCAGGTGAAAAACTTTGAGATGGGGACACCAGCAGGTGAAAAGACTTTCATATGGAGACACCCGCACGTGAAAAACTTTAAGATAGGGACACCAGCAGGTGAAAAAAATTTTTTTGAGAGGGGGGACACCAGCAGTGAAAAAACTTTGAGATGGGGACACCAGCAGGGTGAAACAGATTTCAGATGAGGACACCAGCAGGTGAAAAGATCTTTGAGATAGGGCCACCAGCAGGTGAAAATCTTTCAGATGGGGACACCAGCAGGTGAAAAGACTTTCAGATGGGGACACCAGCAGGTGAAAAGACTTTCAGATGGGGGCACCAGCAGGTGAAAAGACTTTCAGATGGGGACACCAGCAGGTGAAAAAGACTTTCAGATGGGGACACCAGCAGGTGAAAGACTTTCAGATGGGGACACCAGCAGGTGAAAAGCCTTTCAGAGGGGGACACCAGCAGGTGAAAAGACTTTCAGAGGGGGACACCAGCAGGTGAAAAGACTTTCAGATGTGGACACCAGCAGGTGAAAAGACTTTCAGAGGGGGACACCAGCAGGTGAAAAGACTTTCAGAGGGGGACACCAGCAGTTGAAAAGACTTTCAGATGGGGACACCAGCTGGTGAAAAGAATTTCAGAGGGGGACACCAGCAGGTGAAAAGACTTTCAGATAGGGACACCACTTGGTGAAAAGACTTTCAGAGGGGGACACCAGCAGGTGAAAAGACTTTCAGATGGGACACCAGCAGGTGAAAAGAATTTCAGAGGTGAAAAGACTTTCAGATAGGGACATCACTTGGTGAAAAGACTTTCAGAGGGGGACACCAGCAGGTTAGAAGACTTTCAGATGGGGACACCAGCTGGTGAAAAGACTTTCAGATGGGGACACCAGCTGGTGAAAAGACATTCAGATGTGGATCACAGTTTATGCGAATACTTTTCGATAGGGACAGCAGGTGGTGAAAGACTTTCAGATGGGGACACCAGCAGGTGAAATGATTTCCGGAAGGGGATTAGCAATTCATGAGAATGCATTCAGATGGGACACCAGGGTGAAAAAACTTCCAGATGGGGGACAGCAGCAGTGAAAAGACTTTCAGATGAGAACACAAGCTGATGAAAAGACTTTCAGATGGGGATAACTTCAGCCTGGCAGCTGGTGAAAAGACTTTCAGATGGGGACAACAGCACATGAAAAGACTTTCAGATGGGGACACCAGTTGGTGAAAAGACTTTCAGATGGGGACACCAGCAGGTGAAAAGACTTTCATATGGGAAACCACTTGGTGAACAGACTTTCAGATGGGGGACACCACTTGGTGAAAAGACTTTCAGATGGGGACACTACTTGGTGAGAAGACTTTAAGATGGGGACATCAGCTGGTGAAAAGACTTTCAGATGGGGACACCACTGGTGAAAAGACTTTCAGATGGGGACATCAGCTGGTGAAAAGACTTTCAGATGGGGACACCACTGGTGAAAAGACTTTCAGATGGGGACATCAGTTGGTAAAAAGACTTTCAGATGGGACATCACTAGTGAAAAGACTTTCAGATGGGGACATCAGCTAGTGAAAAGACTTTCAGATGGGGACATCAGCTAGTGAAAAGACTTTCAGATGGGGATATCACTTGGTGAAAAGACTTGCAGATGGGGACATCAGCTGGTAAAAAGACTTTTCAAATGGGGACATCAGCTAGTGAAAAGACTTTCAGATGGGGACATCAGCTAGTGAAAAGACTTTCAGATGGGGACATCAAGCAAAAAAAAAACGCCCTCAGGTGGGGACATAACGTCAGAAAAATTGGGCTTTTCCCAGTTAAAAAAGGATGAGAGAAACAAATCTAAATCCTTAAAAAAAATTAACAGAAGGCTTACCTGACAAGCACTTCCTACATTCTCTCTGGAGCACATCACACACACACACACACACACACACACACACACACACACACATACTCTTCACATCACCACATAAACACGCTTTCAAGAAAACACCACATTTAAAGACACACCAAGGAAACCCTAACAACATTAACAGCAAAGGCCTAAGAAGAGCGAAGAACACACCAAAGAAATCAAGTCCAGACCACAGAGGCAACACTCTGTCACCAACTCTCTCTCTCCCTCTCGCTCCTTTCCCTGCTGTGCATGCAGTCACAGGTCATGACCTGCACAACGCCCCCTTTGTGGTCCGTCGGCGTGGAAACAAATCAAGCTGGTTGGGGCTTTGAGCAACAAACAGCAAGAATGATGATGGCGGCAGCGGCGGAGGAGGCAGCAGCAACAACAGCAGCAGTAGCAACCACACCGCTCTGGTCTCTACATCACAGCACAACAGAGTGACCTCCCCCCGACCTTCTCCCCTATCCCGTCTCCGCATCAGAGCATGGGACGGCCCGGCATTGACGAAGCGCCACCTGTCTCCAGGAGCTCCAAGATGTGGCCCACGGGTGTTGTGGCTTGCCATCTGCTCCGACGCGACACGGCTCAATAATGCCTTGCCTGCGTGTGAGGGAGAACAGAAATTTACCCTGCTTCAAAACAACGAAAAAAACGCAAATCTGAGGTTGACAACAATTTCATTTGTTTCACCATCATGCATTGACAGGACTGTTATCTCACACCAAAGGACTTTCTAGAAAACCGGAGAGTTTTCAAGACATTACATACTGTCTTCAGAAGCTGCAGGTCCTAAAATCACACATCTGCATGTTAGCATGCCAAATCCTCTTGCCTTTATTCACATCATCTTGTATTTCTTTAGTTTCTCTTTGAACACTGTAAGACAAAGAGAACAGGCTATATACTATCTGCACAAGCACTATGAAGAGAAACAGTTTATAATATTATCTATGTACACACTACATATCACTTCTATTGGTGTGTTCTTTGGTAGTGAGGAGTGTTTGGCGCACAGTACCAGCAGTAAAAGGGTGCACAGGTCCCTAATGGAGCTGCTCTGCTCCGCAGTTCCTGTCTCCTCTCCACGTCCATACCCATCCCAAGTTCTTGTCAAAGCGTTCGACATAAACTAGTTCATGTGGACTCTCATTACATACACATGATTCACCACGCCTCTAGCGCTGGGATGCTCACTCATGCTGGCTCTGTGGCTCAGCAGTCAGTACATAGCTTTACAGGTGATAACCTGTGCATGTGAGAACAACTGTCTGACCACCACCAAAGTGGTTCAGCAGCAGTGCAGCGCTTCCTCTGGTAGGTTGCCTCATGGCAGCTTGATACTGACTGCTCCCTGTGGGCTGCCATGCTGGGGCTGCACCAGGACAGCCTTGGCTGTGGTTGTGTGTATGGGGAGATCAGAAGAAGCAGAATGGAAAGATGAATCAGCAGCGAACTAATTTTCCAAACATCATGGGGAATAACAGGTGTGAATGCATAGGGTAGAGGTCCATGTCTGCATGCATCAGTCTCTCAGAGAATGCATTCCACTTTCACAGGTACGCTGGTTCCCATGCCTGCGCTCCAGTCGTGACCAAACATGTTACAATGATGACTGACTGGCCAAGACAACAGTCGTGACCAAACATGTTACAGTTACTGACTGGCCAAGACAACAGTCGTGACCAAACGTGTTACAATGACTGGCCAGCACAACAGTCGTGACCAAACGTGTTACAAATGACTGGCCAGACAACAGTCGTGACCAAACATGTTACAATGACTGGCCAGCACAACAGTCGTGACCAAACACGTGTTACAATGACTGGCCCAGCACAACAGTCGTGACCAAACGTGTTACAATGACTGGCCAGCACAACAGGCGTGACCAAACGTGTTACAATGACTGACTGGCCAGCACAACAGTCGTGACCAAATGTGTTACAATGACTGGCCAGCACAACAGTCGTGACCAAACGTGTTACAATGACTGGCCAGCACAACAGGCGTGACCAAACATGTTACAATGACTGGCCAGCACAACAGTCGTGAACAAACATGTTACAATGACTGCCAGACACAACAGGCGTGACAAACGTGACCAAACATGTTACAATGACTGGCCAGCACAACAGGCGTGACCAAACGTGTTACAATGACTGGCCCACAACAGGCGTGACCAAACATGTTACAATGACTGGCCCAGCACAAAGCATGTGCTCCCTTTCAGTTCGCATCACTTTTCCCAACAGACATACACCACAAAAGGCAAAAGTCAGACGTGATTCAGCCCACACCCACTTTTCCCAACAGACATACACCACAAAAGGCAAAAGTCAGATGTGATTCATGGCCCACACCCACTTTTCCCAACAGACATACACCACAAAAGGCAAAAGTCAGACGTGATTCATGGCCCACACCCACTTTTCCCAACAGACATACATACACCACAAAAGGCAAAAGTCAGACGTGATTCAGCCCACACCCACTTTTCCCAACAGACATACACCACAAAAGGCAAAAGTCAGACGTGATTCGTGATTCATGGCCCACACCCACTTTTCCCCAATAGACATACACCACAAAAGGCAAAAGTCAGACGTGATTCAGCCCACACCCACTTTTCCCCCAATAGACATACACCACAAAAGGCAAAAGTCAGACGTGATTCATGGCCCACACCCACTTTTCCCAACAGACATACACCACAAAAGGCAAAAGTCAGACATGATTCATGGCCCACACCCACTTTTCCCAACAGACATACACCACAAAAGGCAAAAGTCAGACGTGATTCATGGCCCACACCCACTTTTCCCAACAGACATACACCACAAAAGGCAAAAGTCAGACGTGATTCATGGCCCACACCCACTTTTCCCCACACACATACACCACAAAAGGCAAAAGTCAGACGTGATTCATGCCCCACACCCTTTTCCCAACAGACATACACTACAAAAGGCAAAAGTCAAACACACCCACTTTTTCACAAAAGGCCCCCACCCACTTTTTCCCAACAGACATACACCACAAAAGGCAAAAGTCAGTCACGTGATTCCCACACCCACTTTTCCCAACAGACATACACAGGCAAAAGTCAAAAGGCAAAGTCAGACATGATTCATGGCACCCACACCACTTTTCCAACAGACATCCACCACACAAAAGGCAAAAGTCAGACGTGATTCATGGCCCAGCCACACCCACTTTTCCCAACAGACATACACCACAAAATGCCACCAAGTCAGAGTGATTCACAAACCCACACCCCACCCACTGCACCCCCAGTCCCTCATCCTTTCTCTGCCACACACACACCACAAACTGACTAGAACATGCCAAGCTCATCACTGGAGGGAAAAGCACCCGCCACACTCACAATGAGTCACTCTGACACTCTCTGCAGTTTGTCCATGACACCCAGGCCACCACTCCTCTGCCTCATACTCCTTTTGCTCGTCGGTCATGCACAAACCCAGCCACCACCATCACTGGAGTCACTCTGTCCTCCACCCAGCCCGGCCTGTCACTGGATTCACTCTGCACACACACCCAGCCACCACTCATCACTGGAGTCACTCAGCACACCACTGCCACTTCTTTCCTCTTTCCTTTTTTTTTTTCAGTCGCTCTAGTTTTAGCTCTTAGCAGGTTGTTTGGGAGATGGAAGAGGAGACCGAATACTACTACAGCACTTTCTCCTGAACGCTGACATTTAGTCCAGCTGAGCATGGTTTCCCCAAACTGTAAGAGACAGTTGGTGACCTTTTGTGTCAGTCTTTTAGGTTAAAAAAAAAAGTGGTTTGGTCCAGTCCTGGTCTTCTGAAACTTGAATGCAGTTACATTTACCACTTCTTCAGCTCCCTGAAGTGGCCTTTGTGGCTGGCTAGGCTACAAACACCATGACTAGCCTTGTTCATTCAGATTGTGCATTGCAGCCCATCCATCCATAAACAGGTTAGCTATCCATCCATCCATCCCGTAAACAGGTTAGCTATTTTGAAGAAACTTGAAGAAGATACAGCATGAAGGACAGGAGATAATGTGCTGCATTCTCATTATACTGCCTTGAGAGAAGTTCACCATTTTGGGCTATAATGTGCTGCACTCATTACACTTCCTTGAGAGAAGTTCACCATTTTGGGCTATACCATGCCCAACACTAACCGCACCACAACATAATAATACAACACCTGGTCTCACACACACAAAACACACACCCAGTCAAAACTGAAAGGAAAATGGAAAAGAAAAATAGCAGTCTTCTAGCCCTGAAACCAAGGTTTTGGACCAAGGCCTGTTCCTGATCCTTTTGGTAGATAGACACAGCAAACTGTAGAAGGTGGAGTGGCTCAAAGGTCATGATCCTGCTGTTTGTCTCTTTTAGGTGTCGTGGGTGTCCTGAAGTGGATGACTAGAAACCTGTCTGTCTGATCACCACCAAAATGGATCCAGCTGAAATGGGGTGGTCACCACAAGGACAGGTAGGAAGATGAAGCCCACAGCTGTCCAGGACTACACAGTCAACATGGCAGGAGTGACCGCAGTGACCAGCTCATGGCCAACAGGGTATGATTGGTGTTTGTTCAATTTTGATACTGTAGAAACTTTCAAGTGGTCATTGTGTACATAATGCCTGCATTCTAAATCAGATTTGTGTAGAAAAAGCCCTTTTTCCAAGAGAAGCATAGGTTCACACCTGTTTATATTTCCAACTAACTGCTTCATGAAAGATATCCCTTCTTCGTCGTGTGACTGACAAAGTACTGAATAAGCAAGAGCTTTGAAATTATGTACTTTGTTTATACAGATACACACTTATTATGTGTCAAAAAAAATTTCAAGTGTGTGTGTAGCAATTACTTTTTTAATGATTTTTTTTTTTCAATACTAAACAATTACCCAGTCTCATGAAGAATGCAGAACTACAAACTACAAAGTACTCTGTCATATTTTATTGATGTAGTTCTTTTGCCTAGTAAAGAAACTGCCAAGTAGCTATTTTTTACATTCTACTGGGTTTCTCAAAGTAATTTATGATGAAAATGGGCCTGTTTTCAAAAACAGAGAAAATTTCATTTACATGCCTGTGTGACTACCTTGAGTTTCACACAAAAAATATTAAAAAAACAAAATGACCTCTTCTTCATCCGGCTACAAAAAGAGCATGGTACACACTATGTACGGCCTTGAAACTTTGCACTGACCGTGTTTAATCACACGACAATCATGTGTCCAAATTCCAAGTGTTTTCATTGTGGTATTCTTTTTTTTAATGACTTTAGAAAAATGTGTACAAACGCCCAGTATACAGAGAAATGCTGAATTTCACATAGGCCAGCAGGGAGTGAGTGAACCTTTAAATTTAGTACTTATGAAATACTAATACAGGGTAACTTGTGTCCTGCGTCACAAACAAAAAAGCTTTCCTCCCCATCGTTTGACCAACGACAGCTGTACACACTCACTTTCCTTTCAGCTCCGAGTACTCCTCTGTCTCCGAATCCTCCGAGTCACTGGAGTAGTCTCCCTTGTTGTAGGTTTCGTTCATTTTGAGCAGCCCCAGTTGGGCCAGCAGACCAGAGCAATTCCGTACCCCGTGTACTTCACCATGCGACCAACTAGAGACATAGAACAATTCCCGTACCCCATGTACTTCACCATGCGACCAACTGGAGAAACAGAACAATACCCCTATCCCGTGTACTCACCATGCAACCAACTGGAGAAACAGAACAATACCCGCACCCTGTGTACTTCAGCATGCGACAATTAGAGAAACAGAACAATACCCGTACCCCGTGTACTTCAGCATGCGACCAACTAGAGAAATAGAACAATTCCCGTACCCCGTGTATTTCACCATGCGACCAACTGGAGAAATGGGAATAACCATGTTATTAGACACTGTGTGGTGTGATCACTATCTAGCAGGGGGCACCTGGGAAGTCATGAGGTTGAATCTAAGCTGTGCCCTAAACAAACTTACAAACTTCCTGAGGATTAAAACTAAAACAACAGAAAAGGCAGGAAGGGGTAGCTGATCATGACTCTCCAGTATAAGCTTTTAACACTGGCAGCAAAATCCAACACGAGTATTGTGGGGGATCAACGAGAATGAGTGGAGGTGGCGGAGTGAAAACAGTGGATAAGGGGGGAGGGGGGGGGGGGGGGATGGGAACTGGAGGGGAGGAATAGAATGGGGGAGGGGAAAGGAGAGAAATGATGGAAGGAAAAGGGATGGACAGGAGGGCGGGGGGAAATTAAGAAGGGGGTTGGTGGCAAATTTACCCATCCCATTTCTATTTTTACCCACACCATGTTCAGTGAAGAGCCACAGAACTTTAATCACAGTGGCTCTTCCACAGCTTATATTTTCTTTCCCTTTCTTTTCATTCATTTCAAAATGTGCTTCCTGAACACCAATAGCTATTCCAAGTATGTAAATCACGAATATTTCCACCTTCCTTTTCTTATGTATAATAACGTTTCTTTTATCCATACTTCAGGGTTGTCACCCTACAGAAAGAATATCACAGCCGTCATAGAAAAAAAACATATCTACATAAACAATCAGTCAAACATGGAATTTTAACATCAACATATTTAGGATGGATTAAACTAGGCAATGTTACCTGTACCAACCAGTACGCTTAGTTTATAATAATCATTTTGTGAGTGTAAATATTGTAAATGAAAGAAAAATTCAAATGCAACATCATACATCTGTGCATGTTTGGAAGCGTGCGTGCATGCGCACTTACTATATTCTCACCTTGCCTGTACTCTCATCCATGCATCCAACCATCGGAGCATTGATTATGCATGTGACGT
Organism: Conus betulinus; assembly: GCA_016801955.1. NCBI lineage: Eukaryota > Metazoa > Mollusca > Gastropoda > Neogastropoda > Conidae > Conus > Conus betulinus. Next base: position 106,024 of record JADBJO010002061.1, read on the forward strand.
AGTTGCATGAAAGTTTGAGCGTATGCAATCACATCCCTGTAATTGAATGTCTGTACACTGAATTGTGCATGCGACGCATCCCTGTACTTGACTGTCTGTGCACTGCATTGTGCAAGCGACGCATCCCTGTACTTGACTGTCTGTGCACTGCATTGTGCAAGCGACGTATCCATGTACTTGACTGTCTGTGCACTGCATTGTGCAAGCGACGCATCCATGTACTTGACTGTCTGTGCACTGCATTGTGCAAGCGACGCATCCATGTACTTGACTGTCTGTGTATTGAATTGTGCAACACATACACATGAAAGCAGTGGCTCAGGTACAAATCATTCTCCATGCACATGTCCATAATAAGCTCGTTCACACTGATGAATTTGTTTGTTGTGTACTGAATCATGCATGTGACACAGAGGCAAGAGAGCAGAGGCCAGTGTACACACCATTCTCCTTGCACAGGATGAAGAGGTAGTGGGCTACCAAGTCCTTGACCTCCGTGACAGGGGAGGTCAGCAGCTTGCACAACCTGCACATGACAAGACAGACTGATGCAGAAGACCATCTCTACCACCATTTCCACTGCACATGACAAGACAGACTGATGCAGAAGACCGTCTCTACCACCATTTCCACTGCACATGACAGACAGACTGATACAGAAGACCGTCTCTACCACCATTTCCACTGCACATGACAAGACAGACTGATACAGAAGACCGTCTCTACCACCATTTCCACTGCACATGACAAGACAGACTGATGCAGAAGACCGTCTCTACCACCATTTCCACTGCACATGACAAGACAGACTGATACAGAAGACCGTCTCTACCACCATTTCCACTGCACATGACAAGACAGACTGATACAGAAGACCATCTCTACCACCATTTCCACTGCACATGACAAGACAGACTGATACAGAAGACCATCATCTCTTCCACCATTTCCACAGAACTTTCATAGCAGGGGCAGGATGGGCAGAATCCTGTAACTGACCTGCAACATGACAACTTCTTTGATGCAGGTCACGAATTTATGCCCAGTGACTCAACGTTGCCAAGGTCTATCTGAGTACATGATAAACTTAGCACTGACATCTGGTGCAAGTCTTTATGACGAGGTGTCTTACTGGGAGGCCCATTTCACAGAGACATAGACACCAAAGTTTTATACAAACCTCCCTTTAAAGAGAGGGAATCTAGACTGGAAGACATCAACACCAGTATTTAAAACCAATAATGGAAGAAAATCTTTGCTGGAAGTCTACGATAAAAAGATACTGACAGCATCTGTTAAGACATTAGCTCTCTCAAGGAAGGGTATCATTACTGGGAGGATTTATTTTACACAGATGTCGACAGCAATGGTTCTGAAAAAAAGGTCTTCTTAAGTGTGGGGTAACTTAACCCTTACACTGGTTATTTAACAGCGTACTACTATGAAGTATGTTGTCTGGTGAATTAGAAGAAGAAAAGTTTGAAAAAATAGTTACATTCATGTGATATGCATAACTTTTCAACGGTTAGTATTTGAACATGGCATGTAGAATAAAAATTGGCAGTAATTTAACAAAGAGTAATATAAAACAGAACTGGTGTGCTCGTGAGAATTTGATTTGGGGCTTACTTGTCCAGAATGTGAAAATACCAGGTGAATACAAGTGGCACATCCTGCTTGTCATACTCAGGAGCTTGTTTGCAAATAATCCAGTTAATGATGTTCCAAGTATCCAGAAATATGTTACAGCCTTTTTCAAAGGAAAGCTTGTGTGGGTAATACCAGTCTTCCATGCAGGTAAACCAGGTAAGAATGAATAAGGTACAGTTCAGTTTTCACATTGAAATCACTTGCTGATTGCATAAAAAAAACACCCCGAAATGGTCACTATCCACAAATGTAATAGTTAGCCCACACTGTCGTCATTTATGTTTGAAATGTTAAGGATCATTTGGAAGCTGCTACTAACTATAAATTAAGCTAAAATGCTGAAAATCCATGTTCCAGGGCTCAATCAGTCATTTATGCAAATTAATTTGTCAATGAGCTGTAGTTTTGTATCTATTTGTGTCAGTGAAACTAGGTTAGCAAGGCAGACCCTACAGGACGACAACCAGTGTCGGCCATGACGTAATGGCGTGACTCATGGCACGACTGCCAGCGTAAGGGTGAAGTGGGTGGCCTCCTTCACAGAGACATAGCCATCAATGGTTTGGTCACAGGCAGTGTCTGAAGGGAGACTATCTTTGCTGGGAGGTCTACTTCACAGAGACATTGCCATCAATGGCTTGGTCACAGGCAGTGTCTGAAGGGAGACTATCTTTGCTGGGAGGTCTGTTTCACAGAGATATAGCCATCAATGGCTTGGTCACAGGCAGTGTCTGAAGGGAGGCTATCTTTGCTGGGAGGTCTACTTCACAGAGATATAGCCATCAATGGCTTGGTCACAGGCAGTGTCTGAAGGGAGGCTATCTTTGCTGGGAGGTCTACTTCACAGAGACATAGCCATCAATGGCTTGGTCACAGGCAGTGTCTGAAGGGAGGTTATCTTTGTTGGGAGGTCTACTTCACAGAGACATAGCCATCAATGGCTTGGTCACAGGCAGTGTCTGAAGGGAGGCTATCTTTGCTGGGAGGTCTACTTCACAGAGATATAGCCATCAATGGCTTGGTCACAGGCAGTGTCTGAAGGGAGGCTATCTTTGCTGGGAGGTCTATTTCACAGAGACATAGCCATCAATGGCTTGGTCACAGGCAGTGTCTGAAGGGAGGCTATCTTTGCTGGGAGGTCTACTTCACAGAGACATAGCCATCAATGGCTTGGTCACAGGCAGTGTCTGAAGGGAAACTATCTTTGCTGGGAGGTCTACTTCACAGAGATATAGCCATCAATGGCTTGGTCACAGGCAGTGTCTGAAGGGAGGTTATCTTTGTTGGGAGGTCTACTTCACAGAGATATAGCCATCAATGGCTTGGTCACAGGCAGTGTCTGAAGGGAGGTTATCTTTGTTGGGAGGTCTACTTTCACAGAGATATAGCCATCAATGGCATCACAGGCAGTGTCTGAAGGGAGGCTATCTTTGCTGGGAGGTCTATTTCACAGAGACATAGCCATCAATGGCTTGGTCACAGGCAGTGTCTGAAGGGAAACTATCTTTGCTGGGAGGTCTACTTCACAGAGATATAGCCATCAATGGCTTGGTCACAGGCAGTGTCTGAAGGGAGGCTATCTTTGCTGGGAGGTCTACTTCACAGAGATATAGCCATCAATGGCTTGGTCACAGGCAGTGTCTGAGGGGGAGCTATCTTTGCTGGGAGGTCTACTTCACAGAGACATAGCCATCAATGGCTTGGTCACAGGCAGTGTCTGAAGGGAGGCTATCTTTGCTGGGAGGTCTATTTCACAGAGACATAGCCATCAATGGCTTGGTCACAGGCAGTGTCTGAAGGGAGGCTATCTTTGCTGGGAGGTCTATTTCACAGAGACATAGCCATCAATGGCTTGGTCACAGGCAGTGTCTGAGGGGAGGCTATTTTTGTTGGGTGGTCTGTTTCACTGCGATATCAACAAAGTTATTGATAAGCGGGTCTTAAAAATTTGTTTTGTTGTCATCGATGTTGTTTTCTGAAGAGGTGGGGGTTTCTGTATGGTTTTCTTTTTTTATCTCTACTGTTCCATGGTGTTCTGTAGATTACTGCACTATACTAATAGCTCATAAAAACACTATACACTACTGCTCTGCACAATACTGCACTATACTGTGCTGTTCTACGTTGTAAAGTACTGCACTCTTGTACTAATGCTACATTATACTGTGCCATCCTATACTGTAAAATACAGCACTACACTGTACTGTGCTACACTGTACAATACTCTACTAGACTATTCTGTACAATACTGTATTATTCTGTATTGTGCAATACCGTACTATATTGTGAAATACTGCACTTTACAATACTGCACTCTACAATATTGTACTGTATTGAACTGTGCAATACTAAACTACCATTTCATTGTTTTGTCTTGTACTGTACAATACAACACTGTACTCTTCCACACAATACTGCACCATGCTGTTCTTTACTGTCCTATAACAAACAGTACAGAAATTTTTCACACTGAAACATGGTGATCTCTCTCTTTTTTTTTTTTTTTTTTGGTGCCATTTCTTTCCTTCATTTCGAGGCTTTTTTTTTTTCTTTTTCTTTTTTGGCCACATCATGGCTGTCCCCTAAACAGCACTGCCCCCCTCACCGTTCGCTGCAGTTCCAAAGACACACTACTGCAGCTTCAGTACCAACAGCCCCTCGGAAACCATCAACACTTGGTCATAATGCCACAGTCCACCACAGGAGACTGCATTACTGTCAAATCACTTAGTAGTGTTCAGTGGTTATTCTGATCCAACACACCAAGAACTCCATCGTTTAAGTCCCCTACTGATGACAATTAATACATTGTCATAGAGTCAGCATGAAGGACAGTCCTTCAGAGGGTGCCACTGCATCTGTTTGATGACTTTTCTTTCCTTTGTGTGTGTATGTGTGTGTGTGTGTGTGTGTGTGTGTGTGTGTGTGTGTGTGTTATTATTTTTCTTACAGTTGCTCCTCTTTCACAGTAACTAATAATATATTAACCCTTAACGCTGGTTGTAGTGCCAACACATTATGTCCCTTGACTGGTTATCATGACATAAGTCGCGCTGTAGGGTAAGCCATGCCAGCCTAGTTTCACTGACACACACAGATATGAAACTATGGCTCAGTGACAAACTCATTTGCATGAATGACTGAACAATCCCCAGAACATGGATTTTCAGCATTCAGCTTGGCTTATAGTTGGTACAGCTTGTAATGCATAGCACAACTCGACTCCTCTAGCAACCAACAATGGCGGCACACAAAGGAGAATGCGATAGAACTAGGAACTTGTTTGAAGAAGTTTTTGCTGAAGCTGTTATGGAAAAAGCAGGTGAAGAAGAAGTTATGAACATTTTGAATGAACTGGGTTTAGTGGGTGATAGCTGTGATGTAGATCAAGCACCATGTAATCGTGATTTTGAGATTGACACACACAATGACTGGATGAGTGCCCAAGGGTGAGGGGAATCTCAACATGCCATTCAGTAGGGAAAATAAGCTCAGTGTAGCGCTTCCTGATGATCCTAAACCTGTCAAATGTAAACGACGACAGTGTGGGCTAACTATTACATTTGTTGAATGTGACCATTTTGGGGTCTTTTTTTTGCGTTGTCAGCACATGATTTCAATGTGAAAACTGAACTGTTCCTCATTCATTCTTACCTGGATTACCTGCATGGAAGACTGGTATAATCCGCACACTGACTCTCCTTTGAAAAAGGCTGTAACTTACTTCTGGATACTGTGGAACATCATAGACTGGATTATTTGTGAACAAGCTCTTGAGAATGACAAGCAGGATGTTCCACCTGTTTTTCACCTGTCATTTTCACATTCTGGACAGGTAAGCACTAATCAAACACTCACACGCACACCATTTCTTTTATATTATTCTTTATTCAATTACTAACAATTTCTATTCTGCATGCCATGCTCAAATACTAACTGTTTAAAAGTTACGCATATCATACATATGTAACTATTCTTTCAAGCCTTCCTTCCAAAAATTCACCAGACAACACAATTAATAGTACCTTGTTAAATAACCAGTGTAAGGGTTAAAGAACACTGAAATTTCACATGCTATGCTATCATTTAGCAAGCAGATCAATAACAGTCAAAAATGGAGCACAGCTTTCTGTCCATGGCCATTACCTGTTTCGCAGAGTGTTGCCTTCCTCTGGCAGCCTGCGTACCTCCCCTCTCAAGGTGGCAGCACCTGAACACAGGAAACGCCTCACAATCAACCGACACAACAGCATACAAGTAATTCTATACTTCTTTACACAAAACTATTCTTCCACCTCAGCAGCAGGCCAAAAACATCCTGTTGACAGTTCTGACATGGATGACATGAGGAGGTTGGGTGGGGGGGAGAGGGGGTGGGGGGGTTGGCGGTGAACTGGGAAGGGTATCAGCTGCCCTGATAACCTCAAAGATCAGTTAATAGGGAATGGTGGGAAGGAGGGAGAGTAGATAGGAGGTGAGGAGGATTGGACGGGTGGGGGAAAGGGGAGGCGGGAATGGGGACAGAGACTGGGGGAATTGTTTCAAATCTGGCCTGTAACAGCTTGGCTGGTACAGTGACAGTGGTCCTCGAGAACATGGGCTGCTGGTTCGTTTTACCACTGGGTTTTGTTTCAACACTGGGGTCATTTCACCACTGGTTCGTCTCACCACTGGTGGTTTGTTTCAACACTGGTTCGTCTCACCACTGGTGGTTTGTTTCAACACTGGTTCGTCTCACCACTGGTGGTTTGTTTCAACACTGGGTTGTTTCATCACTGGTTCGTTTCACCACCACTGGTGGTTTGTTTCAACACTGGGTCGTTTCATCATTGGTGGTTTGTTTCACCACTGGGTTGTTTCATCGCTGGTTCGTTTCACCACTGGGACGTTTCAGCACAGTAGGATCTGACCCTCGGAGTTAACATTGATTCTAACACCGTTTCCCGAAAATGTCCTTAAAATGATACTTCAAAAATAAGGTTCCACGTACAAGGTTCTGTGTGCATAAATACATGCATAACAACCTGCCCATGTGTAACATCCCTATCATCAACTTTCAGAAGAGAAGGTCAGTTTGACCGATAGTATGGATGAAGGGTATATATATATAAAATAGTTTGTATCCTCTATGAAGAATTGAGTGAGTTAATAGTTTGACATGGGAAACAAAGCATTAGCCCTAGCAAGTAGTCTTTCACTCAGCTCTGCCTAGGTGCGCAGCCTACTGTGTAACTGAGAACATGATTTGCAGTCCACTTGAAGCCTGGTTTCTAACCCAGGATAGGCATTATGAAAGTATTCTCAGCAATAACAATGATAATAATAGAGATGATCTGAAGCCTTTCACTGAAAGCGATGGCGTAGCCTAAGGTGGAAGATGATTCCACTCACTGACAGTACATGGAAGGAATAAGTTCATCCTGTAGCTGGACTTACACACAAGGAGGAGACAGGTCCACCGGTGGGACTGGCGCATTGTTCTAGCAGGTGGGGGTGGGGCTGGCCTGCATGAAGTGTTGATGGCAATTTCTCTGTGGAGAAACTTGATGAATACTGCACATTTTGTGGCGCCGCAAACTGTTTTGGTGTATGAAATAGTAAACAGACCTCAGTGTGAAAATGTTCACAAAGTGCATGTTCAGTCTGTTCAGTACTGTCATGTGTACACACACTGTGTTATCGGTATCATCGCATGACCTGGGGTCATGCTGCAAGTCTTCCTGCAGGCACCCACCTTGATTCTGCAGAACTTGCGGATGGAGCGGTTGTGTCGACTGGCCTCCACCAGACAGTGCAGAATGGGGGCCAGCTTCTCCTTCAGGCTCTTCATGGGCTAAACACACACACACACACACACACATCATTTGCACACACACACACACACACACATCATTGTGCACACACACACACACACACACACACACACACACACACACATCATTTGCACACACACACACACACACACACACACACACACACACACACACACATCATTGTGCACACACACACACACACACACACACACACACACACACACACACACACACACACACACACACATCCATATACACACACGTATACATTTGTGTGCACACACAAACACACACACACCTCAATACAGACAATCACAAAAGTGCATGTACATTCATGCATGCCCACTTTCATATTCAAACAAACACAATATATTCTCACGCACACACAGAAACATTGTACTTACAAGAACGTACCTGTCAGTAAGAAGCCAGTTTTACTCCCTTTTCTATAGTATCCTATACATGCTATTACATCTACAATCAATCCTCTTTTTTAACTATTTACACTTACAACAATACCTCTCATAAACTGAATGCCATCAGTGAAAAACACAATGAGGAAATACAACAGAAAAAAACATTTCCGGATCTGTACTAAATACCCACCTATCCATGTCTGGCTATGAGCAAAATAAGCACATTATATCAAGCAAGCAAGCTTATATCAACACATATAGTTGTCAACATGGACTACTGAACACTTATGAAGATGACCTCCCTGTTTTTGGCGTCCAATACCTCATAGTAACCAAGTGAGTTTTCTCCATGTGACTCGCTCTCTGTCCAACAAGCTTGGGGCAATATCAAGCTCTCCAGTCTGAATAAGATCCCACCCCATGTCAACAAGAATTCCACCCCCCATGTCAACAAGATCCCCCCCATGTCAACAAGATCCCACCCCATGTCAAAAGAGCAGTCCTCAAGTGGACCTCCCTGCCTGTGCGCGACCTCAGAGAATGAGATGAGCTGGTGAAAAGAACCCATGGAGACCTACCAGCTCATGCCATTGCAACAGCCAGAAGATCAGCGTCACCAGGTCACTTAAAGCAGCACAGAAGAGGGGACAACTACCACCTTCAATGCCGAGAACAATAAGTGAATGATCTTGGTGAAACTCTGCACCCACTACAACCAGCTCAGTGCATGTATCACATGTTTCAAGCTGACACCCTCACGATATCACCCTTCCAGCAGGAACAATACTTCACTTTAGAAATGCCCACTCTTTCACCAAAACTAAGGGAAGTGAAGCTGACAATGACCCCACTATCCATCATGCTCTACAGCAGTCCAAAGAACTAGTCACAAACATGTTATGTTCATCAACTTCATGTGGACCGACCACGTAAACGCCAGCTGCCAAGAAGTTGCTACAGAACTTCTTACTTTCACAACTTGTCCCGAAAGAACGCACAGTTTACATTAGCTACTTTTGTGAGCCAAAAGAATTTTTCTTTTTTAATCAAACTCACCGTTTCAAGGCGTAACTGCAGGAAATCAAGCAGAGCAATGATGGCCTCCATATTCTTGCCATCAAACTCAATGTCCTTGTTCTCAATGCCACACACGTCGCTCTCGTTCAGAGGGGTCAGCAACTCCTCATAGAAATCGGCAGGGATGTTGATCAACAGGTTGACTGTGTGACTGCACACATAGCACATGGACACACAATACACAGCAGTCCCAATCCTTCCATTAAGAGACGTTTGTCATGTAATGGACACACAAATACACAGCAGTCCCAATCCTTTCATGAAGAGACGTTTGTCATGTAATGGACACACAATACACAGCAGTCCCAATCCTTCCATTAAGAGACGTTTGTCATGTAATGGACACACAATACACAGCAGTCCCAATCCTTTCATGAAGAGACGTTTGTCATGTAATGGGACACGATACAGAGTCATCCCAATCCTTCCATGAAGAGATGTTTGTCATGTAATGGACACATAATACACAGCAGTCCCAATCCTTCCATTAAGAGATGTTTGTCATGTGATGGACACAATACACAGCAGTCCCAATCCTTCCATTAAGAGACGTTTGTCATGTGATGGACACAATACACAGCAGTCCTAATCCTTCCATTAAGAGATGTTTGTCATGTAATGGACACAATACACAGCAGTCCCAATCCTTTCATGAAGAGACGTTTGTCATGTAATGGACACATAATACACAGCAGTCCCAATCCTTCCATTAAGAGATGTTTGTCACGTAATGGACACAATACACAGCAGTCCCAATCCTTCCATTAAGAGACGTTTGTCATGTAATGGACACAATACACAGCAGTCCCAATCCTTCCATTAAGAGATGTTTGTCATGTAATGGACACAATACACAGCAGTCCCAATCCTTCCATTAAGAGACGTTTGTCATGTAATGGACACACGATACAGAGTCATCCCAATCCTTCCATGAAGAGACGTTTGTCATGTAATGGACACACAATACACAGCAGTCCCAATCCTTCCATTAAGAGACGTTTGTCATGTAAAAGAAACAGGGGCATGGCACTACTGTCAGTCGGTACAAACCAGTGTACCAAATACAACGGCTGTCTTTCTGTTCTTAAGCAACCAACAATCATGACGAACAAGGATGTGGTGACACAAAGGGGACATGGAATGAGCAGCCAAGGAGCCATGCCAATGAGTGGTTGAAGAAGATGAACAAGACAACAGTTTATAAATAATAAACCAGAAGGGTACAAGGGAGAGTGTGGACTTCCACAGAGGTCAAACAGATCCTGTATCTGTCCTTGGATCTCAATCAACACCAACATTTAAATGGTCAAAAATCTGCAAGGGGGGGGGGGGGGGGGGTAATCTATGTTAGAACTCGCATTCAGTGAGAGTAACCCAGCCATTTTCCTGGGACAGATGCTGCGGGTGGGCCATTCAAAGCGATTTTGCCCTTTTAGTTGCCACCTTGAAATAAAACTGCTGTAAGTCTGAAAATCAAATTTTTACTGGAGACAAAAAAAAAACCCCTGATTATTATCTCTACAAGATATACTGTGAGCTGAGTCACGGTGCAAGTATTTTGATTACAGCATGTTTGTTTTTAGGATAATGTCATTGGAACTTGTGGCTACATTATGCCCCTCAGCCCACTCAAAAATTTCAAAAATGAAAAAAAAAAAATCAAATTACGGCAGTTGTATATCCAGGCGACAAAGTCATATTAACTATTCAATAAGAGAGAGAAACCATCAAAACATGGGTGTGAAACGCTGCGCTAGCTGGCTGCTATCCCAATCGTTATCCTAGCATGATGCTTCAAACTAAATATTTGTCTCTCTGTAGATCTACTTGCTTGACCCATAAACTGGGAATAGGTAACTCTGTTCACAAAAAAAAAAAAAATCAAGCACCGTCTTTCTCCTGCTTTTTTTTTTTTTTTTTTTTTTAAGTGGAACAGGTCTATTTAATGAGTTTGTCAGTGGGCCACATTCCATATTTCTTAAATAATTAAATTCAGACATAAAGAAGACTTAAAAATAAGTTGTGTCGTTTTTTTGCCATACACTGCTAACAAACAGAAAACCAGCCAACAGACAAAGGTGAAAACATAAACTTCTTGGGTTGCCTCTTGACCACTTGACATTGACTGCTCCCTGTGGATTGCCGGTACCCAGGGCTGTGGCAGGCAGGACCGGACTATGATTGTGGACCGGGTGTTGCAATGAGCGGTGGGTGCACTGCCACTGAGGTGGCACAGAATATGGGACTGCCAAAACAAAAAGAAAACAAAAAAAAAACCCATGAACTTCTGGACTAGGGCACTAGACGACAGCATGCACTGAGTGTGGCTGGGTGACGGTGTACGCAGACTGACCTCTTCAGGTCGTGTTTTTTCTCTTTGGTGGCGGTGCGGCACAGCAGGAGGTCCCTCAGAATGCTGACCAGGCGCATGAAGTGGGCGTCCTCCTCCTGCAGTCATCGACAGAAAACATCGTCATCATCATCTTCAGTGTAGTCGTCATTATTATCATCATTGTTGCTG
>JADBJO010002061.1:125000-135000 GCA_016801955.1 Conus betulinus
ACAAAGTAACCTAGTTACTATCTAGACAGTTTGAGAACTGTCAAAATTAGTGAGAAGGAAAAGAAGTGAAAAGAAGAAAAATGTGAAGATCCAACATTAACAACATTTTTTCAACTGTTTCCATGTGATTTGATTTAAAGAAAAGGGCAGGGCGGGGGGGGGGGGGGGGGGCTATTTGTATAAAATCAGGTGCAGATGTGCTCAAAAGTCAGTTTCCTCTTTAAAAACGATTTTGATTTCATGACAATAATTTGTAACTATAGAATCCCCAAACTGCCTGAACACTAAACTTTGGACTACAGCTGACTGAATCATCATGTACAGCTATAATCAGATACTGTGGGGAGGGGGGGGGGGGGGGGGGGGGGGGGGGGGGGGGGGGGGGGGGGGGGGCTACACAACATGCATTCCTTTTTCTACAATACTGTATTTCTGTCATGATATAACACTCAATTCTAAACATGTCTTGCTCTCCATTTCACATCAACATCAGTTTAGTTGATTCCTCATCGCCAACTATCCCACAATGCAAAAGATGCTGTGGAAAACACACAAGAAACACTGATGAGTGTGGCTTCCTCAAGGTGGACCACAGGTGTGGTTCCTTCAGCTAACTTTGATGAGTGTGGCTTCCTCAAGGTGGACCACAGGTGTACACTGTGGTTCCTTCAGCTAACTTTGATGAGTGTGGCTTCCTCACAGGTGGACCACAGATGTCAAAGGTTCCTTCAGCTAACTTTGATGAGTGTGGCTTCCTCAAGGTGGACCACAGGTGTGGTTCCTTCAGCTAACTTTGATGAGTGTGACTTCCTCAAAGTGGACCACAGATGTCAAAGGTTCCTTCAGCTAACTTTGATGAGTGTGACTTCCTCAAAGTGGACCACAGGTGTGGTTCCTTCAGCTAACTTTGATGAGTGTGACTTCCTCAAAGTGGACCACAGATGTCAAAGGTTCCTTCAGCTAACTTTGATGAGTGTGACTTCCTCAAAGTGGGCCACAGTGTGTGGTTCCTTCAGCTAACTTTGATGAGTGTGACTTCCTCACGGTGGACTACAGGTGTGGTTCCTTCAGCTAACTGTGATGAGTGTGGCTTCCTCAAGGTGGACCACAGGTGTGGTTCCTTCAGCTAACTTTGATGAGTGTGGCTTCCTCACGGTGGACCACAGGTGTCACAGGTTCCTTCAGCTAACTTTGATGAGTGTGGCTTCCTCAAGGTGAACCACAGGTGTGGTTCCTTCAGCTAACTTTGATGAGTGTGACTTCCTCACGGTGGACTACAGGTGTGGTTCCTTCAGCTAACTGTGATGAGTGTGGCTTCCTCAAAGTGGACCACAGGTGTGGTTCCTTCAGCTAACTTTGATGAGTGTGGCTTCCTCAAGGTGAACCACAGGTGTGGTTCCTTCAGCTAACTTTGATGAGTGTGGCTTCCTCAAGGTGGACCACAGGTGTGGTTCCTTCAGCTAACTTTGATGAATGTCGCTTCCTCACGGTGACAGGTGTCACAGGTTCCTTCAGCTGACTTTGATGAGTGTGGCTTCCTCAAGGTGGACCACAGCTGTCAAAGGTTCCTTCAGCTAACTTTGATGAGTGTGGCTTCCCCAAGGTGGACCACAGGTGTCACAGGTTCCTTCAGCTAACTTTGATGAGTGTGGCTTCCTCAAGGTGGACCACAGGTGTCACAGGTTCCTTCAGCTGACTTTGATGAGTGTGGCTTCCTCAAGGTGGACCACAGCTGTCACAGGTTCCTTCAGCTAACTTTGATGAGTGTGGCTTCCTCAAGGTTGTCCACAGGTGTCAAGGTTCCTTCAGCTAACTTTGATGAGTGTGGCTTCCTCAAGGTGGACCACAGGTGTCAAAGGTTCTTTCAGCTAACTGTGATGAGTGTGGCTTCCTCAAAGTGGGCCACAGGTGTGGTTCCTTCAGCTAACTGTGATGAGTGTGGCTTCCTCAAGGTGGACCACAGGTGTCAAAGGTTCCTTCAGCTAACTTTGATGAGTGTGGCTTCCTCAAGGTGGACCACAGGTGTGGTTCCTTCAGCTAACTTTGATGAGTGTGGCTTCCCCAAGGTGGACCACAGGTGTGGTTCCTTCAGCTAACTTTGATGAGTGTGGCTTCCTCACGATGGACCACAGGTGTCACAGGTTCCTTCAGCTAACTTTGATGAGTGTGGCTTCCTCACGGTGGACCACAGGTGTCACAGGTTCCTTCAGCTAACTTTGATGAGTGTGGCTTCCTCAAGGTGGACCACAGGTGTCACAGGTTCCTTCAGCTAACTTTGATGAGTGTGGCTTCCTCAAGGTGGACCACAGCTGTCACAGGTTCCTTCAGCTAACTTTGATGAGTGTGGCTTCCTCAAGGTGAACCACAGGTGTGGTTCCTTCAGTTAACTTCAACTGTTGAATTTCAATTCATGTCACAAATCATTTCTGAGTATTTTCCTCTTTCCTACTTTCACATTCTGCATCAAGAAATATCAACAGTAACATTTTGTATTATCTCAATAATGAAAAAGATTCTGTGTTCATTCACTGATTAACAATCTCATGCACTGACTACCTGGATAACATCATCCTGCATAAGCCTACTGATATAAGGCGTGCCGCATTAACCCCTTAATTAACCACATGCCGCATTAACCCCTTAATTAAGACAAAGCTGCACTGTGCCACTGATTAACAACATGTGCATTAAACCACAATTAACATACAACACATTGCAAATTAGCTTGCAAATTAACATGCTGCATTAACCCACTAATTTACAACATGCAGCATTAACTTACAAATCAACAAATTACTGCATTAATTTCTTTATTGACAAAGTGCTGCATTAACAAGCCATGTTATCCCACTGATTAAAAACAACCTGCACTTACCCTATGATTAACATCATGCTCTATTAATCCGTTGATTAACATCATGCTCCATTAACCCACTGATTAACATCATGCGCCATTGACCCACCGATTAAAATTGTGCTAAATTAACCCACTGGTTAACATCATTCTCCAATAACCCATTGGTTAACATCATGCTCCAGTAACCCACTGGTTAACATCATGCTCCATTAACCCACTGATTGACATCATACTCCATTAACCCACTGATTGACATCATGTTCCATTAACCCACTGATCAATATCATGCTCCATTAACTCACTGATCAAAAATACACTGCACTGACCCACTGATTAATAACATCCTGCACTGACTCACTAATTAATAACATCCTGCACTGACTCACAAATTATAACATCCTGCACTGACTCACAAATTAATAACATCCTGCACTGACCCACTGATTAATAACATCCTGCACTGACTCACAAATTAATAACATCCTGCACTGACTCACAAATTAATAACATCCTGCACTGACTCACAAATTAATAACATCCTGCACTAACCCACTGATTAATAACATCCTGCACTGACCCACTGATTAATAACATCCTGCACCGACTCGCTAATTAACCAAATTTTGCATTAACTTACTGATTAATGTTATCTTTCATCCATTCCCTGATTAAACATATCCCACCCTAACTTGCTGATTAAAAGTATCCCGCATTAACTGACTGATTAGCAATATCTTGCATTAACTTACTGATTAACACAATCCTTCAATAACCTTCTGATTAACAACATTCTACATTAACTCACTAATTAACACCATTAATCCACTGATAATTCTGCATTAACGTTCTCATAAACATCATCCTGTCATCACCCACTGATTAACACTGTCCTGGAAAATGAAGAGGGGGCAAGTCTACAAACTTGAACACTGCCTGCTGATGATCAAGGTTGTTATCTTTCACACCAGAAACGGAATTGATCCTACACTGAATACACCACCAATTCTCATTCCATTGGTAGGTCCTCTATTGCCATCTAAACTCATCTTTTATTGCAAACTATGAAATCAGCTGATTCTCAAAGACCAGATATCTGCATATTATTTGCATGTTCAAATCACACTGATACTGCTACTAAATGAACATTGATCAGCACTGAACAATAAATCATGTATGCTGCGTGTGTAGTCCTCCAGAGGACAGACAGCAAAATTCCTTACTGCACAGGTCTACATCCTCTCTCCTTTGCCAGCAAGTCGGTGGCCATTTCAAACTGTCTTCTGCCTTCATCCCCCAATTCACCGGCTCTTTCAGTTTATACCACAGTTCTACGTCCAGTTCTCCAACCTCACAGCTGCCCTCTTTGAAAAGCCGTGCTTGTTTGAAAGACAATGCACTGCACAAATTGCTCATGACTGAAAAGAGACAGTAACTCTGGGTGACTTCGGCTCTCCTGATGCAACCATAACATCATGCTAAAACGTCAGTAGTCAATGTGCAAAACTGAACAAACACTGCATGTTTCATCATCTGATGACAACACTGTAACCTCTGTGAAAGAAAGCTCAACAATAGCATTAATGAGAAAAAAAAACGTGGGCAACACACTGAACAGAGGCAGACTGGTGCCTGAAGTGTTAAAAAAAAAAACCCTTGGGCAACACACTGAACAGAGGCAGACTGGTGCCTGAAGTGTTAAAAAAAAACAAACCCTTGGGCAACACACTGAACAGAGGCAGACTGGTGCCTGAAGTGTTAAAAAAAAAAACCCCTTGGGCAACACTCTATACAGAGGCAGACTGGTGCTTGAACTGTGATAACAAAAAGTTTGAATTCCAGTGTTTGGCATCGCCACATGCACCCCAGTGTATCTGCATTGTCATGCATCACCTGGTCTCTCCACATGGATCAAACATACGCACACACCATACATATATCTTTTTACGCCCAATTCACAACTCTTTACCCTGCAGTTGCCAGATCAAACATACACACACACCATACATATATTTTTTCATGCCCAATTCACAACTCTTTACCCGGTAGTTGCCAGATCAAACATACACACACACCATACATATATTTTTTCATGCCCAATTCACAACTCTTTACCCGGTAGTTGCCAGATCAAACATACACACACACCATACATATATTTTTTTCATGCCCAATTCACAACTCTTTACCCTGTAGTTGCCAGATCAAACATACACACACACCATACATATATTTTTTTATGCCCAATTCACAACTCTTTACCCTGTAGTTGCCAGATCAAACATACACACACGCTATACATATATCTTTTTACGCCCAATTCACAATTCTTTACCCTGTAGTTCCCAGATCAAACATACACACACACCATACATATATTTTTTTTATGCCCAATTCACAACTCTTTACCCTGTAGTTGCCAGATCAAGGTCTACACACATCTGTCTCATATAGTGAGAACACCCATCTTGGGAAAAAGCAGGAAGGTGGGGGGGGGGGGGGGGGGGGGTAGAACAGACAGACAGGCAAGAGACAGAGTGACAAAGAGACAGAAAGATTTAGTTAGAGACAGAGGCAGACACAAAACGACAAAGAGAGAGAGAGAGAGAGAGAGAGAGAGAGAGAGAGAGAGAGAGAGAGAGAGAGAGAGTGAGACAGACAGACAGACAGACAGACAGAGAGATAGAATATCACATTAAAGCATGCACAACTCATGCCCGTTACAGGTAAGACTAGGAAATGACATCTAACATTCCAGTCCCTTTCCTCTCTAATGGAAAACAGCATACTTTCGATATCCTAGAGAAAAAAAAGGGGAAAAAAAAAAAAGAAGAAGGGGGGGGGGGGGGGGGGGGGGGGGGGGGGATAGCTCAGCATGAATACTAAGGTAAACTAAAAAGAGAGACATTTTGTTGCAGCCAGGAGGGTCAGGGGCCTCTAATCACACCTGAACAGGGTATTCTCACAGGCTGTACTGGACTCCTCAGGGGCAACACTTCCCTTAAAATGGGCTTCCTCAGAATTCTTTTTTTATCTCTTCTATTTTTTCCCCATGATTTTTCTTTTTGGCTGAAACCAACCAAAAGAAATCAACAGAAAGTACAAGAATCTGATGCTGTAAATGCATTTTGTTTTTCTTTTTTTTTTCATCTTTCATGTTCCCTCAATGGAATAGCAGCCACATCACCCATTTCCCTCTCCTCACCCTAGCTGGCCACACCCCTCATTCCCTCTCCTCATCCTAGCTGGGCCACCCCCCTCATTCCCTCTCCTCATCCTAGCTGGGCCACACCACTCATTCCCTCTCCTCATCCTAGCTTGGCCACATCACTCATTCTGCCACATCACTCATTCCCTCTCCTCATCCTAGCTTGGCCACACCACTCATTCCCTCTCCTCATCCTAGCTTGGCCACATCACTCATTCCCTCTCCTCATCCTAGCTTGGCCACACCACTCATTCCCTCTCCTCATCCTAGCTGGCCACATCACTCATTCCCTCTCCTCATCCTAGCTTGGCCACATCACTCATTCTGCCACACCACTCCTTCCCTCTCCTCATCCTAGCTGGGCCACACCACTCATTCCCTCTCCTCATCCTAGCTGGACCACATCACTCCTTCCCTCTCCTCATCCTAGCTTGGCCACATCACTCATTCCCTCTCCTCATCCTAGCTGGGCCACATCATCACTCATTCCCTCTCCTCATCCTAGCTTGGCCACATCACTCATTCTGCCACATCACTCATTCCCTCTCCTCATCCTAGCTGGGCCACATCACTCATTCCCTCTCCTCATCCTAGCTTGGCCACATCACTCATTCTGCCACATCATCATTCCCTCTCCTCATCCTAGCTGGGCCACATCACTCATTCCCTCTCCTCATCCTAGCTGGGCCACATCACTCATTCCCTCTCCTCATCCTAGCTTGGCCACACCACTCATTCCCTCTCCTCATCCTAGCTTGGCTTGTCCTGACCCACCCCAGGCCCCAGCAATCCACAGAGAGCACTCCTTGTCAGGCTGTCATGAAACAACCTACCACAGGAGACACAGCATGGTGCTGAGTCACTTCCATGATGTTCGGTGGTGCCTGGTCTGATCCAACCTACACAGGTCACCACCTACATAGTCCCCCATCGACGAAAATGACAGTTAAGTCACAGAGCCTCAACAGCCCACCACGTCCACCCAAGATGCGAACTACACCAACAGCAGAGTCCACCACGTCCACCCAAGACGCGAACTACACAAAGGGCAGAGCCTATCACGTCCACCCAAGACGCGAACTACACCAACGGCAGAGTCCACCACGTCCACCCAAAATGTGAACTACACAAGGGCAGAGCCCACCACCTCCATCCAAGATGCGAACTACACCTAGGGCAGAGAGATGTGGAGAGGAAATGAACACTCAGGTCACTATGAGAGCAGGATATGAAGAGCCTCAGAATCTGAGACTTTTTTTTTCTTTTTAAAGCTGATGGTGAGGATGATGAAGATAAATACTTCTTATTCCGCGTATGCACGCTGATACTCCTGCAGACACTCCCTGTATAAACAGGCAAGGATTAATCTCATCTAGCCAATCAAGCAAGTGGAGTTTTGTGTGTATTTATCCCACCATTAAGGCAGCCTTACTCCAACTTCGGGGAAGGTGCATGCTATGTGTAACGTGTCATCCATACCAACGTCCAAACTGACCTTCTCTTCCAAAGTTGGTGATGGGATTTTACGTGTGTGCAAGATGTTACGCGTGTGTTCACACACGGAACCTCAAATTACAGTCTCATTTAAAGGACTATATGGGAAATGGATTCAGAATCAATGTTAACTCCGAGGGAAAATTCCCCTTGTACTGAAACATCCTGGCAGAGATTCGAACCCGTACCCACAACCCCAGGATCACCAAAATTATGAGTCCAGCACTCTACCACTGAACTATTCCCGCTGAAGACAATACTAAGGATTTCCATTCTGGTCCTGACTGCATGACAGGGCTATGATCTACGCTTACTTTTTGCAGTATATCCCGGCATTAACCAGGCCTGAGAGATACAGGCTTATGCAGTGTTGGTCAGGAAATCTGAGGAACAGTCTCAAAGACATATCCATAAAGTGGATGAGACTGTGTGGTCCATGTCTTCCCAATGGAGCTCAATTGCAACCTCAACTCTTGGTACGACCTGTCATGGAAGAAAACTCCTCTAAATAATAGTCTGATTGGAATCTAGCCTATAACCTCCCAGCCAAGAGTCCACAACTCTAACTACTTTGCCACTGCGGCTGGCTGTAAATGCAAACTTGTATTAGCAACACATTGGTCATATCAATTTTTTCGGCCAACATTTCTGTATTAGTGTTTTGTTATCTGGTTTTCAAGACGTTCGCTCACAACAGGGAATCATTTCCTTTTTAACTGTAAAGGTTCACTGTCACTGCGGCATTCTACTTGTTTAAGGCCACCAGCTTCAACATTTTGAAGAATCAGCCGCACTAGTGTGCACGGGTTAATGTTTGTGTCATCCATATCCACAGGCACGTGATTCAACAAACATATAAAATATCTTAGATCAAGCAGTGGTAGTATGAGCACTGCTGCTATTTTGTCAATTTCTTCAATGAATCTGAAAACAAGATCAACAAACACAGACACAGAACCTTTGATGATCTCTTCATTGGGAACGCCAATTCTTGCCACCAGCAAATTCTTAGTGGGCAAGAGCCACAGAATCAAAACTGTGATTCCTTGATTCTCACAATCGATGTGAAACTTTTAATACTCATGTGCTGTAATTTCGAAGCTGATGCATCTGACTGCGTTCGTCACCAAAAATGAGTCACTGCATCTCTTGAAGTACTCACAACTTTCGGCTTTAAACAAAGCTGCAGAAAAATTATCATACTCACAAAAAAACATGTTTTTTTTGGAAATCTATGTGTCAACCTGCAAAATCTGTGCAAAAAGGAGCCCAGATGCATGCTATGAGGTACACTGCTTTAGACAGGGAAAGGATTTTGTTTTTACACATGTTTCCACATAACCCTACCTTCCTGGTTGCCGTTCTGAATGGTGACATTCTCTGTCTGCTCCATGGCATAATACTCAATGCCAGCAATCTTAATCAGCAGGCGGAGAGCCCGCTCGGAGGTGAGGGACTCCATGTGGGTCTTCTCCCGGCTGAAGATGCGGAAGGCCTGCAGGCAGGAGACGCAGGTTGTGGCGACAGGTTCTGCTCCAGGCGGGTCAGGAGACTGGTCACACATTTCTGGAACCACCGCCAAAAACGAATCATTCATACAGCTTAACGAGCTTGTGTTTAATTTAAAGGAAAGGTATCTAACCTTTGGTTTACTGATGAATGTTGCAATGAAAAGATCAAACCCTGCATATGTG
Source organism: Conus betulinus (assembly GCA_016801955.1). NCBI lineage: Eukaryota > Metazoa > Mollusca > Gastropoda > Neogastropoda > Conidae > Conus > Conus betulinus. Next base: position 134,251 of record JADBJO010002061.1, read on the forward strand.
ACCAATGTGAACGGACTGGTTTAATTTTTACATATGAGCAATATGAACACATTCGGTGTTCATATGTGAATAATGTAAACACACTGGCTAGGTGTTCAGATGTGACCAATGAGTACAGACTGGTTCAGCGTTCATACATGACCTTTTACGGACTAGTCTAATGTCTAGAGTTCATATATGACACATGTGAACAGACTATTTAGTGTTCCTATGTAATCCTTGTGAGTGGATTGTTCAGTGTTCACATGTGACCCTTGCGAGTGGATTGTTCAGTGTTCACATGTGACCCTTGTGAGTGGATTGTTCAGTGTTCACATGTGATCCATGCGATCAGACTGTGGAGTGTTCACATATAATCCATGTGATCAGACTGTGGAGTGTTCACATGTGATCCATGCGATCAGACTGTGGAGTGTTCACATGTGATCCATGCGATCAGACTGTGGAGTGTTCACATGTGATCCATGTGATCAGACTGTGGAGTGTTCACATGTGATCATGCGATCAGACTGTGGAGTGTTCAGACATGTCTCATGAGAACAGCTGGTTTCACGTCCAGCTGTGACACCAGGCTGAAATGGCAGACAGGCAATCCACAAAGCCACACGTCTCCCTGATGGAACTCGGAAGCAACTTTTTTTTTTTTTTTTTTTTTTACTTAACTTTAGAGGCAGCGTCAACTGAAGTGTTATATGTCAAACAACATCAAGAAAACATTTTTCGTGTAAATCATGAAGTGAACTGTCGGAG
>JADBJO010002061.1:140000-147500 GCA_016801955.1 Conus betulinus
CACACACACACACACACACACACACACACACACACACAGGCACCACATATGCATGCAGGCACACATACACATGTACACACACATATCCACACACCTGCACACACACACACATATCCACACACCTGCACACACTCACAGCTACTGCAAAAATCTGGAAGATCAACCAGAAATCTGAAACCACCACCACCACCACCACCACACCACCACCACCCCGGCTGTTTCTACACAGATCAGGTGATATGGTGAAATTAGAAAATGACCCTAAAGAATCACGATTTTCTATGTCTCAGTCCAATCAATCTTTTAGAAAAAATGCAATTGAGTTTAGCATATTTACTCCAGAGTTTATCAAAAGGAAAACTTGCAGATTTTGATATCATTTAGTTACTGATTCATTTTTTCCCTTTTTGTTAAACTTGTGTAAATGTTGTGAGCTCTTTTAGCATGCATGGATAGCGTGCTTTAGTATGGTGTAATGCTGTTGCAACAATATCTTTTTTTCAATGATTTCAATCTTAGAATAATTGATGAATAGCTTCTGTGCAGTAGCATTCACTGTTATGTCAGCAAAAGGTTATATGAAAAAATTGTTCTGGATCCAAGCTGTCTATACCACTGACTATTTTGACTAATTGTATCAGGTCACTTCTCTTTCTTCAAAGTTTTAAAGATGGTAAGTCTATCAAAGTGTCATCATCATCATCACTCTCTCTTCAGACATTTCATCTTGCATGCCACAAAGTATTGTTGCTCTTCTCCGAACTTTTTGTAACAGCAAAAGACTGCTTTTATCTGGTGTCAAATGACACTTCCGTACTCTGTATAAGGTCTTACAAATGTTATGAATAATATAATAAAATTATCATTGTCTCTGTACCCAAAAAGCCCGTTTAATATGTCCGAGCACCCTGGTTGCCTTTGCAACTGCATTAAAACGTTTACACAAAATCTTAAGTATTTCTCAAAACTTAACTCTAAGGCCTTTTTCAGTTGCATTTGCTTATATAAGCAGATTCTGTGCAAGAACAACACTTTAAAGTTACTTCTTTATGTTTGATGGAACAGCACCTGCATCCTACCCATAGACTTTTAGAGGCTTATACTTTCCAGCCTCACTCATTATCATTTGTAATTGTATGACAAGACCAGAAGCAAGTGCTTTAGTGACAATATACAATCACAAACCTTACCTCTTTGAATTCAGGTTTCAGGTCAGGAAAAGCAAACACCCTTTCATTCTGTAAATAACACAAGAGCAAGTGAATAATATCAATAATATTTTTTTTAATGCTTGGTATTATGAATAACAACAGAACTACACCTTCACAGCTCTAGCACGTGCATTGTCTGGGTTAACTTTATACTGACTTTGTGGTAAAGAGTTCAGATTGTTCATCATTAATGATCATCAATTTTTGCCATTTTTATTGGTCAAAATAATTCAAATGAAAAATTTTCAAAATAACCTGTGTGAGCAGTTGTGTGTGTATACACTTGTGTGTGTGTGTGTGTGTGTGTGTGTGTGTGTGTGTGTGTGTGTGTGTGTGTGTGCATATGTGTGTTTTGTGCATATGTGCATCACATTGCGTGTGTGTACAAGTAAACACCCTTTCTTTCTGTAAAACAAGAAAAATGAATAATATTAAAACATGCTCAAGATCATAAAGGACAACAGAACTACACTTTGTTGTTTAAAAGAGCTCTAGCATGTGCATTGTTTAGGTTACACTTTACACTGACTTAGCGGTAAACAGTTCAGATTGTTCATCATCATTGTGACCATTATGATTAAAAATGATATTGGAGAACAGAAATAATTCCAATGATTATCTAAAAATACTTTTTGTGTGTGTGTGTGTGTGTGTGTGTGTGTGTGTGTGTGTGTGTGTGTGTGTGTGCGCGCATGTGTGCACACATGTGTGTGTGTGTGTGTGTGTGTGTGTGTGTGTGTCTGTGGTGTGTGAGCGCATGTGCACGCATGTGTGTGTGTGTGTGAATGTGTGTGTGTGTGTGTGTGTGTGTGGTGTGTATGTATGTGTGTGAGTGCATGTGCATGTGTGTGCGTGTGTGTGTGTGCACGCGCATGCATGTGTGTCTATCACTGTGTATCTATCTCAATTGTTATCATCATTTATGTGTCAGGTAAGCGTTTATTGCAAATTTCAGTTAGCTACTTAATTAATCTTACCATGTCCATAAAGATGAGACACTTCTGTCAGCTCTGAAACTACTAATCTCCGTATCTTTAGCTTAATGAAAATTAAATTACCTCTCCCTCTCTCTCTCTCCCTCTCTCTCAGAGTGTGTGCGCATATCATATGTGTGTGCTTACATATTTGTGTGTGTGTGTGTGTGTGTGTGTGTGTGTGTGTTTGTGTAAATCTGATTCTCTTGGTCTGGTCCTGACAGTATGCCTTAGATTTCATTCTGTTTAATGCTCTGATTTACAAGCTTGCCCCAGATCTTGCCCCCCCCCCCCCCCCCCCCCCCCCCCCCCCCCCCCCTTCTTTCTGTAGAAATACAACAAGGAAAGAAAACGCCCGAACCGTTCTTATTTTCGGTGCAAGCGCATGCCAAACACAGCGAAAATAGCATTAACAATTCATTACCGCTATAAATAGTTCGGCGATCACACTGACCTGAGGCAGCGTATCACATTTGTGTAATCTTATTGTTTACGTGATGGCAGACCTAGTCAATATTTCTAAAAATATCTAACTAACCTCCATCTATGGTCATGATTTTCTGAACGTAACCAACTGAAGCAGCTTTGAAAAACCGAACCTGATAAACAAACAGCACAACAAATGGGTCCACAAAGCAGACGAACTTACTGCTGCATTGAAGCGTTTGAGCATGGCATCAAGCTCAGTCTCGGTTCCAGACTGCAAGATCTGAACATCACCTTCAGACATCATCTTGACTGTTTGTGCAAGTAACGTATGGAAGAGCAACAATCCAAGAATAAAACTAAATCACAAAATATATTATTCAGTGGGAGTTTGACGCATCGCAGAAAATGATCTTTTTTTGTTTTCGTCAGAGATGTACTGAAGGGTACGGCATTTTCATTTCCTCTTTGCGCACAACATTCATAATCATATTCATCTCTGACAGTTCACTGCAGATTGAGGTCAAATTAGAGGACTTCAGGTGAACCGGATTCAGTAAATATACAAGCAGCAGATATAGTGTTCTTTGGTTGTATGGATGTCGTTATTCACTGACAATATCCTTATTATGGACATTGTTCACAATATATTTCATACCCATTTAACATCAGTTCAGAACGAAAAAAAAATGGCCATAAGAATTCATTGTGGGTCGACTTCCTTTTCCATTATTTTAAATTCCTTCGTGGTCGTACATATTCCTAGCATATAAACAACATAACTTGATGTGATTTCAATGATTGAAGGAAAATCCTCTACTTATCAATTCACAATTTGTTATATTAACATTTATCTATACTTTACCCATCGACAAAAAAATCTAAAGAAAACAAGAAAGACTACTCAGCATCTAAAAAAGCCGCGAGGCTTACTACGCCCTAAAGTCAAGTTCAAGTTCAAGACTTCGGATAACTTCTACAAATGCCATTAGTAAGTTTCAAACTGCAAACGGAAGGTAAGGTAATGTTGCTCATAGCCCAGTCGACTGCAAAAGGCGACATCAGGGTTGTCACCACGTTTAAGTCAACTCACAAGTCATCAAAAAAACAAAAAATAAGAAAAGAAAAGAAAAGAAACACCATTCACACATCTCCTTATAATACACCTTCTAAAAACACACCAGAAACTTCGTTAAAAAATCTTTCTTTCGTAAAAAATCTTAGATCAGATGAAAAATGTTAATCCCGTTTACAAACTCAAGATCACGTCAGGTGGGATATCTCTGAACAAAGTTTTGATGGAGTCTGCTGTAAAGTGTTTTTTTATGTTTCATCGTGAAAGTCCGAACATTCTGAAAGAATTTGTCTCACTGTGATTGGCACATGACATGGAATTCACCACGGAGCTTCTTCACCTTTTAAAAGATAAGAGTGGGCATAAAACAAAAGATTTCAATACTTTTAAAAACCTTCTGGATACTAACGCAAAGTTAAATGTGTTAAAATTTCAATTTGATTGACAGAATAGAGTAAAAAAAATAAACCCTGAGCATATGCATGCATTATGCAACCACTGTTTAGTATATAAATAAGATTATTGGGACACTAAAAGCTGTGAGGCTATCTAAAGTCCCAAGTGAACTGAACTGAACTGAACTGAACATAAAACGAGTGGCCTATATGAAAACGGCACAAGACTGTCTCATCTTTACAAAAAATATACAAACAAATAGTGCAAATTAAGTAAACTTATAATGTGTGTGTGTGTGTGTGTGTGTGTGTGTGTGTGTGTGTGTGCGCGTGCGCACATGTGCATGCGTATGTGTGTGTGTGCGTGCGTACGTGTGTGCGTGCATGCATGTGTGTGTGTGTGTGTGTGTGTGTGTGTGCGTGCGCGTGCGCACATGTGCATGCGTATGTGTGTGTGTGCGTGCGTACGTGTGTGCGTGCATGCATGTGTGTGTGTGTGTGTGTGTGTGTGTGTGTGTGTGTGTGTGTGTGTGTGTGTGTGTGTGTGTGTGTGTGAGTGTGCGCGCGCGCTCGCGCGCACGTGCGTCTGTAGTAGCGATTCATTCACTATGAACATTACAAAACAAGGATTTCAACAGAGATGGTTGGAAAAGAGAGACAAGACAAGACAAGACAAGACAAAATTCTTTATTTACGGGGATAATAGATAAGCACTGACGTACATCCAGTCCTCGCCCTGAGTAGGGACTACAACATAAAGTGAAATGAAATAATGTAAGAAAGCAAACAAAGCGGTTATGCAATCATAATGGAACATGACATGAAAATAGAACAGAAATGAAAAATAATAATAAAAATGATAATTAAATTAAAATAATAATTATAATAAACAGACTAAAAAACAAACAAAAAAGAAATGAAAATAGCAATATTGAACGGGAAGGAGAGAGTGCGGGTGGGGGGTGGGGTCAAGTCAAGTCAAGTCAAGTCAAGTCAACTTTATTATCTCAATTTGAGAAATTAATTTGTGGTCACACACATTCACAGCAAATAAACAATATTTAGTCACATTACCCATTTTCTCACATATGACATACATTCATATAGAGGAATTTGGATTCAATTAAACATCTTCTCGGTTCATGAAATCAATGGACAGGGGAATAAACTTTGTTTAAATCTGACACTTCTGCATTTAACCGATCGATATCTTCGTCCTGACTGAAGAAGGTCATACTGATTTGCAACAACGTGGGTCTGGTCACACGTAATCTTCTTCGCTTTACAAACAACACAGCACCTGTATAGCTCACTCAGACTTTTTTGTCTCTCACCAACGATTTTTCCTCCCACGTTCACCACTTTCTCAAGCACATTCTGCTCTTCACAGTCAACCCACCATACCAACACATAAATGAGAAGTTAGAACAGATTCCAAGAAGCATGAATAAAATGTCCGAAGAATGTCAGTATTCACATGAAATGATCGCAGCTTGCGAAGACAATATAATCTGGTTTGACATTTTTTGTGGACATACTCAACATGGGATTTAAAATTCAGCTTATTATCTATAAAAGTTCCTAAATATTTGTATGATTCAACACGTTCTACTTCAGCACCTTTGATAAAAAGTGGTGGTACAGCTTTTGGATTCTTTCTAAAATCAATCAACATTTCTTTCGTTTTTGTTACATTCAGATCAAGATAGTTATGATCGCACCAGTCAACAAATCTTTGAACCTCCTTGAAGTAAACAGAATCAGAGTTGGAAAGATCCACAAGTGCTGAGTCATCTGAATATTTAATGTACAAAGTTGAATCACTTCCTGAACAATCATTTGTGTACAGAGTAAAAAGCACTGGTGATAAAAACAGTACCCTGGGGGGTGCGCCAGTTGAAATGACTCTGGAAGACGAAACAACACTTTGATATCGAACAGACTGTGTCCTCTGTGTAAGAAAATCAATTATCCAAAGAATGAGCTTGTTACCCACATTTATGTTAATGAGTTTCTTTGCCATCAGATGTGGTTGTATGGTGTTGAATGCTGATGAGAAATCAATAAAGAGAATGCGTACAAAGGAGGCAGGTTTTTCGAGGTGTGAAAAAGCATGATGGAGAAGTGTGAGTGTGGCATCATCTGTTGATCTGTTCTGTTGGTATGCGAACTGAAACGGGTCTTGGTACTGTGTAGTATCTTTTAAAACATAACCGAGGACAATTCTTTCAAGACATTTCATTGCAACAGATGTGAGGGCAACTGGTCGGTAATCATTTAAACAGCTTGGGTTGCGTTTTTTGGGAACAGGACATACAGTGGCATTTTTCCATAAAACAGGAATTATACATTCTCTAAGTGACCAGGTAAACAAACGACTGTAAACATAGGAGAGCTGAGAAGCACACACCTTCAACAATTTTCCACAGATATTATCAGGGCCCATTGCCTTTCTCACATTAAACGTTTGAAAAAAAAAAACTGAAATAAAACCTTGGCTGGGGGAAATGGAAATGTACTACAACGTACAAGAGTTAGCATGTATAAAAAAAAAAAATTAAAAAAAAACCAAACAGATAGTAATATGAATATGACAAAAAAAATCATGCTCCCCCCCCCCCCTCCCCCCCAATCAATCAAATGCAGTACACTGGAAACAGAACATGTTTATCATCATTGATGTCAGTTTCACAAAACGAACATCAGGTTGGAGTAAAGAATATAGGTTTCTGGATTCTGTATTCGACATTATAAAAGTAGTTACAGAGTCAGAATCAAAAACTTACTTGGAGAATATTTCGACAGGGTCGCCCTGTCGAAATGTTCTCCCAGTAAGTTTTTGAATATGAGTCTGTAACTACTTTTCTGATATCAGGTTGGAGCCTCCGTTTATCTGCACTATGTCATTTTTCAGTTATAACATTCAGAAATGATCCACACTGAAATACAATTTTAATTTGAGGGGGGGAAATCGACCAATTTTTCAGGTACAGCATTCAGTGTTCACACTGAAATACAATTTTGAATGAAAACAAAATAGATCTTTCCTTTGTCAGGTGTCCGTGCCAGCTGTGCTCAAAGAAACCAGTCATATTTGTCTTTCAATTCTGCAGTGTCCAGGTGTCCGTGCCAGCTGTGCTCAAAGAAACCAGTCATATTTGTCTTTCAATTCTGCAGTGTCCAGGTGTCCGTGCCAGCTGTGCTCAAAGAAACCAGTCATATTTTTGTCTTTCAATTCTGCAGTGTCCAGGTGTCCGTGCCAGCTGTGCTCAAAGAAACCAGTCATATTTGTCTTTCAATTCTGCAGTAAATCACTGCTCATTCTCTAAACCCCTGACACATCCAAACGATTCCAAATCCACAGAGCTTATTTTACTCTAATTGCTTACTTTTCTTTATTCATATTAAACTGCAAAACC
>JADBJO010002061.1:152500-250000 GCA_016801955.1 Conus betulinus
GATCTCTCAACGGGCTTTTCCTTCCAAATTTTGTTGCTTTTGTAAGTGTTGGTTTCCATTTTAGTTTTAAAAGCTCGTTCTGATGGATTACCTGGATTGATTACCCATTGGTACGTTGATGTAAGTATGTGATACTTTTAGTGAACAGCCAACAGGCTTTTAGAAGTTTAATGCAATTAAACAGATGCCCAAATCCAGTACAGTACACTTCAGCCATATTTGATTGGCTGCCCATTCATTCACTCACACAGTGAGTCATTGTTTGTATAAATTGTGTGTTTTGATGTCAATGTCAATTTGTTGTAAGTTTCAGTATTTAAGGCACTTGGAAAAAAATGTATATATGCATTTCACATTTTGAAAAAAATGCCAGAAGAGTTTTTTTTCCCCTTAATTATGTGGGGAGTTGTTAGGGCATCTTACTGAAGAAGTGCTCACCGGGTTCCTACAGTTCTGCAGATGTTAGTCCACTCTCCCAGAAACTTTTGAGGGATTCGAATATGACCACTAGGAGGTACACTGAAGAATAATCTGTCTAATTGAAAGATTGGTTTTCATCGCTGTTGAAGTCAGTTTAAAATGAAATGCTGTGAGCTAGGCTCATGTTGATCAGTGTACATAGCTGAAAACTTGCAATCAGGTTCAAGATGGTACAGCTACATCTATGAAAACATCATGGCTTCATGTGTTCATGCTTAGCTATGTATAAAACTTTTTTTTAAGTGTAAGGAGCCTTCTGACAACAAAATCTAGATACATTTGACCCCCAGTGTTTGTGTGTGTGTGTGTGTGTGTGTGTGTGCAAATGTGTGTGTGTGTGTGTGTGTGTGTGTGTGTGTGTGTGTGTGTGTGTGTGTGCGTGTGTTTGTGTGTGTGTGTGTGTGTGTGTTCACACATAATATTGGAGTTATTACAGTGGAACTGAAATTATATTATAATATTTATATTTATATGATAGAATTCAATGAGTTCATTTACATTCATTTTGCAAGTTTGACATAAAACGAAAAAAAGAGCAGGTTTTGATAATATTTCAGGTATGATTCATGAAGCTTTTCTTTCCCCTTTTTTGTCTTGGAGGTTTGCATGTCTCCTGGTGAAATCTGTTTAGATTGACAAGTTTCTTCTTGAGACAATAGAAGTTTTATGGAAAAAGGGAATGCTTTGTTAGATAACCTAGACTTAGTCAGATGTGTTAGAAAAAATTTCCTCTCAAAAAAGCTGGATGACTCAAACTTAGAAGATGGAAAGCTTCCTGAATACGTACTGATCAGTACATTCAAAAGTTGATCCCAGTACTTGAACTTTTTATTTACTTAGACCCATTGCTCTTGCCAGAGCATAGGCTATCAAGAACTGGATGCCAGCTTTCACAGTCCTGGGCAATCTTTCCTATTTTGCCCCAGCTGTAACCCATCTGTCTGCCTGGTGTCCACTTCCAGATCCAACCTCCAGGTGTTTCTCTGTCTTCCTTGCTTTCTCTTGCATTTGAACTTCTTGAAACTTGAAGTCAAAATAAAGTTGGAACACTGGTAGTTAAATTCCTCTAAAACAGTTTTTTTACCTACCAGCCCACTGTGGCGAAGTGGTTAGTGTTGCGGACTCCCAGATGGGAGGTCATGGGTTCGAATCCCATCAGTCATGTGGGTTTTCTGCTCGGACTGGCTCCTACCCAGAGTTGAGTTTGCTGCGGACTCGGTTGGGAAGACTGGGACCACACAGTCAAGTTCAGTTTCATCCACTTACTGGATGTGTTTCTGAGAGTGTTGCTCAAATTTCATGACCAACACTGCAGGTGCCTGTATCTCTCGGGCCTGGTTGACGCTGGGATATATTATGAAAGGAAGCATAGAGTACAGCCCTGTCATGTAGTCTCAGACCGAAATGGAAGTCCGTAGCATCATCTTAATCATCCTCATTCTCATCGGTCAGCATTAGAAAAGATGTCTCAATTTCTGTGGCTCTTCATGCCCTGTTGTCATGGTGACCTCAGTTTTTGATGTCTTCTCTATGTCTGTGGCTTTGGTTTAGTTCCGTCGGGGTCACCAATATCGGCGAGTCTATAGGGGCTGTTGTTCGATGGATGTGGTGTTGCCCTCCAGAGCGAGAGCTCACTCACGCCGGCTCCGTGACTAAGCAATTATTGTCGTCATTAGGGGGCTTAGTATGTGGTGTCCTGCGTATGTTAGATCAGAACAGGTGCCACTTAACACCACCGAAGTGACTGACTGACTCGGCAGTAGTGCAGTGTCTCCTCTGGTGGGTTGCCTCCTGATGACTTGAAGTTGACATTGACTGCTCCCTGTGGATTGCTGGTGCTGGGGCTGTGGCGGGGCTGACCGGGCTGTGGATGTGGATGGGGTGTCTGAATGAGTGGCGTGGGCATGCACTGCTCTGAGGTGGCGCAGAGGTTGGGACAACAACAACAAAAAATTTTTTTTTACCTATAAATCTAGCCAGCTTAGACTGAGATAGTAAGAATGTGTGTGTGTGTGTGTGTGTGTGTGTGTGTGTGTGTGTGTGTGTGTGTGTGTGTGTGTATGTGTGTGTGTGTACATGCTCGTGCTTACGTGCGTGCGTGCCTATGTGTGTGTGTGTGTGTGTGTGTGTGTGTGTGTGTGTGTGTGTCATCAATTGCAAACCCCATGGTTGTAAATTGTCATGACACTCTTTGATTTAGTGATTATTTGTCATTTGTATTGACCTTTCCTAACTGTCCTGTACATCTCATGGCAGTGTTTTCTGTGAGTTCACACAAAGAACAAACAGAACAAAGAAATCTGACCTATTTATAGCCCATTGAGGGGAATTGTTCACCTCAAAGCATGCTTTTGAAAGAAACTCAGAATAGTCAAATACTGTGTTATGAAAGACATAACGTGGAAAATGCATACAGTAAAACATGTACACATATTTACAAGTATGTTACAGTATAATATATGTATAGATGTAAAACGTACAAATACTCCTACATATTTACAAGTAAGTTACAGTATATGTATAGATGTAAAACGTACAAAAGTAACAAATGCTCCTACATGTATTTTGAGGTAAAGCCCTGTTTGTGATTAAGTCTTTTTGCTCCCACTTTTCAGAAAGGGTCAGACTGTGTGGGCTTTGGATTGTTGGAAGAAGGAACGCTGCTTACGGAGGTGTTTTCATTGAACGTGTGTCAGGGACTGTGGGAGTGCTCAGTCAGCCATGGCACGGAGGGGACGTCGACAGGTGCTTCAGCTGGATGACGTTTCCAGCTCACATTCTCCCAGTGAGTGTCCAGCATGGACAGTGGTTTTTCTCCGATGAGGCAGTTGGAGGATGAACTTTCTTGTTTGAAAATTTTGTGGCTAATCCGACCATATCTGATTTAAAAAGAAAATGTCAATGTTTGTTGCTTTATGTGAGCAAAAACTCTTACATGTGTTGGAAAGATGCTTGTTATAAAAGATTATGTAAAGTAAACCTGTGATAAATTGTTGATGATCCCAAATTATTTTTAGAAGGGTTGAATTAATTTGTTTGTTCATTCAGTGTTCAAGATTTCCAATATTCACTTTTCTCTTTTTTTAATTTTTTTTATTTGGTTAAAAAGCATGCTGAAAACACTGAAACGCAAGGTGTAAATTTTCAGTATTTCTGTCACCAGGGCCCAGAGGATTTGCACCTGCGCCAAGTGAAGAAGTCAACAGAAAAATGAGTAAGTCTAACCTTGTGAATTCTGTAGATTAGAACCTCTCACTGTCTCTGCCTCACTGCTAATGTCTCCATAAATCGTTAAAGAAACAGGTGGATGAGCAAGCAGGGTGGGGTAGGGTGGGGTTGAAGTGGATGAGGGGGGATTGGGAAGGGGGAGGAAGTTGGAGTGTGTATGAAATGGTGGCAGACATGAGCAGAACTGTCTGCAGAACCAGCCATTGTGGTGAAGTGGTTAGCGTCGCAGACTCCCAGCTGGGAGGTGTGGGTTCAATTCCCATCAGGCCCTGTGGGATTTGTCTGCTCTTGCCCAGAGTGAAGAGTTTGCTAGGCTCAGTTGGGAAGACTGGCAGAACAGTCGAGTTTCATCCACTTGATGGATGCGTCTCTGAGAGTGTTGCCCAAATTGCTCACCAACAGGGTAGGTGTCTGTATCTCTTGAGCCTGGTCGATGCCCGGGTAAATTATGCAACTAAGCCCTGTCATGCAGTCTCGGAGCAGAATGGAAATCTAGCATCATCATCGACATTTAAAAAAAAAAAAAAGTCTCGAATTCTGTGGTCCTTGATGTCATGCTCTCATGGTGACCTCAGTTTCCATGACCTCTCCATGTTTGTGGCCTAGATTTGATTCCGCCACGGTCACTGGTATTGGCAAGTTCATAGAGGTTGTCAATGGAAGGATGTGGTAGCGCTCTCTGGAAGAAGAACTCATATATGCCGGCTTCGCAACTAAGCAGTTATTGTCATCAGTTGGGGGTTTAGTAGGTGGTGTCCTGTATGTGTTAGATCAGAACAGGCACCACTGAATAACACCGAAGTGACTCGGTAGCAGTGCAGTGTTTCCTCCAGTGGTTGGCTCTTGATGACTTGACATTGACTTTTCCCTGTGGATTACCAGTGCCAGGGCTGCGGCAGGCCTGGCTGGTCTGTGGCTGTGGACAGTGTCGGAATGAGCGGCATGGGTGCTCTGCCACTGAGGTTGCACAGAAGATGAGACTGCAAAAAAAAGAAAAAAAAAAAAAACCCTGTCTACAGATGAAGAGAACAATGTTCCAGAAAGACCTGAGGTAGAGGGTCTGTAGTTTTCTGGGGAGATGTCACTGTGAACAGTGTAATACTACTTGTACAGTCTGTGCTTTTCTTGTAGCTCTACTTGCACAGTCTTTGCTTTCGTTTAATACTTCTTGGACAGTATGTGATTTTGTTGTTGTAAGACTGCTTGTACAATCTATTCTTTCCTTGCACAACTTTTTCTTTTGTTGTGTTACTGCTTGTACAGTCTTTGCTTTTGTTTTATTACCTGTACAATCTTTGCCTTTGTTGTAATATTACTTGCACAATATTTGCTTTTGTTGTACTCTGCTTTACAATCTTTGCTTATGTTGTTGTACTACTTTAAGTTTCACCAACGTTATTACCACTGTGATACTAGTTTTACTTGAAATGAATTTGTGTTAGCTGTTGTATACTATTTTCTGACTTTGCTTTTGATACAGTATTAATTGTGCCAACTTTACTTTTGAAGTAAAATTACTTACTAACTTTGCTTTTGTGGCAGTATTACTTTTATCAAGTTCACTTTAGCTCTGATACTGCTTTTTTCAACAGTAGCATTATTTTTATTAATTTTGCTTCTGCTGTCATACTGCTTTTTGGCAGTATTACTTTAATCAACTTTTGCTTTAGGTCTGATGCTGCTTTTTGACAGTATTACTTTTGTCAATTTTTGCTTTAGCTCTGTTACTAGATGTACCTACTTTTTAATTGGCGAGTGAGGGAACATTAAATCACAGCCCTAGGGATGGAATGGGATAATTCTGGTCTGTAGATGTTATATGTAATAATTGTATTTCATAGCATCAGTGAGCTAATTCTTTTCTTTCTTTTTGAACTAATATGATAAATAGAAGTTTAAAAATAGACCTTTCAGACCTGTTTACTCATATGATTTTGGCATATATTGTACACATGTTTGCGAAAATACAAGAAATACTGATAAATCAAGGAAAAAGGAGCCAACAAAAAATCTCAATGTTCTTGAGCATTTGTAGAAAATGTTTTTTTTTGACTTGCGGTTTGTAACCATAGCAGGGGAGGGGTTGGAGTGGGAGGCTTTGACCAAAGAGCTACAACTCTTGCTAACTTTTGTGCTTTAAATCACATCAGACAGTGTCTTCTTCTTCAGCAACATACCCTGAAACATCGGGAAAAAAATATATGGGGAGAGAGCATGAGTTTATGGCAGAGTATGTGGAGAATTGGGGTTTAAAGGAATTCTGTGTTAGGATCTATTTTTACTGTTGTTAATGAGAGATGAGAGGGTCACTAATGGAAGAAGCCTCTGCACTGCGTGATGATGGCAGGTGAAAGCGAACCGAATGCCTCCCCCCACCCCCATTTTACAGAAATTCTATACTTGCTATACTTGCTCTGTGTTAAGAAAAAAAGTTTTTTTGTTTCTTTTCTTTCTTATTTTTTTTCTTTCTTTTTCTTTTTTTTTAATTTACACCAACAGCACTTTAGGGGTAAACAGGTCCCACCTTTGTTTTCTGCTGCCAGGGTGATCTGCCTCAGTGAAAGTATGATACTGGTATTGGGACTGATCAGTTCTTTCATTCATAGGAACAGAAAAAATATTCATTTTAGGGTGACTTTTACTCAGCTTTGCATGTTTGCACCACCTTTGTGTGTGATGTTGCCTAAGTGTAACTTGGGTTCCTAATTTCAGTGTGAGCTCTGTGTTACCAAACGGGCCAGGTAATCAATGGGTTCATTTTGCACTGGAAAGGCTTTCAGGCAGGGGTGTACGATTCATTACCAGTTTAGCTCTGAACTTTAACACTGCATGCTAGAATTAATTATTTTGCCAATGTTGCCATATTGGCATGCTCCCGTTTGAGCACCAGCCTGTTTTTTGTTTGACTCCAGCTTCGAACCCTTTGCTGAGCTTGGTGGGCTACACCAGTGATGCTTCCTCTGATGAGGACAGCGACGACAACAACAGCAGAGCAGGGGATAGAACTCCTCCCAGCAGCAGTGCCAAGAGAGGGGTCGGAGTTCAAGACGAGCAGGTGCTGGAGATCCCTCTGCCTGTGGAGGCAGAGCCACTGAAGGGTCCAGAACTGCAGAGCATCCCAGAGCCATCAATGAACCCAGAGCCAGTGAAGGGCCCTGATCTCCAGGAGGCAGCAGAACCCTCTGTAAGGGCAGAGTCGGTGCAGGAGGGGGAGCCAGCGGCTGTGGAGTCCATGCTGGACATCCCTTTGCCTGAATCGTCAGGGTCGACCCCAGGCTCCCAGGCAGTGAACGGTGGAACTGGGAGTGGTATGGAGTCCGAGCTCGCCAACTTCTTTGCTGTAAGTGGATTTGCTGAATTGTGTGTGTGTGTTTGTGTGTGTGTGTGTGGGTGTGTGTGTATGCATGTGTGTGTGGAAGTGTGAGCGGATATATCTTCATGAATAGTATGCAGTTTTACGCTTTATGTTTTTGAAAAAAGAGCGCAAACGTGAGCGCGTGCACGCGTGTGTGTGTATGTGTGCGTGCGTGTGTGTGTGCTTGTGCAAGCAGACCTGGTTAGATTACGATTTTTCCATATTTAGCCTGGGAAAAATTGTTAAATACAGAAATGCGACATTGTTGAGAGTAATGTTTTAAAAGGAGTTTGTCTGAATATGGAACAAAATCAAGCTGTTTGTGAATTGATCTCAGTTTGGCAGTTCGTCGGCCCAGTGATCTCAGAACTCGATAAGCTTGGTTGTTATCGCTAATAACAATAGCAGACTATGATTGTGTCTTCAGTATGTGCTGTGTAGGATCTTGACTTGACACCATTTCGGCTGAGCTCGACAGCTGTGTTTGTTATCATGCAAACTGCGGACACTTTTGCAGCAAAGAATAAATTGCCAATTTCAGTAGGTGACCATGACAACATTTGCCACCGTCATTTAGACAAAGCTTTGTTAGTCTGCAGTTTCACAACTGAATCGTTGAGGCTTCATCACAAACTTCGAAAGCTTCGAGATTGCAAAAGAAGTTTTCCAACTCGATCAAGTTAGCTTCGTCTGTGTCAACCTCTGAATGCTTTTGCGTAAAGTGAATTCGTTTCTGTAACAAAGTCATGATGAAACACATCTGTGCCATCTCTTTTATGTTTTTTAAAACTAAATGGCAGTTTGCATGAAATCCATGCCGAAGCTGCTGCCTTCGCTGTTTGGCAAAACTTCAGTGTCTGCCATTGGAGCTGACTGAGTTTTGATGTAGTATGCTTGCATGTGTGACATATAGAAATACACAACCTGTGCTTCTTATTTGCCTAAATATAACGATGGTTGAAACAAATTGACTAGCCCTTTTCCTTAAATATGCATACTTGTTCCGTGGAGTTCCTGCATTATCGTCTTTATTATTGTTGAAAAGAAACATTCCTTTTAACATTTTTTTCTAATCTGTCTAAAGGTTCCCTTCCTCCCCCCTCACCCTCCGCCCCTTCCTCCCTTCCATCTCTTATACCCCCAGCTGTCCTCATAGCAACTTCAGACGACTTTTGAAGGAAAATTTAGCTGCAAATGCGTTTTAAGAATGTTTGGTAGTATCATAAATAATAATGATAACAATAGAAGTAGTAATAATAATAATAGATGAGACCATCTTCAAAGTAATGTCTCTTAAAGGGGAATGGGAAAGTAGAATTCAGAACAGAGAAATTTATGACATTTTTGTGAAACAAAAGTTTCGTAGCACCTCACCACCTCACCTCGCCTCTGCCTCTCTGTCTGTTTTCTCTCTCTCACAGTCACACACACACGCGTGCATGCACGCACACACGCATGCATGCACGTACGCACGTATGCATGCACATTTCCCATTCTCACTACAAACGGCTGAGCAAATCAGAGTAACTGAAAACTGGATGGTTTACTGAGACTGACAAGATTTTTCTGAGAGTGATACGATTCCAGGGAGGTATAACATTTACTAAACAGGTCTGACTGTGGATAAAATAGTTACAGAACTGATGGTTTTTGTCCTTAAGAAGTTGAACTTTGAGATTCATTTGAGCTGTTTTTGCTTGTTATGGTGTGGATAAAATAGTTATGGAACTGATGGTTTTTGTCCTTAAGAAGTTGATCTTTGAGATTCATTTGAGCTGTTTTTGCTTGTTATGGTGGGGATTATCAGTGGATAAAATAGTTACAGAACTGATGGTTTTTGTCCTTAAGAAGTTGAACTTGTGAGATACATTTGAGCTGTTTTTGCTTGTTATGGTGTGGATAAAAATAGTTACAGAACGGATGGTTTTTTGTCCTTAAGAAGTTGAACTTTGAGATACGTTTGAGCTGTTTTTGCTTGTTATGGTGATCAGTATTGTGCAGAGTGTTTGCAAGATAAAACTGATTATGTTTTATATGTATTTATATACATGCTTACATCCAGTATAGATGAAGGGCACGAAACAGTTAAAAAAGAAAAAAAACGGAAACAGAAAAGCAGCAAAAAGATGTAAAGGTATCTGACTGTTGACAAAAAAATGAAAGGTATCCGAGTGCTAAAACTTATAGGAAAATTTTAAAGGAAAAGTTAATTTCATTGCAGCTCGTCTTGGAATTAAAATGGTATCACTTTATACCGCAGGAAAAAAATATGTTACATAATGTGTTGTATTTGAATTCTGATTTTTGTTTCAAAATAATGAAAACTATGCCAGTGGTGAGTAATTACAGAAAAGGTAAACAGGTCTGGTTGTGTGTGTGTGTGTGTGTGTGTGTGTGTGTGTGTATGTGTGTGTGTGTGTGTGTGTGTGTGTGTGTGTGTGTGTGTGTGTGTGTGTGTGTGAGAGAGAGAGAGAGAGAAAGAGAGGGTGGAGATAAGAATAGATTTGGTGCATGAGAGGGGGGGGTGGGTGGGGGAAAAGAAGGTTGGGGACGAGGACAGTGTTGGTTTATACTGTTGACAGAATGCCCAGATTGATCTATCAAGCAGTGGGTAATTCACCGATGGCTAAACTGATGACAGGATCTTGGTCTTCACATAAAATGTCTGATGACCACAGCAGGTATGAGATATCACCAATATCAAAAGTATGAACACGCTTTCAGCAACTGAAACTTGCTTTTGAAGGTTGAAGAGTCCAAAACAGAATCACAGTTGATATGGAGTAGGTAGTATACTCAGAAAATACAAAAATAGAAGTAGCTGGAAACTGATGAAAAGTAGGGTCATAGGCCATTCTCAGCAGGTTGTGTGAAACAATCCTTGCAACTTTATGTACCTTTTACTAAGTTTCAGTATGATGGGTCACATATGGTGATATGACGAAGGTTAAATCAACCAACAATGCCCTCTCCCTTTCAAAAAAAAAAAAAGTAAAAAAAGGCAGCTTTAGCCTGCATTCATGTTCAAAAACAAGAATACACACTGATCTCTCTCTCCTCTGATTCTGCAGGAGATTAAGCAGATCGAGTCAACCACTGCGGAAAATGCCACACCAGACATGGAAGAGGCCCCTCTCCCCACGACCTCTGACCTCCCCTCGACCAATGAGCCTCCCGCAGTCGCTGACTCTAGCCAACCAGAGGTGGCAGACCTTGGCTTCATTCCAAGGCCTGATGCTTCAGTGTCCCCTGCGCCAGAGGAGAGAAAGCCGACACCTCCTGCCCGAGGAGAAGGCAAAGTCAGCTTCCAGCGCCTACCGGTCCATGTTTGTGAAGGGAGCATCAGAATTTGTCAAGGTGGAGAAAGAGGAGAAGAAGGAGAATGGGGAAGAGGTGGAAGAGTTACCAGAAGGTAATTGTTTTGGTGGGCACCTTTCAGTCGCACGCAAATAGATACTGTAGTACTGACCTGGAAACATTGAAAACAAAATTTGGTCTTTAAAGTGAGGAGAATTTTGTTATCGAGATGATTCTTGAATACACTTAGAGGGCAGTAATTTTCCCCTGAAGAATGAAATTTTCAAAATTGAAAGTCATTATTTGCAGGAAAATCTACTACATAAAAAGAAGGGTATTTAGTAGGAGGTATATATATAGCACAAAGGCAATATTTTAATGTTACAGGCAAGTGCTTAAAGGTAGAGAGCATTTATTGAGAAAGTCTGCATTGGGGGTTTCCCTGTCCTTGACAGATGCTAGCTGAATGTGCATTTGTGTCTACCACAAGGACTTGCTGATGAGCAGACACAGACTCACATGTTTGTCTAATGGAAAATTCAGCACATGTTTGATGCACACACACGCACACATGCGTGCGTATGCATGCGTGTATGTGCGCACATACAGACGGACAGACACAGACACACGCACAAACACACCAAACACACACACACCATACGTACAACATACTGTTGGATGCACACTAACCAGGGGTTGTAATGCTTTTTGCCATTCTGTGTTCAGGGATGCAATGCTTGCAGAAAAATGTGTTCATGATAACGTCCCCCCTCCCCCAATTTTTTTTTTTTTTTCAATTGTAATCTACAAGCAGAATTGAATAGGACTCAAAATGCAGACACACAGTTTGCTCACATTATTCACGTGTGCAAGAGTGGCTGAGATGTCTCCTTTGCCACTACTGTTTGGTAGCTGTAACATCGTCATCTGTCATCGGCTTGCTAAGTTGATTTCCGTTGAAGTCAATGGCACACATTGATTTTCCACATCCATGTGTCTGTGTTTTATGGCTCCATTGAACATGCATATTCATATTACTTCAATTCTACAACTTCACTTGTTTAAATAATCTGCTTTATTCCAGTTCCACCATGCTCATACCTGTGTGGGAATGTGGGATTTGTCTGGCCAGTTGCAAAGTAGATCCGAAGTCAACTGTTTGCTCAACAAATGACAGAACGAGCTAATTTGTGCCTTACCCATCCCAGTGTCCTCACTCAGGTCAATGTGCACAGCACATGGGTATATGTTTGCCAGCTGGTGCTGAGGGCCACGGCATGATTCCCTCTGCTGAGGGGACTGTCTCAAAAGGCAGTTTTGTAGTGCAGGCTATTTTTTTGAAAATGCATTCACTTTTGTGGGAAGAGGTGGAAGAGTTACCAGAAGGTAATTGTTTTGGTGGGCACCTTTCAGTCGCACGCAAATAGATACTGTAGTACTGACCTGGAAACATTGAAAA
This sequence comes from Conus betulinus, assembly GCA_016801955.1. Classification (NCBI taxonomy): domain Eukaryota; kingdom Metazoa; phylum Mollusca; class Gastropoda; order Neogastropoda; family Conidae; genus Conus; species Conus betulinus. The sequence goes on from JADBJO010002061.1 coordinate 164,320, forward strand.
CAAAAATTTGGTCTTTAAAGTGAGGAGAATTTTGTTATCGAGATGATTCTTGAATACACTTAGAGGGCAGTAATTTTCCCTGAAGAATGAAATTTTCAAAATTGAAAGTCATTATTTGCAGGAAAATCTACTACATAAAAAGAAGGGTATTTAGTAGGAGGTATATATATAGCACAAAGGCAATATTTTAATGTTACAGGCAAGTGCTTAAAGGTAGAGAGCATTTATTGAGAAAGTCTGCATTGGGGGGTTTCCCTGTCCTTGACAGATGCTAGCTGAATGTGCATTTGTCTACCACAAGGACTTGCTGATGAGCAGACACAGACTCACATGTTTGTCTAATGGAAAATTCAGCACATGTTTGATGCACACACACGCACACATGCGTGCGTATGCATGCGTGTATGTGCGCACATACAGACGGACAGACACAGACACACGCACAAACACACCAAACACACACACACCATACGTACAACATACTGTTGGATGCACACTAACCAGGGGTTGTAATGCTTTTTTGCCATTCTGTGTTCAGGGATGCAATGCTTGCAGAAAAATGTGTTCATGATAACGTCCCCCCCTCCCCCAATTTTTTTTTTTTCAATTGTAATCTACAAGCAGAATTGAATAGGACTCAAAATGCAGACACAGTTTGCTCACATTATTCACGTGTGCAAGAGTGGCTGAGATGTCTCCTTTGCCACTACTGTTTGGTAGCTGTAACATCGTCATCTGTCATCGGCTTGCTAAGTTGATTTCCGTTGAAGTCAATGGCACACATTGATTTTCCACATCCATGTGTCTGTGTTTTATGGCTCCATTGAACATGCATATTCATATTACTTCAATTCTACAACTTCACTTGTTTAAATAATCTGCTTTATTCCAGTTCCACCATGCTCATACCTGTGTGGGAATGTGGGATTTGTCTGGCCAGTTGCAAAGTAGATCCGAAGTCAACTGTTTGCTCAACAAATGACAGAACGAGCTAATTTGTGCCTTACCCATCCCAGTGTCCTCACTCAGGTCAATGTGCACAGCACATGGGTATATGTTTGCCAGCTGGGTGCTGAGGGCCACGGCATGATTCCCTCTGCTGAGGGGACTGTCTCAAAAGGCAGTTTTGTAGTGCAGGCTATTTTTGAAAATGCATTCACTTTTGTGAATATGCAATATGTACGACTGCAGTTTGAACCCCTGACTTATTCAAACATGTGCACACTCGCACAAGCACATAGATTGATAAATGTATACCCAGTTACCTGTTCCTGCCGATAAATGTACACCCAGTTACCTGTTCCTGCCGCAATGATAATTCTTATGCACAAATATGCATCTCTGATATATAAGATTCCCATCTGATGTACCCGAATTCAGGCCAGTGTGTCACTAAAACATACCAGAATGTACTGTGATGCAATGATTGTTCCTGTACGCATTACAGCGCTGAGCAGCGCGTCATGCAAAAGCACTTTAGTCTGATCCACCAATTGCAGTTGATTAAAACTTATCTTTCCTCAACGTTTTAGAGCATTCTGAATCCATGAACAGCTTCTGCTTGAGAACGTTCTCTACTACTGATGGACTACCCAGTCTATGATTGGACTGCAAGATCACATGATTTGGCCAAGTGTGAAAAGCATGTAAAATTGGAGGAAATTGGACTTTTCAGATTGAAAATTGACAGTTCAGATGTGATCGGGATGGTAATCTGTCGAATGGAACAAAAGTCAGAGTGATGTATGGAACATGGCCCGTTAGGATAATTAAAATGACTCTGTTTTGGACATATGATGATTGTGCTGCACACGGTGTGGTGCCAATATTCATCACTCGCCTCTAGTTTGTCTCTTGTATTTGATGATCACTTCTTGGCAGCTGGAACATGGGTAGCAGTGAAATATTTCAGCACTTGACGGAAATGGTTCTTGTCATGGTAATTTTGTGATGATAATTGAAGGGGACCTCCCACATATTAAGGTTCACCGTTGAAATGCTGATAGTGTAGACGTTCAGATTCATTCTGTGTGGTTGAAAACAGTTTACTAACATTAGAACACAAATCTGAATGGATAATGTTTAGCACAATATGGAGACTTTGTTTGTTAACTTTGTTATTAGCACTTCATCCAGTTCAGCCTCATTCTCTTTGTCTGTGTATTTGTGTATTCTCTGTGTGTGAGTCAGTCAGAGCACGCACATGCGAGTGTGTGTGTTTTTCAGTATATTTCTAGCAGTAATAAAGTGTGACCCCCCACCCCCCCCCCCCCCCCAATATTTTTGTGACCCCATGAAAATGTGGAAACAAATTTTTTGCATTGAGTCTGACCCCCTGATTTTTAGGAAATGATTGAGAATGCTACAACAGACAGCGACAGTGAAGTCCTATTCTTATGCATTTGGGCATCATTTCTTGCCTCTCTCTCTCTCTTTCTTTCCATGTGTGTATTTTTCTCATTTCATACATGATCAGTGCATAGTGCATTGTGATGGCAGTGTACAGAAAATGTATCTATATTTCCGTTGTTTCTTAGAGGAAAAAAGTGTGTATGTATGTGCACCTGGACCTGCAAGTGCGTGTGTGAATGACTGAGTGCATGCGAGCGTGCATGCTTGCATGCATGCGTGGGTGAGCTTGTGTGCGTTTCAGCGGATGGATGTGCCTGTGCTTGTGTTCATGTGAGTGTGCATGGGTGCTTCAGTGCTGGTTACGTGCCATAATGCTGGTTTTTAATGATGGCTGGTGCCGGTGATGCCGATTTTTAAAAATCTGAATAGCAACAAAGTTTTTGAAGATGGTTTTAATCGGACAGCAGTTCCACTATTCGTTTGAATTCCAAACCCAGTTTTCAATGCACTCTGTTCTCGCTCTTCTGTGCTGGAGATACAAAGTACTCCACTTCCTTCATGTCAACTTGACACCACGGACATACGCACAAGTGAAAGGTAATGCGTGGCAGTTTAGCAAGACAGCAGAACAGTTGTCACAATGATGTTTTTGGCAATAGGCGATGTCTCAAGGTTAGAGGAGGTGGAGAAAGGCGGCGTGCGAAATCGATGGCAAAGGGAATGACTGATGGAGAAGGTTACAAATGGCAAAACGTGGTTTGGGCTACAGAAGATGGACATGCCAGGGGTGGCTTCTGTTCCGTTTTGTTTGAAGACCTCAGACTTCAGAAGATTTCAGATAGTGACCGCAAATTTTACAGTGGCTTCATTCCTCTTGTGTGGCGATTTCAGATTTGATGCAAAGACTGCATTTGTAGAATAGATGCGTTGTGGCTTCTTATACAAAGTATATATCTGCAGCCATCTGCCAAAAATACGTTCATGTAGTCACTCTAGTTTTCAGTGACTACAAAGTCAGGAGTATAACTCATAGTGACTTCAGAAGACAGTCTTGAGTACCTCTTTATTTCAAAAATACAATTTACAGTGTATGGGGATTGAAGATAAAAAAAGTATATGTAGATAAAAATTGAAACAAAAAATGAGAGGAAGAAAAAAGATCTTTGATTTTTTTCAATAAAGTGCGTTTTAGTTGTGGTTTCTGTATTTATTTATGAACTTCCAGCTTTAATTTCAGTTTACATCCAATGAGAGCTATTCGTTTGCCTTCTAAAATGTGTTTTTTATTTCAGCTTCAGGGGGGCCTTGCCCCCACTGACCCTCCAACAGGGATGCTACCTCTATACCCCATTGGGGTGTAGGCGGCTCCTGGACCCTCTGCCTTTCAGGTTTTTACAAATCTATTGGGATCACCCATGTGTATGTCGTTTGTGGAGGAGCATGGAGATAACTGTTCTGTATAACTGTTCTGTATTATCAGAGCCCGTGAGCGATTGGCAGATGGTGCAGGACGACGCAACGGGCTATTACTACTACTGGAACATGGTCACCAACCAGGTGACGTGGGAAAATCCCCCGACTACACCCAGTTCCTCCTCCTGCTCCACAAGGAGTACCAGGAGCGCCTGGCTGCCATCCCCAAAGACAAACTGCAGCGCATGATGGAAAAGAAGAGGTGAGAAAGCACATGGATCGGGAGAGAGAACAGCTTTTTTGCCCCCGGCCCCTACCCCTACCCCCTACCTTCTTCAGTTAATAACATAGATTACATTGAAGAATGAAGTGCTGCTGAGGCAGTGCTGAGGCAAGTGTGAAAGTAACGACAAACTGTGCAAATGTAAAAAAAAAGTGTTTTAAGCATTACACCCTCTCTCTCCGAAAATTACTTTGGTACAGTTGTATGAGTAATGTCAGTTTGGATGTTGTAAACTGGGGATGAAGAACTGAAAGTTCAAAAAAAAGAGTGTGTGTGTGTGTTTATTTCCTCTATGTTGATTACGGTTTTAATTTGTAATACCAGTCGAAGTAGAAACAAAAAAAGAACAAGCAAATAGGAAAGCACCAAAAGCAGCCAAACAAGCAAAAAAGAAAAAAAAAATCAACCTTGCTAGGATTCAGTTATATTTGTGTACAAAATGTGCATTAAGAAGGGAATGTAGGTCAGTGTAGAACAGTACCAGTGTAGGCCCTTTGCAAACTGATAGGCCAGAGATAGGCAGGTGTGTGGACTGAAAGATGTGTAGCAGACGACCTTCCTAACATTACACTTTGGCCGTAAAGATTTACAAACTGATAGGCCAGAGACAGGTCTGTGAACTGAAAGATGTTTAGGAGAAGACCCTCCTAACATCACAATTTGGCTGTAAAGATTTACAAACTGATAGGCCAGAGACAGGTCTGTGAACTGAAAGATGTTTAGGAGGAGACCCTCCTAACATTACAATTTGGCCGTAAAGATTTACCTCCCAGTAGTGACACCCTCTGAACAATTTTTTTTTATTTTTTATTTATTTATTTTTTTGGTTTGGGGTTGCTTTCACCTGAAGCAACAGAACAGTAATAGAGCTGTAGTTGATTGCATTCATTCTTTATTGGCTTTGATTGTTTTCAGACACGGGGACAGCTCAGGACGTGAGTCATCTCCAGCCCCCCCAGTTCCCGATCGAAGAAAGAGAAGAAACACAAGAGAGACAAACATCGTAAGGAGAAATCAGAGCCCACCTCCTCCCTCCCGGCTGTTGAGATAGGCCCACAGTTACCTCCCATGCCAGCAGAAGACAGCAGCACCGAGGTCAGTGTGTCGGCGGATCAGTCGGACACTGGAACAACAGATGAGGTCAGAACCACAGTGTCGCCTCGACCCTCGTCTGAAGATGGGAAAGAAGGAAAGGCAGGTGAAGCCCTGGACTCTGCAGTGGACTCTACGTCGGTCAGCTTGCCACAGGATGTGGAGGCCATCTTTTGATGAGGCCCTGTCTGTAGTGTCGGAGAGTCATGCTGACTCGAGTAAATCTGACAAAGCGTTTGACATGTTCAAAGATAACACATCGGTGGCAGGTCAGCTTGTGATGCCCGTTGTGACGTCCAGTTCGGTGATGGAAGCCCTGTCTCTTGCTCCTTCCATGGATGTGACGACATCATCTGCTGCTGTGGACAGTTCAAACCATCTCTGCGGAATCCTCCAAATCAGGATCCCCCTACTCCGGCTGAAGGGGATGCGGCTATGATGTTTGCTGGTGCTGGTGCTAACACCTCGGTGGTGTCGTCATCGTCTGTGGTGGTGTCTTCTGTCTCACTGCTGAAGAAAGCCAGCAAGGGGGACAGCGGTGAAGGCATGGTGACCAACAGTGGAGTCAATGATGGTGGGCTTCCAGAGGAAGAGGAGAATGACCGTGACGTGGATTTTGATGACCTCGATGACATTGACCGTGCCTTGGAGGAAGCACTGGAGAAGAAACTAGAGAAGAAGAAGGTGAGTGGTGAAGTGTTGAGGTAGAACAAAAGTAGTCAAGATAAACGGGAAAAAAAAAAAAAAAAAAAAAAAAGGAGGGAAAAAAAGACACAAACAAAAGCATATAAAAAATTTTTTAGATGATTTGGTTCTTTCACATCTGTTTGAAGATTGGATTGTCAAAGCTTTGGGCATATTTATTTTCAGAAAGCTCTGAATAAAACTTCTTGTTTTTAACCTCTGTGTTACTACCTATACTACAAACACGCTTTTCGTGGTCTCAATTTTCAGGAGGAGCTACAAAAACTGGAAAACCACTGTGAGGAGGACATGATGATGCCTGACAGCCATCCCTTAAGCTCTCCCGTCCCCACACATTCCAGCCAATCAGACAACTTGGAGCACCTGGCTGGCTTGGCTTCAGCTGAGGCAGAATCCACAGTGTCCAGCTCGGTGAAAGCCACAGCGGGATACAGTCATGTGACTGCTCCATCTTCCAGGTCCTCCTCGGCAGCCAGCGATAAAGATGGGGATGACAGTGTGGAAGGGAGGTCCGACTCGTCCCGACCTAAGCGATCAGCTGCCGAGTCCCTCCACGAAAGATGACGGCTCCAGAAGGCTGGAGCCTGTGCTAAAAAGGCTCGGCTTGTCGCATACGAAGCAGGTATGTGGACATGGATAGGCTGGTTTTCTTAGTTCCCTCTGTCAGAAAGTTGCTTTCTCTCAGTCATTTTCTCTTTGTCTCTCTCTCTTTTACTAAAGATATTTTTCTCTGTCTTTTGCCTCCTTGATTAAATCTGTTGTGTGTTAATGATTATTGGCTAAAATGTGTATCCTTTATTTCCGTAGCTGTGATGCTGTATATTCATTTTCAGATTAGTCCATAAGTATAGATTCGTGAGTCTCGTTTTCTTTTTGGTAAGTGTATGTAACAGAGCTGCTCTAAACATATCTCTCGCTTTAAAAATGATGTTACACTGTTTGTTAAAAAATACATGATTTTTATTACACAAACTCTTTTTTTTTTACATGAGGTGGAGTGCAGTAAATAGATTGGATAATCTTATGGGACCTAGTAGGTATTGCCCAGTTTATGTGTACTTGCTTGAAGCTCTAAGGTAGGTAAGCATATGCATTGTCATCAGCTTTCAGTCACTATTCTGTTTTCTTTGTTTCTTTAGCCGAGACGGATGAAGAAAGCATGGATGCATCGGAGGAGGTATCCACCACCCCTGCAGAGTCCATGAAAACCCTGGGGGATGTGAACAGTGTGGCTGAGGTGCTGCCCACCCCGCCCCCTGAGCTTGTCGACAATCTGGTGGGTAAAGATATATGAAGAGGAAGGGATGAGGTGCTGCTGCATTTCTGTTTCCAGTCTGAACCCTGTCTGTATCACACCTGTTTCATGCTCAGTGATGACTCTTTGTAGAAGAATTTTTGGTCCAATATGATGTAATTTAGAAAAAGATGCTAGCAATAGCATGGAAACAACAAGAAGCGTATGCATATTCTGTTCTCTTGTGGAAAGTAAATGAACATGCTATCCATTCATGATCATCTTGCTCGCATTTAACAGTTTGCCAACGATATATGTTTGGCGTCATATACTATACCATGTCAGACCATAGCATTCAACGGCAGTTAGTCAGCTCTGCCATGCCAAAATTTTTTTGTGGCTTATGCAGTAATTAGACAGTCACGTGACCCCACCCTACTTCTGCAAAGGAAGAAAGCCAGTGTCTGCTTCCTGTTCCTCATTCATCTTCGGCCTGCAACCCCAGCAAGATAAGTCTTGTGCTGTGTCTCGCCTATACCTTTGCTTTTGTGTAAAGATTGCTTGTGTGTCGCTTCTTTACTTATTCATTTGTGGCTTACGCTAAACCCTAAGTACACTTGCCATGTGAGGCTCTTGGTTGGCGATCATTTCATTTATTTCATTCAATGTCACGCTTGTCGTGACTCTGACGACTTATTTTGTTTTGTCAGTGCCAGTTTCCCTATTGGCACTGTCTCGGTGTTTTTCGTTCCTCCTGCGGTAAGGCATCCCCATCTGCTCGTTTTACCGGCCTTCTCAGTGCGTTTGTTGTGTTTTACTGTTGTGTTTTACACTCGCGCTCCCCAGTAATTTCACTTTGACGATTGAACACTCGCCGGTCTTTTGATCCGCCATCTTTCTCTCCTTGCCTGTCTTTTGGTCCGCCATCTTGCCTCACCTCGTAGCTGGCCTTGTACAGAGTACCGGGGTTTAGTGTACAGAGTTTTCCTAGTGCCCCTTTATCGTCCTCGTACTAGTACACACCGATCGAGTTTTCGATCTAGCAGTACGCAGAATTAGTGTTACTAGTACAGGTAGAACGAGTTTTCTATCGATTTCTTGATCCCTTGTTTGGCAAACGAGCAACTTACGTTCTCGCTCAACTATTATCGCTGCTGTATCTATCAGTGCTGTTCTACATGGCTGATCGAGTTTATTTACAGTTTTTTTGATTGACCGACTTGTCTCCTCTTTGTGGTTGTGTGCTCCGGGCTTGCTCTGCCACCATAGCCCAACATGGTGAAGGACAACGTCACGGGTGACGGATCGGGGCTGGAATCACCGCCTGTCACTTGCCTTGGTGAGCCGCATGTCACTAGTCTTCCCCCCAATATTGACACGCAGACTCATGACACTGTCCCCCACGGGGCACAGGTGCAGCCAACACCCATGCATGAGGAGCGTCCGAACTCCGGAAGCGGACTTATGGTCACACCGTGGGACGACCCGGAGATGTCCATAACTCTGGGTTTATGGTCAGGCCGTGGGACTACCCTGGTCCTGTCCATAAACACAGGCAGCCGACCAACCCCGATCGACCGTCTTACGTTCCCCTAGGGGTACAGGACGTTGGGGAGCGACTAATTCCGCCCCCTACTTGGGCAATGTTCACAGTCCCGTTAAGCGGCTGACACACAAGCCTTCCCCGCCCGTACGCTTCGGAAATACCAGTCGAACCCGATCCCAAACGCAGCGCGTGTGTCATAGTAAACGTACGTCTCAAACGGCCTTCGGCATCAAGTTCAACCCGACGGTTCGAGATACGTCGTGATCTATTCGAAACGGACAGCTAGTGACACCCTTGGCACATGGAAACAATGGCGTCTTCCAGCAAGGTGGTCAAACTGTCCGATTCAGAGACAAACAATTAATTGAAATGTACCAAGGCCATGATGTGCTTTGGAATGTCAATTAAAAAAATTATAAGAATCTGAATATTCGAGAAAAAAGCTTTGTATTCAATTGTACAGTTGTTTGAAGTGGCAAGTGGGATCACAATGACCTTCACCTCACATCTGTTTTAAAACTATCGTGAAGCACTCCGTCTGTTCGACACTGACTGGTCAGACCGCACAGGTCAAAACGTTTCGTCTCAACTGTACGGGCGGGGAGGCTCGTGTGTCAGCCGCTTTACTCCAGGAGGAGGATCGACCAGCGGGACCATGGGTAACCTGTCCTGTTCCACTCAGGGAGTGGCCATGGTGCCACAGCCAGTCCAATCCGCACACAGGCGGGTAGGGGGCTCGGTTGCTGTGTCCTCCTCCGCTCCACCAGTTACACAAGGAACCTCCAAGCTTCCCACCTGGGAGGTGTATGAGGCAGTGCACGCTCCGGGGCGGGTATGACAGGCCACGGCCTCTCAGTACCCCCCCCCCCCCCCCCCTCCCTGGTGTTTCAGGTTACCCTGGCCCCCGAGGAGATTCTGCCCCAGGGCCGCCACAGCCCACCTGCCTCCCTGGGGACTGGTGGCTCTATGCCCCCGAGAGGGACCAGTGTTTTAGCACCGACACCCAACATGACCAGCTCCACGGTCGGATGTGGCACCCAGCCTCCTCAAGCTGGCTCAACCTCGGTCTCCCCTCTCAGGCGCTGTCCGATCGGCAGGACAGGCTCCCCCCCCCCCCCCCCTCCCCTAGTCTGGCCGCCGATCATAGAGCCATGAGGGACCCGCCCTAGCGTTCCCCCACTACCCAGCTAGGGTGGGACCCTCACGCACCCCTTCAGTTGCCTCCTGACGAAGGTTCTGCACAACCTCTCCAGTAACGCAACCACCCAGAGTCTGAGAATGAGGAAGAAGAACCCTTTTCCTCATCGTGCGACGTGTTCACCCTGGACGGTGGCGCCAAGACCTTGTCTGAGGGAGTCCCCACCCTCTGACAATGTCCTTTCTTTCTCTAAATTCGTCTTGCCGCCCTCAGTCCAGTGATCAAACCCAAGATCGTTGCACCTCAGTCACTCACATCTGTCTGGGAAGGTCCCAGCAACTCATGCCAGGGGTGCACAGGCCGTCCCTCCGCTAGGGCAAGGATCCCTTTCATTCCCTAATGCGGCCCCCGTCGACACCCTTTTTGGGGACCGCAAGAAGATCCCAGTCGTCTCCATGTTCTCCGACAATCCGGTGACCAGGGAAATGGCTATTCCCCTGCAGACTGTCAGCTTATTCCCTATCTGGCCCCCTCTACCTCCGCCACGATCTCTATGAAGAACCTGACTGAGTGGGACTGGGTAGCCAGAATGGGGATTCTACACACCACTGCTGGACATGTCGTTCTGGACATGCTCCTGCAGTGGGCGGAGGAACTCTGGCCGGAGGAGGACGGTGCCGTCCCAGCGTCCTCTGATGCAGGCTCTGAGACACTCCAGGAGTCGGATTCTCGCCTGTTTGGCCACCCACTGATGCGATACTTGGTTAACAGGATCTCGCATCACCTTTTCGGCTGCAGCGGACAGTGCAGCCAGGAGCCACTTCAATTGCCTATTGGTCAGTAGAGATGCCGTGCTGTCACCAATCTCTCCCTGGCGCTTAAGGCGGCCTTGCAGTGCATCCTGGGGCAGGACCAGTCGCTCTTTGGCGACTATTCGACTGCAGTCATATCACACTCAGTCGAAGAACGCAAGCAGGCAGCATCATTTGCGGCCAGATCACCACCACACCCTGCTAGGCCCCCATTGTGTGTTCCTCCCCCACCTTTTCCAGGCTCAAGCCCTATCCCAGACAGTCACCATCTCGCACTGCACGGCCTGCCAAGCGCCCAAATATCCCCTCTAGGCCGAAACCGAAACCTCCCCAGCAGAATTTTCGGTTCGGCCAACAGACATGGCCCTGGAGGTGACTGGGGGAGTCACCCACGGGAGAACTGGATCAGGGAGAACCTTCTCAGCTAAACCCACCTCCCACCCTCTCGCCTCCCCCCCCAGCCTGGACCCTTGGCCCCTCAGGCGGGCAGCCTATCCCTGCATGCCCACCAGTGGAGACGTATGGGCCTCAGCCCCTGTATGGTGGCGGCTTTACAGGAAGGGTTTCGCCTACTTGGAGAACAGTCATGCCTCGGGAGTGTGGGACGCACAGACTGCGTGTCTCCACATCAGCGTCCTAGAATTGGAAGCGGTCAGGCTCGCCCTCCTCCGCTTCCAACACCAGGTCTCGCATGGACTTGTTCTCCTCCTCGCGGACAACACTTAGGTGTCTTGCTATGTCAACAAGGGGGTACGGGGGGTGGGGTGGGGGTGGGGCTCGCTCCATCGGCCTCTCTCTTCAGACAGAGGCCCTCCTTTGCTGGTGTCACGCAAGGGGAATTACGCTACACGGGAGACACATAGCAGGGACCCGCAATATCCTGGCAGAGACTCCCTCAGCCGGTCCAGGTCCCTCCTACACATGGAGTGGGCCCTCAGCAGGCTAACCCTGACCACGGTGTGGGAACATTGGTTCAAGCCCATGGTCGACCTCTTTGCCACCCGATTCAACCATCGTCTGCCAGTGTATGTCTCTCCCGTCCCTGATCCCCAAGCGTATGCCATCGATGCCCTATCCCTTCCCTGGTCGGGCCTCATAGCATATGCCTTCCCTCCCTTCCAGTCCTCCACAAGGTGTTCAGGAAGGCGAGACTGGAAAGACCCAGGCTCATCCTCTTAACCCCGTGGTGGCCGACCCAGTCCTGGGTTTCTGGACCTCAAGTCCCTCACCCATGCCCCCCCCCCCCCCCTTCAGCTGAACACTTGGTGGGACATGCTCAGGCAACCCGGCTCAGGTCGCCCTCAATTGCGAACACCTTCCCTACCTCGCACATGATCAGATCCCAGTCTGTCCTAGAAATACTCACGGGGGCGGGGGCCTCACAGGGCCTACGGGACTTAGCATCGGCCTCACGCATGGCCAGCACCAAGTCCTTCTACAATTACTGATGGGAGAGATGGGTCTCCTGATGCTCGGACAACTCTGTTCCCCATGATCACCAGTCCAGTATTCAGATAGGCAATTTTCTATCCCACCTATCTTCCTCTCTTAAGCTGTCTACTAGCTCCATATGGGGCTACAGGTCGGCTATCTGCACCACTATTCACCAACTCAGCAGCCCTCCTTTGAGAATGACTTCCTTCTCAGAGAGATCTCTAGGGGATGGCCCTATGTAAATCTCAGTCCCCTAGGCGCATTCCCCTTTGGGACCTCTTTATTGTCCTGGACGCTCTCAGAAAACCCCTTTTGAGCCTATCACCACCCTACCCTTTGACCTTTCCCTCAAAACCACCTTTCTCCTTGCCCTGGCCTCAAGCCAGAAGATGAAGTGAGATTCATGCCCTCAGTGGGGACCCCAGAGACATCGCCTTCCACAAGGACGGCTCTGTCTCTCTGAAGTTTCTTCCCAAATTCTTAGCTAAGAATCAGGAACCGGGCACTGCCTCTCCCTCCCTCGTCATCCGCTGACTGGCGGATATCTTAGGAAGTGGGGAGGGTGGGGGAGACATGGACCTGTGCCCTTCTAGGTGTCTGAGACACTGCTGGGAATGCTCGTGCCCCAGGCGCTCCTCCCAGAGACGTCTCCTTATTCTATCAACCCCAATAACAAAGACATCTCAGCTGGCACTATCTCTCTAGGTGGCTTTCCAAGACAGTGAGATCTGCCTACACACAGGCCCTATCTCCCAGGCCCATGAGGTCAGGGCGCTGGCCACTTCCGCAGCAGCGTCCAGCACTCTGTCCCCTTGTGCCATCTTCTGGAGACAGCCTACTGGCGTTCAGAAAATCCCTTTATAAACTTCTATGACCAGGGCTGATGGTTCTAAAGGGATCTCCTTTGTGGCGGCTAATGCAACCATATCAGTTAACCCCAAGAACCATTAGGGTGCTTGACCCTCCTCCGATTCCTTTAAATTCTGCTATGGTCTGACATGGTATAGTATATGATGCCAAAATGGGGAGTTTTTATTATATACCCTGTTTGGCTAGTATACTTATCAAGTCAGACTCTAATGCCCGCCTTACCTCCCTCTCTAGTGCCAAGGTTCTCGGGTTATCTGCGTGCAGCCTCGCTGAATGAGGAACAGGAAGCAGACACTGGCTTTCTTCCTTTGGCGGAAGTAGGGTTGGCATCATGTGACTGTCTTATTACTGCATTAGCCACAAAAAATTTCGGCCAGCTGACTAACTGCTGCCGTTGAATGCTATGGTCTGACATGGTAAGTATACTAGCCAAACAGGGAGTATAATAAAAACTCCCCATACCAATCAAATTGAATGCAAATAGTTTTCGCACATTTTCTGGGGTTGGTTTGTCTGTTGAAACATAGTTACAAGAGAACAGATGGACCATGAAGGAAAGTTGTGACTTCCTCAACGTATGTCTTCATATGTGTTGGAAGAATATTCCAGACTGCTGATTACCCTTAGTGTATTTTTTTCTTGGTGGATGGGAGGGGTGTCAGAGTTGAAGCTTTGTCGTTACACATTTTTCATCTCAAGTCTTCTGTTCTTCCTCTCCTCGTACCTTCCCAGAGTTCATGTGTAAGCACAGCCAACAGAAATTGTGTTTGTTGATACTGACAGTGGAAAACTCCTGAATGGAGGGCTCATGATTTAAACCTATCATTTGGATGTCGCTGCCTGTTGCAGACGGTCCAACCCTGCCAATTTTTCAGGAATTTCCATTATTTTGAAATTGTTTTGGGGATCCTGGAATTCTAGGGAAGGAAAAATTGGAATTCCAAATGTTGTCCAAAAATGTGAAATAAGGTTGTTTTTTAAAAAGGGATGATAGGGTATTGCAGACGAGTGCCCAAATGATAAGTGGATGTTCGCAGTTATAATTTTATATGTATATGGAAAATGCATAATCTCCTTAAATTGCTCATTTGTCAACTGAAACAGAAGGGTGCTAGAAATGCTTTCAGTCAAAAGCCAAACTGCCCTCTTAAAAAAAATAAAAGATGTATGGATAAATTGCTGTGATTTTAAACAGTACATTATAAAGCTGGGCGGATATGTGAAAGCATTGGTCTGGTTAGCATGCACCAGTACCAGTATTGAGTGAGTAGGGGAAGATTTTACGAAAGATAGTGGGCATGTGTATGAAAAAGGGGTGTGTGTGCGCAAGAACGCACATGTATGTATATGAATACACTCTGTGTGTGTGTGTGTGTGTGTGTGTGGTGTGTGTGTGTGTGTGTGTGTGTGTGTGTGTGAATGAAAAAACATTTGACGTGGTACATTGTACCTTGCTTCAGGCTATATCTTCTTTGGCTGAATTTTGTGGCTAATTGATGTGTGTGTGTGTGTGTGTGTGTGTGTGTGTGTGTGTGAATAAACATTTGACATGGTACATTGTACCTTGCTTCAGGCTATATCTTCTTTGGCTGAATTTTGTGGCTAATTGATGATGTGTGTGTGTGTGTGTGTGTGTGTGTGTGTGTGTGTGTGAATAAACATTTGACATGGTACATTGTACCTTGCTTCAGGCTATATCTTCTTTGGCTGAATTTTGTGGCTAATAGATATGTGTGTGTGTGTGTGTGTGTGTGTGTGTGTGTGTGTGTGTGTGTGTGTGTGTGTGTGTGCGCGCACATGCTTTCTTCACTGGTTCCAGTCTGAGATTGAAGAAATGGCCAACACGGCGTGCTCCAAACTGACGTTCTGGAGGTGACGGTGGAGGGTCTGACTCCTCTGCAGACCAGTCTGATTGCCCTACAGGTGAGACTGGTTCATGGCACTAGTGCTATGGAGTGACAGGTACACAGCGAGAGGGATGTCTGATTGCCCTACAGGTGAGACTGGTTCATGGCACTAGTGCTATGGGAGTGACAGGTACACAGTGAGAGGGATGTCTGATTGCCCTACAGGTGAGACTGGCTTCATGGCACTAGTGCTATGGAGTGACAGGTACACAGTGAGAGGGATGTCTGATTGCCCTACAGGTGAGACTGGCTTCATGGCACTAATGCTATGGAGTGACAGGTACACAGTGAGAGGGATGTCTGATTGCCCTACAGGTGAGACTGGCTTCATGGCACTAATGCTATGGAGAGTGACAGGTACACAGCGAGAGAGATGTCTGATTGCCCTACAGGTGAGACTGGCTTCATGGCACTAATGCTATGAAGTGACAGGTACACTAACACAGCGAGAGAGATGTCTGATTGCCCTACAGGTGAGACTGGTTCATGGCACTAGTGCTATGGAGTGACAGGTACACAGTGAGAGGGATGTCTGATTGCCCTACAGGTGAGACTGGTTCATGGCACTAATGCTATGGGGTGACAGGTACACAGTGAGAGGGATGTCTGAATGGCTGGGGGGTGTAATGGACATGGCGTTTCCAGACTGAAGTCTCCAGGGAGTGTCTGTGCTTTGGAGTGAGCGCGAGTGTTTCCTCTTGGCATGGTCATGGCGTCCTCACATTTGAGCAGGTTCCCTGTTGCCAGGAATCAATAATGTCTGTAGTTTTCACTAATGCATGTTTTGGTAGGAAAGTACAGTTTGGGGCTGCTGCAGCATTATCCTTGTTGAAGACTATCCTTTATGGAGAGAAGCTGTCAGAATTATTTTATGAGCTTTGCTTGGTCAGTGTATTATCATCATCTCTTAGGACAGCCCCATGTTTTTTAAGTAGTTTACTGATTGAAAAAAAAAAAAATTCAAGAAAAATTTTTTGCTGGTCCATGTGTTAAACTTTAATTTTTTTTTCCGGCATGTGCGCCAGACATCCTCCCTTTCAGTGAAAAGACAGAGGTGAGGTAGTCTGTCTGTCCTGGTCATGATCTCAGTTGGGAGCTGCTCCTTATCCATGAGTTCTTTTACCCAAGGTGGTGCAGTTGTGCATAAGTGTAGCAACTCGCATGGACCACTCTTCATCTGAGTGATATCCCTTGATTAAACCAAAGCTTGCTTGTGCTAAAGTCAGTGGGACCTGTTTCCACGAAGTTGCACACGACTCAAAATATTTACTACTATATATGATTATTCTTCATCGCTAGATGGAATTAAGTTAACAGTGATAGGAATGTGTTAAATGATTTTTTCGTAAACCAGTCAAGATATACTGCTTTGAAGTGATGTATAGGATGGCAACCATTGATTTTTGAGAAAAGTTTTTCTTCATGCTGGATATTTTTTTTTTCTGTATTAATGGGTCTCAGGTTTCCCCGACTTTGTACAACATTAAAGTGATATTCAGTCAATTACTGATGAGAGAAGGATTGATGTCTCTTTTTCTTATAAACCTTGTGATAGTAGTAAGGCCAAAAAAAAATCTCTTACTCAGACCATTCTACTATGAAAAACAATTCAAAATTTTAGATAATTGCAGTATTTACGTAGTAGATTATATATTTATCAACATTTAATTTTTTTTTGTTTCGAGTTAATATTTATCAAATTCTCAAACTAATTTGTCAGAGCTCTAACAGAACTCGTATATTAGAGCCACGGTATGAAAAGGATTTACAGAGAAATGTTGCAAGTCCAGGTCACATCACCTAGTGTACAAAAATGCAGTATTGAACGTGGTTGATTATGCTTGTTCTGTGTTGCCAATGTTTATGACCGAGCACTGTGTGTCACTGTGTATTACTGATGTTTGTAATCGACCTTGGGCTCAGTGTTTTTGTCTTGTGCTGTTGTGTGTGTATGATGGTCACTGTGTATTACTGATGTTTGTAATCGACCTTGGGCTCAGTGTTTTTGTCTTGTGCTGTTGGTGTGTATGATGGTCACTGTGTATTACTGATGTTTGTAATTGACCTTGGGTCAGTGTTTTTGTCTTGTGCTGTTGGTGTGTGTATGACTGGTCACTGTGTATTACTGATGTTTGTAATTGACCTTGGAGTCAGTGTTTTGTCTTGTGCTGTTGGTGTGTATGACTGGTCACTGTGTATTACTGATGTTTGTAATTGACCTTGGAGTCAGTGTTTTTGTCTTGTGCTGTTGGTGTGTATGATGACTGGTCACTGTGGTCAGTAACATGTTTTGTTCATGTGAAGACTGACTCGTTATGATCACAGCATGTTGTTGATGTGAAGACTGACTCATTATGATCACTGCATGTGTTGATGTGTATGACTAACTATTCTGGTCACTGTGGGGTTGTTGATCTGTACGACTGACCATTGTAATCACTGTCTGTGTGTTGTTGATCTGTATGACTGAACATTGTAATCACCATCTGTGTGTTGATCTGTACGACTGACCATTGTAATCGCTGTCTGTGTGTGTGTTGATCTGTATGACTGACCATTGTAATCACACCATCTGTGTGTCTATCTGTATGGCTGACCATTGTAATCACTGTCTGTGGTTGTTGATCTGTATGACTGACCATTGTAATCACTGTGGGTTGTTGGTCTGTATGACTGACATTGTAATCACCATCTGTGTGTTGATCTGTGCAACTGACCATTGTGATCACTGTCTGTGTGTTGTTGATCTGTATGACTGACCCATTAATCACTGTGGGTTGTTGGTCTGTATGAGTGACCATTGTAATCACTGTCTGTGGGTTGTGTGGTCTGTATGACTGACCATTGTAATCACTGTCTGTGTGTGTGTTGGTCTGTATGACTGACCATTGTAACCACTGTCTGTGGGTTGTTAATCTGTACGACTGACCGTTGTAATCACTGTCTTTGGGTTGTTGATCTGTATGACTGACCATTGTAGTCACTGTCTGTGTGGTTAAGCTGTGTTACTGACCATTGTAATCACTGTCTGTGGATTGTTGATCTGTATGACTGACCATTGTAATCACTGTCTGTGTGTTGCTGGTCTGTATGACTGACCATTGTAATCACTGTCTGTGTGTTGCTGGTCTGTATGACTGACCATTGTAATCACTGTCTGTGGGTTGTTGATCTGTACGACTGACCATTGTGATCAATGTATGTGGGTTGTTGATCTGTACGACTGACCATTGTAATCACTGTGGGTTGTTGATCTGTATGACTGACCATTGTAATCACTGTCTGTGTGTTGTTAATCTGTATGACTGACCGTTGTAATCACTGTCTGTGGGTTGTTGATCTGTATGACTGACCATTGTAGTCACTGTCTGTGGTTGTTGATCTGTATGACTGACCATTGTAATCACTGTCTGTGTGTTTAATCTGTATGACTGACCATTGTGATCACTGTCTGTGTTGTTAATCTGTATGACTGACCATTGTAATCACTGTCTGTGTGTTGTTGATCGGTATGACTGACCATTGTAATCACTGTCTGTGGATTGTTGATCTGTATGAGACCATTGTAATCACTGTCTGTGTGTTGTTGATCGGTATGACTGACCATGTAATCACTGTCTGTGTGTTGTTAATCTGTATGACTGACCATTGTAATCACTGTCTGTGTGTTGTTGATCGGTATGACTGACCATTGTAATCACTGTCTGTGTGTTGTTAATCTGTATGACTGACCATTGTAATCACTGTCTGTGTGTTGTTAATCTGTACGACTGACCATTGTGATCGATGTATGTGGGTTGTTGATCTGTACGACTGACCATTGTAATCACTGTGGGTTGTTGGTCTGTATGACTGACCATTGTAATCACTGTATGTGTGTTGTTGATCTGTATGACTGACCATTGTAATCACTGTGGGTTGTGGTCTGTATGACTGACCATTGTAATCACTGTGGATTGTTGATCTGTATGACTGACCATTGTAATCACTGTCTGTGTGTTGTTGATCTGTACGACTGACCATTGTAATCACTGTCTGTGTGTTGTTGATCTGTATGACTATGACTGACCATTATACATCTGTCTGTGTGTTGTTAATCTGTATGACTGACCGTTGTGATCACTGTCTGTGGGTTGTTGGTCTGTATATGACTATGACTGACCATTATAATCACTGTCTGTGTGTTGTTAATCTGTATGACTGACCATTGTAATCACTGTCTGTGTGTTGTTGTTGTATGTATGACCATTGTAATCACTGTCTGTGGTTGTTGATCTGTATGACTGACCATTGTAATCACTGTCTGTGTTGTTAATCTGTATGACTGACCATTGTGATCACTGTCTGTGGGTTGTTGATCTGTATGACTGACCATTGTAATCACTGTCTGTGTGTTGTTAATCTGTATGACTGACCATTGTAATCACTGTGTGTGTTGTTAATCTGTATGACTGACCATTGTAATCACTGTCTGTGTGTTGTTAATCTGTATGACTGACCATTGTAATCACTGTCTGTGGATTGTTGATCTGTATGACTGACTGACCATGTAATCACACTCTGTGTTGTTGATCCGTATGACTGACCATTGTAATCATTGTCTGTGGTTGTTGATTTGTATGACTGACCATTGTAATCACCATCTGTGTGTTGATCTGTATGACTGACTGACCATTGTAATCACTGTCTGTGTGTTGTTTATCTGTATGACTGACCATTGTAATCACTGTGGGTTGTTGATCGGTATGACTGACCATTGTAATCACTGTCTGTGTATTGTTAATCTGTATGACTGACCATTGTAATCACTGGCTGTGTATTGTTGATCTGTATGACTGACCATTGTAATCACTGCTGTGTATTGTTGATCTGTATGACTGACCATTGTAATCACTGTCTGTGGGTTGTTGATCTGTATGGCTGACCATTGTAATCACTGTCTGTGTGTTGTTAATCTGTATGACTGACCATTGTAATCACTGTGTGGGTTGTTGATCTGTATGACTGACCATTGCAATCACTGTCTGTGTGTTGTTGATCTGTATGACTGACCATTGTAATCACTGTCTGTGGATTGTTGATCTGTATGACTGACCATTGTAATCACTGTGTGGGTGATGATCTGTACGACTGACCATTGTAATCACTGTCTGTGGATTGTTGATCTGTACGACTGACCATTGTAATCACTGTCTGTGGATTGTTGATCTGTACGACTGACCATTGTAATCACTGTACGACTGGTTGTTGATCTGTGTTGATCTGTATGACCATTGTGATCACTGTCTGTGGATTGTTGATCTGTATGACTGACATTGTAATCACTGTCTGTCTGTGTGTTAAATCTGTATGTCTGACCATGACTAGGAAGATCACTGTCTGTTGTACTGAACATTGACTAGGAAGATGACCATTGTCATCACTGTCTGTGTGTTGTTGATCTGTAGGAAGATGCTACCGTTGCAGTGACTTAGTTGTTCTAGGAAGATGCTACAGAAGATGCTACTGAACATTGACTAGGAAGATGCTACAGTTGTACTGAACATTGACTCGCCCCATGTAGGTCACCTAAATCATTGCACACACTCATGCATGTATCGAAGATATGATGCACACCTCTTCCCTTCACCTTCCTTCCTCCCGCTCTCTCTCTCTGCCCCCCCCCCCCCCCCACCACACACACACACACATACACACTCAGACATGCACACATACACTTTTTTGACATGCATACACACTCCTGCATTCATGCAGGCATGGACTTGTTATAGTTAATTTTCTTATCTGTCATCTTCACCATCTCCTCCACCACCTCAACACGCATAGAGAAACACTCTGTCATACACATATATGTGCATGTAAGCACACACACGCAACACACACAGGGAAACTCTTCAGTGTACTAAGACAAGGCTCGAACACATGAAGACAAAAGTTTTGGTACCAGTTCTTTTAGCGTCATGTGAGACAATGAAAACAGAACAAAGACCAAGGCAGAATGAAGCATCAGTAAAAATTTGCATGACCTTGACCTCTCCAGACTCGCATGATGGACTGGCAGAAGGGCGGTCTGAACGGGGAGTACTTCTACCAACGTCTGAAGGAGGTCAACGACCTCTTGACGCATTACGAGAGCCGTGCCGTCCCCCCAGGGTGGAGCTGCCAATGGGGACAGGTATGGAGATTTTTACCTGTCCGTTTTCTTCTTCTTCACCTGATGCTCCACCTGTCATCATTTTTTTGTGTCCTCCACCACTGGGCTGCAGGCTTCCTCAGTGACACCCTGCGTGTATGGACCAGTGAACCACCCACCCATTCTGTTGTAACCTCCCCTGTCCCCTTCTCTGTCCCAGCACTAGGCTGAAATGTGAATCATTGACTGGACAGGCCGTAGCTCATCCCTTAAGAAATCTTGATGATTGAAACAAAGGAAGAAAAAAAAAAAGGCAGAGGGAAAAAAAGACCTGAACTGTGACACTACTTACTGAGAGAGTGCAGCCTGTTCCAAGACGATTTGTTCACTGATCTAAATTACCACAAGAGGGGGGAAACAAAGTTATTTTAGGCATGAAACGAAAGTCAGCTGAAGAAGAGAGTTTATGCTGCCCCATTTGGGGACATCTAAAAGAGACCTTTAAACTGGAGAAAAAACATACAAAACCCTATCCCTGATTTTATCGGCAAATGGTCCATACACAGTAGCCCACAGTTTACCCATCATGCTCCCCAGCTTGTGTGACTCCAAGTGAAGAGACGAGACTAGAGACGTCTGTGGACATATACTTTCAGGCCAACACTGACCGGGTCACCACAGGTGGTGCTGCGGTGACTTGGCCTGCCATGATTGGCTGGGTTGCTTTGATTGACAGTGTTGTTGATGGAGGAGGGGTAGAGTAGGGAAAGCTGCCCTCAGGGGGGAGAGAGAGAGGGCAGGATAGGGAATCCTGCTGGACATGGCTGAGACAGTGAGAGCACGTCCACACAAAGAGGTTGCCAAGGAGAGGTTGTGACCTGATGAGCTGTGCCGTGTGGTGAGTTGTCGAGGTAATCCATTTTTTTTTTCCAAACTTCTTTCTGTTTCTTTGTTTTACTTGTGTGCCTAGAGGCTATTTGTTACGTTCAAGCCTTAGGGAGATAGAGGAAAAGAGGTTTAGTACCATCAGAGGTCTTTCTCCTGTGTTAAGATGGTAGTCCAGACCAGTTCTTCTATGTGCTTATGTCTCCATGTTCCCATCCCTAAGTTCAGTGAGATATGATGTGTAGAGTATGTGTAACATGAGACATCATATTTCTTGTAATGCTTATTAGATAGAAGTTTCAGAAAAATTTGTTTTTTCCCCCATGGAGTTTGAACTGCTGGGCTAAGATGGTATAGCTGGGGATTTTGAACAGATTTTTCTCCTCATCCGAAGTTACATTGAAAACTATTGGTGAACACACAATATCACTAACTCTGTGTGTTCTTTGCACGTCTGAGTTTTACAAACCATTTTTCTTTGTTTTGAAAATGCTTAAGAGCCAACCTTTGCTAGTCACAAGTCTCTTTTACCGAGACTTACCTGTGCAGACAAATGCTGTATTCCTCCTTTGTGTGATGCATCGCCTTAGTTTCACAAATCCCATAATAAAATGTTGAGAGGGGAGTGGAGAGCTAACCATACCTTACACTAAGCCAGCAGGAGTAATCACCCTTACGACATACATCACATTCTATTTTCAGCTGTTAAGTTAGTTTGATCCCTTTCTTTGAGGCAGTGAATTCCCTTTGGGAAGTGCCTATGCATTGCTCTCTTTGTTGATATTTATTTTGACAACTGTGGATGGCCATCCCTCCACCCCCCCCCCCCCCCTCCTCCTCCTCCGAAAAGGCTATTTGGGCTCGCCATTCTGAAGTCCAGACTTGTGTTTCCCTGCTGTCATGGTTTCTGAAGTCCAGATTTGTGTTTCCCTGCTGTCATAGTTTCTAAAGTCCAGACTTGTGTTTCCCTGCTGTCATAGTTACTGAAGCCAAGTCTTCTGTTTCCCTGCTGTCATAGTCTCTGATCTGAAGTCCAGACTTGTGTTTCCCTGCTGTCATAGTTTCTGAAGTCCAGACTTTGTTTTCCCTGCTGTCATAGTTTCTGAAGTCCAGTCTTCTGTTTCTCTGCTATCATAGTTTCTGAAGTCCAGACTTGTGTGTTTCCCTGCTGTCATAGTTTCTGAAGTCCAGTCTTCTGTTTCCCAGCTGTCATAGTCTCTGATCTGAGTCCAGACTTGTGTTTCCCTGCTGTCATAGTTTTCCAATGTCCAGACTTGTGTTTTCCTGCTGTCATAGTTTCTGAAGTTCAGTCTTGTGTTTCCCTGCTGTCATAGTCTCTGATCTGAAGTCCAGACTTGTGTTTCCCTGCTGTCATAGTCTGAAGTCCAGACTTGTGTCTCCCTGCTGTCATAGTTTCTGAAGTCCAGTCTTCTGTTTCCCTGCTGTCATAGTCTCTGATCTGAAGTCCACACTTGTGTTTCCCTGCTGTCATAGTTTCTGAAGTCCAGACTTGTGTTTCCCAGCTGTCATAGTTTTTCTGAAGTCCAGTCTTCTGTTTCCCTGCTGTCATAGTCTCTGATCTGAAGTCCAGACTTGAGTTTCCCTGCTGTCATAGTTTTTCTGAGGTAGACTTGTGTTTCCCTGCTGTCATAGTCTCTGATCTGAAGTCCAGACTTGTGTTTCCCTGCTGTCATAGTTTCTGATCTGAAGTCCAGACTTGTGTTTCCCTGCTGTCATAGTTTCTGATCTGAAGTCCAGACTTGTGTTTCCCTGCTGTCATAGTCTCTGATCTGAAGTCCAGACTTGTGTTTCCCTGCTGTCATAGTTTCTGAAGTTCAGTCTTGTGTTTCCCTGCTGTCGTAGTCTCTGATCTGAAGTCCAGACTTGTGTTTCCCTGCTGTCTTAGTTTCTGAAGTCCAGACTTGTGTTTCCCTGCTGTCGTAGTCTCTGATCTGAAGTCCAGACTTGTGTTTCCCTGCTGTCATAGTTTCTGAAGTCCAGACTTGTGTTTCCCTGCTGTCATAGTTTCTGAAGTCCAGACTTGTGTTTCCCTGCTGTCATAGTTACTGAAGTCCAGTCTTCTCTGTTCCCTGCTGTCATAGTCTCTGATCTGAAGTCCATACTTGTGTTTCCCAGCTGTCATAGTTTCTGAAGTCCAGACTTGTGTTTCCCTGCTGTCGTAGTCTCTGATCTGAAGTCCAGACTTGTGTTTTCCCTGCTGTCATAGTTTCTGAAGTCCAGACTTGTGTTTCCCTGCTGTCATAGTTTCTGAAGTCCAGACTTGTGTTTCCCTGCTGTCATAGTTACTGAAGTCCAGTCTTCTGTTTCCCTGCTGTCATAGTCTCTGATCTGAAGTCCAGACTTGTGTTTCCCAGCTGTCATAGTTTCTGAAGTCCAGACTTGTGTTTCCCTGCTGTCATAGTCTCTGATCTGAAGTCCAGACTTGTGTTTCCCAGCTGTCATAGTTTCTGATCTGAAGTCCAGACTTGTGTTTCCCTGCTGTCATAGTTTCTGAAGTCCAGTCTTCTGTTTCCCTGCTGTCATAGTCTCTGATCTGAAGTCCACACTTGTGTTTCCATGCTGTCGTAGTTTCTGAAGTCCAGACTTGTGTTTCCCTGCTGTCATAGTCTCTGATCTGAAGTCCAGACTTGTGTTTCCCTGCTGTCGTAGTTTCTGAAGTCCAGTCTTCTGTTTCTCTGCTATCATAGTTTTTCTGAAGTCCAGACTTGTGTTTCCCTGCTGTCATAGTTTCTGAAGTCCAGTCTTCTGTTTCCCAGCTGTCATAGTCTCTGATCTGAAGTCCAGACTTGTGTTTCCCTGCTGTCATAGTTTCCAATGTCCAGACTTGTGTTTTCCTGCTGTCATAGTTTTTGAAGTTCAGTCTTGTGTTTCCCTGCTGTCATAGTCTCTGATCTGAAGTCCACACTTGTGTTTTCCCTGCTGTCATAGTCTGAAGTCCAGACTTGTGTCTCCTGCTGTCATAGTTTCTGAAGTCCAGTCTTCTGTTTCCCTGCTGTCATAGTCTCTGATCTGAAGTCCACACTTGTGTTTCCCTGCTGTCATAGTTTCTGAAGTCCAGACTTGTGTTTCCCAGCTGTCATAGTTTTCTGAAGTCCAGTCTTCTGTTTCCCTGCTGTCATAGTCTCTGATTTGAAGTCCAGACTTGAGTTTCCCTGCTGTCATAGTTTCTGAGGTCTAGACTTGTGTTTCCCTGCTGTCATAGTCTCTGATCTGAAGTCCAGACTTGTGTTTCCCTGCTGTCATAGTTTCTGAAGTTCAGTCTTGTGTTTCCCTGCTGTCGTAGTCTCTGATCTGAAGTCCAGACTTGTGTTTCCCTGCTATCATAGTTTCTGAAGTCCAGACTTGTGTTTCCCTGCTGTCATAGTTACTGAAGTCCAGTCTTCTGTTTCCCTGCTGTCATAGTCTCTGATCTGAAGTCCAGACTTGTGTTTCCCAGCTGTCATAGTTTCTGAAGTCCAGACTTGTGTTTCCCTGCTGTCATAGTCTCTGATCTGAAGTCCAGACTTGTGTTTCCCTGCTGTCATAGTTTCTGATCTGAAGTCCAGACTTTGTGTTCCCTGCTGTCATAGTTTCTGAAGTCCAGTCTTCTGTTTCCCTGCTGTCATAGTCTCTGATCTGAAGTCCACACTTGTGTTTCCATGCTGTCGTAGTTTCTGAAGTCCAGACTTGTGTTTTCCCTGCTGTCATAGTCTCTGATCTGAAGTCCAGACTTGTGTTTCCCTGCTGTCGTAGTTTCTGAAGTCCAGACTTGTGTTTCCCTGCTGTCATAGTTTCTGAAGTCCAGTCTTCTGTTTCCCTGCTGTCGTAGTTTCTGAAGTCCAGTCTTCTGTTTCCCTGCTGTCATAGTCTCTGATCTGAAGTCCAGACATGTGTTTCCCTGCTGTCATAGTTTCTGAAGTCCAGACTTGTGTTTCCCTGCTGTCATAGTTTCTGAAGTCCAGTCTTCTGTTTCCCTGCTGTCATAGTCTCTGATCTGAAGTCCAGACTTGTGTTTCCCTGCTGTCATAGTTTCTGAAGTCCAGACTTGTGTTTCCCTGCTGTCGTAGTTTTTAAATTCCAGACTTGTGTCTCCCAGCTGTCATAGTTTCTGAATAGATGCAAAAAAGAAAAGATCAGATCCTATACTGGCCAGCAATAATTTATATTTCACAGAGAATAGATGCAGAAAGAAAAAACAAATCCCTATACTAGCCAGCAATAATTTATATTTCACCGAAGATAGAAGCAGAAAAGAAAAGAACAGATCTATACTGGCCAGCAGTAATAAATGTTTCACAGAAGGTAGATGTAGGAAAGAAAGGAATAGATCCCTATACTAGCCAGAATGATTGATATTTCACAGAAGATAGAAGCAGAAAAGAAAGGAACAGATCCCTGTACTAGCCAGCAATAATTAATATTTCACAGAAGATAGGTGTAGGAAAGAAAGGAACAGGTCCCCATACTAGCTAGAATGATTGATATTTCACAGGAGATAGGTGTAGGAAACACAAGATGAGGTCCCTTTACTAGCCAGCAATAATGAATGATTTACAGGGTTTCTCTTTATCACAGAAACTACATTTGAATAGGCACATAAACTCTTGCTATGCCTGAGGTAAATAAGTCGTTGAAGCTGGTTAGCATCGAAATTGTGAAACAGTCCTATTGTAATGGTTGGCAGCAATGCAACGTCCCTAGCGTAACTTGTCACTGAAGTATCTGCAGGACTGTAGGTAAAACTGAATTGAATTGTGCCTCTCTCTCTTTAGGCACTTTCGCGTATATACATATGCACATCCAATACACATGCACACACACACACATACATGCACACACACACACACACATGCACACACTCACACACACAGCACAGCACTCAGCACAGCACAGCACACCACACCACAGCACAGCACCACCACACAACACACCACACCACACCACATCACTCACACATATCACACCACATTGCAACATTTGTGCAAGTACAAATTTCACAGGAAGTTCGGCTTTGTTGTCCTTAATCTATTTCATGTTAATTACCAGCATACACACTCATGCATTCATATGCAATTGTCTGCATGCTCACACGCATGCACCTTTGTATGTACATAGAAACATGCAGACAGTAGTACTTGTTCATGTGTGCAACACACAGACACACACACACACACACACACACACACACACACACACACACACACACACACACACACACACACACACACACACACATACCACACACACACAAACGTTTGAAACTGGTTTTCAATGATGACCATGTTTACCAACTCGTCTTCCCCTCATTCTCTTCCTCTTCACTCCTTCCACAGATCTTCTTTCACTGACACATTTCTCCCCTCCTCTCTATCCGTCCTTTCCCCTTGTCCCCCCCCCCCCTCCCCCTCCTCACACACACACACACACACACCCTTCCCAAGAAGAAAAGTTTGAAAATGTAATTTTTTTTTCTTTTTATGGGTATAGAACTAAAACAAAATCAATTAAAAAAAAGGGAAACATCCAGTATTTTTCTAATGGGAGATGTCCTCCAGTCTTCAAAAGAGAATCTGCTGACTATAGAAACAACAACAACAGCAGCAACAACAACAACAACAACAACAACAACAACAACAACAACAATAAACAAACAAAAAAGGCCCAAAGCACAAGAAAAAAAAAGTATTTGACAACTCAAGACATGCAAGCAATGTGACAAGTCCTTCAAACTGCCACATCAACTTGCTTATATTGAAAAAAGAAGAAAGAAACAGAAAGGAAAAAAGATCAAACTTGCCACACGTTCAGCGTCTGATCTTTCCCTTTTTTGGTCTGTGGGGATGTTTTGCCCCACAGCAATTTCAGGCGCTACTTCTACATCAAGGAGAGCACAGGGAATACGCGCAGTGGGAGTACCCCGATGGGGCCACCGAGGAGGCTTCGAAGATGGAGGAACGCAAGTCCCGGAAAGGCAAGAGCTCCAAGAGAGAGGTCAAAGATGGTGGGGCCAGAACCAATGCCTGCATCTAGCGCCAAGATGGCACCGGTGGAGGAGAGCGAAGTGGCGGAGGCAGCCTATCCTGATGGCACAGCGACATTGTTGGAGGGCCCAGGGGCATGTCAGGATGATGCGACGGGTCAACATGATGGTGTGGACGAGGATGTGGATGGCGTAGCCATGAGCAAGGAGGAGATTGATGAATGTGAGCTGCAACAGGTAAGAATCACGCTTTGTATTTCTCTGGCTCTCTCTTGTGTCTTTCTCTGTGCCTCACTCTGTGTCTCTCTCTGTGACTGTCTGTCTGTCTATCTGTCTCTCTCTCTCTCTCTCTCTCTCTCTCTCTCTCTCTCTCTCTTTCTACCACCCTCTCTCTCTGTTGTATAGATGTGTTCAATTTAAAATGCCAAATGCATTTTTCTTTTGGGGTAAAAGTATTGTTGCACCATGTATTCAACTACTTCCAAAATGGCTCTTTTGTGCAGTGTCTCCCATATCACAACAACTGAACAGTCTGTGACAGACTGTTTCTACTCACACATCCAGGACATGCTGACCTTTAGAATGACCAGTCTCTGTCCAGACTAGGTAGAGACACATTGCCAGTGTGGATGGTTTTCAGCGTGCCAAGTCGGCATCAGTCTCGTAACAACCAAATTCTTTATTAGCTTGAGACAGCCTTGATTTTCATGCAACAGTCACTTTGGCTGTGTGTTTGTTTGCTTATCAGAATGGCCCAAAATATCCATGCTATCACAAAACACTGAGAGTGCACAAACTGTTGTTATATTCTTTCCAAGCAGATGTTCAGAAAAGCACTTTAACTCTTTCGCAACATGTCATGAGAATGATCTCGGCGCCGACTTACCACTCTGCGATGTGGGGGGGAAAATACTTGCGGCAAGGGATCAATAACTCGGGACACGTCGCAAAAATGATAGCAACGGCCTTCTAAAAATAAATATGACCAAATTTCCTGGAAAATTTTTAGTGGAGTGTCAGCCTACAAATACAGTCCTTCCTATGTCTCGTCATACCAGTTAGCAGCTAATAACAGTCGAGTTCATTGGTTAATTTGAAGAGAAAGCAACCAACCCGTTGGCGTCTTCAAGCACTGAATCAGTGCTTCTTGCTCGTAGTATGTCATTTTCAACTAAATCAACAACAAAATCATTATTTTGACTTTTAAAACATTTATCATCAAGAAGATGAAAGATAGCTCTATTTCACTGTACAAAAGTAAAAAGTCACTGTCGGATTTGGGCTTTTAAGGAAAATTAATTAAAAATGGTCAAAATCAGGTGACCTGAGGGATTTTCAGTGCTGTGACTGCAGCGTTAACTGGGCATGTAGAGCAGAACGAGGGTCGGTGTTGATAGTGTTAAAAAGGATCATTGCTCACCATATAAGGAAAGCGGATGCTAGGAAAGTGAAGATTCATTTACCTTCAGAATTGTCTTCCATTTGAGTGATTGCAGTATGAACAAGAAGGAATGAACTCCCCACAGAGATGAATTCTTAGTACAGTTAGTTCCAGAAAATTCAAATGTTAGATCTGTCACAGTGGTGCACATTGAGGTCAGAGTAATGTGTAATATGTATAGGTTTTATTTTTAAAGTCCTGTCGGCAGTATGCCTCTCTGTAGGTATTCCAAAGTGATTTCTAAAGTGTTTGGGACTGTTATTTTCAACAAGTCAAGTTATAGAAAACTTAAAACAAAGAAAATGATATGAAAATTTATATCTGTAGCTCAATTAGGAGCAAAGTTATGAACATTTAAATATTTAATTTTTTTTTGACAGTCGGAATTCCCCTTTAGGGCCATGTTTGGAGGCCTGTAACTCAGCCATTTGGCAAGTGACATGTCTGAAACTGTGGGTGATTGATGTCAACTATATGTAATATACACTGAATTTTTTTCAGAGGAAATAGTGAGGGGGGAGGGGGTGTTAGCTTGTTTTGTAGAATAGTATATTAGTGACGGTAGTGATAATGGTGGATTGATAATAGTGCTTAGTGGGAGAAAAAATAATGAAAATAACAACAAAAAAAAAGAATAAAAATCAATCAATGAATAAATAAATGGCTTTAATGGGTGGTGATGGAGATGATAGTAGTTATGTGTGCGTAGTTGTATGTGGGGGTGTGGGAAATGCTAATAAGATCAGACGTAGGGGGGGGAGGGGGGGATAAAATAATAATATAAAACAAAGTAAAATAGAATAAAATGTAAGGTGGCTGCAACTTCTGTATGAAGTGGGTAGTGGGGGGTATGGTAGTGGTGTGTGTGTGTGTGTTGTTGGAAGATATATTGCCCACTGGTGTTGATGTGGTGGGTATGTATATTTGTGTTACTGTGGATGTTGATGTGTTAGGGCTGTAGCATGCCAAGTTTGGCAATGAGATGGGTCTCTCGTGCTGTATGTTCAAAGCTTTTTCCTTTTTGTGTTTGTTTTATTGTTATTTATTATTTTATTATTATTAAAATTTTTTTCCCCATTGAGCACTATTATCAATCCACCAAAATCACTACCGTCACCAATATATCATACTATTCTACAAAACAAGCTACAAACGCTATTTTTCACACCCCTTCCCCCTTCCTCCCCGCTCCCTCCTCACTATTTCCTCTCCCATGATCCTCTACTGGGTGGCCTTGTTTCCTTCGGCAGCCAATTTTATCATGAGGCGAACATGAGAAGATAAGTGGTTTCTTGTTCTTTGCTTTCACTGTCCTAAATGTTATTGTTTTTTGCCTGAAGAAGACCCAAGAGGTCGAAATGCATTGTACATTGTGTCTGGTCCTGTACTCTGTTTGTCTGTGTCCTTTACGGCAGCTAACCCCCTCTCTTTCCAAATTTTGCTTCATTTTCTGCCCTTAGTCACTCTGTTTTGAAAGTTGAATGTGAGTTAACAGCCTACTGCCTCTTAGTCATGGAGAGATGGTTTTGTGTAGAATTGGCCATTGTTACAGTGAGCTTAATTACCTAAACTGAAATAAACTTTGCAATAGCTTATCGGGATGATGCAGAACGTCAAGTCTTTCTGGTACACTTGAGGTTCTTGTTTTTTGATTGGTCTGTATGTTGACCAGAACAAGGTAAGCTGTAGCAGACGCTTCCTGCGCAGTTTGGAGTACCAAAAAAAAAAAAAGTAAAAATAAAATCAAGTTAGTGTTGACATTATTGACTAAATCATGATGATAACAAATCCATTTCATTTAGTCACACACACACACACACACACACACACACACACACACACACACACGCACGCACACACACACACACACACACACACACACACACACACACACATCACCATCACCGCCAATGACAATGGAGTGCATTAGACAAATGTTTTAAAATTGCTGCTTGATTCATGTAATTAAAGAAACATAAGCACAAAATTAGTATTCTGTATATTTTTCTACTGCTGCTGTGCTAGTTTCAGCTGTTCATTCAACATCAGGCCTCAAAAGCGTCGTTAGGCAAGGTCATGTGACCTATGGAAATTTTGTATTTAGGTCAAACAGGAAAGATCTGGTTATAAAATATCATCAGGAAATAATCCTTGACGTCATACAAACTACATCTGTAGCGTGTACATAAAATCTAAGCAGGAATTTTAATTTGATGTAAAATACTAAACACACTCCTCTCTCAGCACGACCCCACCATCATCCTGGTCTGATGTTTCGGTCGCCAAACAAAACCAAAGTAATCTTCAAAAAATCTGACAGTAATGTAGTTAAATCTTGATGTAAAATGGTCGGAAAAGGTTGTAACGTACCATTCGAAAAAGCTGAAACTGTGTGAATCTTAAATAAATGTCAGCGAAAGATTCCGCCAGAGAAACGTGGACCAACGAGTCACAAGACAAACCACAACGCATTTCGACCTCTTAGGTCTTCTTCAGGTGCAACAAACATGAAACAATAATGATGATGCAATGCGGCTTAGCTTGATCACTTCTGTGTTCAGCGCAAGAAAGAAGGCTTGACCACGGCTTGTGGTTTGTCTTGTGACTCGTTTGTCCACGTTTCTCTGGGGGTTCGCTGACATTTATTTAAGATTTTTTTAGATTTCCGCCTGCAGTCGTTTCACTTTGCAACTGAAACTGTGTGGTTTGAAGATGACTCACTGATGTTCGAAAGATTCCGTTGAGCATTCACAGGTTGCATACCGTCTTGTTGTTTCCACCATTTCGATTTTCAAGTTGACATGGAAGCTGCACCACGGCTTGTTTCATAGCTTTGAACTCTGTGGGGTTTGACATCAAAGTTGCACCACGGCTTGTTTCATAGCTTTGAACTCTGTGGGGGTTTGACATCAAAGCTGCACACGGCTTGTTTCATAGCTTTGAACTCTGGGGTTTGACATCAAAGCTGCACCACGGCTTGTTTCATAGCTTTGAACTCTGTGGGGTTTGACATCAAAGCTGCACCACGGCTTGTTTCATAGCTTTGCACTCTGTGGGGTTTGAAGGGACAAATTTTAAATTTTTACTCAGTTGTAGTTTAAAGCCTGAAGATTTGCATGAGTGTATAAGTTTGAATGTCGCTCTCGATTTTTTATTCTGGAAATTTTACATGAAAATGTTTCAGACAAATTTTTACTCTGAACTTTTCATTAGTGCCCACACCTCAGATACAAATTTGGGCAACTCCTCTTCCTGATTAGCACAGTATTTTTCAGAATTATAAACGGCCCCACCGAGTGCATAGCAGAAAACCAAAGGCGATGATTGGAGCAAGAAGCGTGCATGGCGGTTGACACTTGCACAACTCGGTAACACCGCCAACTTTCAACACACACTTACACACACTTACCATCAGAAATGCAAAAGGCAATGTATGGAAATGAAAGATAAATGATAGGTTTTGTCAGATGTATTTTATTTATTGATTATTGATTAATGAACAAACATTTGTAGAAATAATGGGTGAATGTGGACCAACAGCACACTGTCCCTTATAGAAAGAAGGTTTGGAGTACCTACTGTCTGGTTGAGTTCAGAGTAATGTGTAATCTGTATGATTTATTTTTTTAAGTCCTGTTGACTGTATGCCTCTCTGGTTGAGTTCAGAGTAATGTGTAATCTGTATGATTTATTTTTTAAAGTCCTGTCGGCTGTATGCCTCTCTGGTTATACCATAGTTTTGCATGAGAACCTGGTCATGTTGTTGGTGTTCAAGACAATGTGGTGGCTGATCTGTGATCAACTTCCCAAGAATGTCCCAAATAAAGAATCATGCCAAGCCAGTTATACTTGTCTGCAAGCCAAAGGTCAGACATGTGTGGGAGACATCAGGCAGGAGGAAGGGAACATGCCCATGGATGACAAACTCTGTCGGATCCATCCAAACCATAGAAATTTTTTTGCTGTGTGCCACCGGTGGTTGACAGACTCTGTCGGATCCGTCCAAACCATAGAAATTTTGCTGTGTGCCACCGGTGGTTGACAGACTCTGTCGGATCCATCCAAACCATAGAAATTTTGCTGTGTGCCACTGGTGGTTGACCGACTCTGTTGGATCCATCCAAACCATAGAAATTTTGCTGTGTGCCACCAGTGGTTGTAAAGGAGAGACAGAGTACACACAGACTACTCTCTTTGTGCTCACTGGTGTCTTTGAAAGGGTGAAGAAGCTCTGTGGTGCCTTCCACGTGATGTACCATTCACAACAAAACATGCTGTTACAGACAGTTTCATGATGCTAGACATTAACTTCCACAACAAAACATGCTGTTACAGACAGTTTCATGACGCCGCCAGACATTAACACTTCCACAACAAACATGCTGTTACAGACAGTTTCATGACGCTAGACATTAACACTTCCACGTGATGTACCATTCACAACAAAACATGCTGTTACAGACAGTTTCATGACGACTAGACATTAACACTTCACGTGATGTACCATTCACAACAAAACGTGCTGTTACAGACAGTTTCATGACGCCAGACATTAACACTTCCACGTGATGTACCATTCACAACAAAACATGCTGTTACAGACAGTTTCATGACGCTAGACATTAACACTTCCACGTGATGTACCATTCACAACAAAACACATGCTGTTACAGACAGTTTCATGACGCTAGACATTAACACTTCCACGTGATGTACCATTCACAACAAAACATGCTGTTACAGACAGTTTCATGACGCCAGACATTAACACTTCCACGTGATGTACCATTCACAACAAAACATGCTGTTACAGACAGTTTCATGACGCTAGACATTAACACTTCCACGTGATGTACCATTCACAACAAAACATGCTGTTACAGACAGTTTCATGACGCTAGACATTAACATTTCCATGTGATGTACCATTCACACACAAAACATGCTGTTACAGACAGTTACAGACAGTTTCACGATGCTAAACATTAACACTTCCACATCAAAACATGCTGTTACAGACAGTTTCATGACGCTAGACATTAACACTTCCACGTGATGTACCATTCACAACAAAACATGCTGTTACAGACAGTTTCATGACGCTAGACATTAACACTTCCACGTGATGTACCATTCACAACAAAACATGCTGTTACAGACAGTTTCATGACGCTAGACATTAACACTTCCACGTGATGTACCATTCACAACAAAACATGCTGTTACAGACAGTTTCATGACGCTAGACATTAACACTTCCACAACAAAACATGCTGTTACAGACAGTTTCATGACGCTAGACATTAACACTTCCACGTGATGTACCATTCACAACAAAACATGCTGTTATAGACAGTTTCATGATGCTGGACATTAACACTTCCACAACAAAACATGCTGTTATAGACAGTTTCATGATGCTAGACATTAACACTTCCACGTGATGTACCATTCACAACAAAACATGCTGTTACAGACAGTTTCATGACGCTAGACATTAACACTTCCACGTGATGTACCATTCACAACAAAACATGCTGTTACAGACAGTTTCATGACGCTAGACATTAACACTTCCACGTGATGTACCATTCACAACAAAACATGCTGTTATAGACAGTTTCATGACGCTAGACATTAACACTTCCACAACAAAACATGCTGTTACAGACAGTTTCATGACGCTAGACATTAACACTTCCACGTGATGTACCATTCACAACAAAACATGCTGTTATAGACAGTTTCATGATGCTGGACATTAACACTTCCACAACAAAACATGCTGTTACAGACAGTTTCATGATGCTAGACATTAACACTTCCACGTGATGTACCATTCACAACAAAACATGCTGTTACAGACAGTTTCATGATGCTGGACATTAACACTTCCACGTGATGTACCATTCACAACAAAACATGCTGTTACAGACAGTTTCATGACGCTAGACATTAACACTTCCACGTGATGTACCATTCACAACAAAACATGCTGTTACAGACAGTTTCATGACGCTAGACATTAACACTTCCACGTGATGTACCATTCACAACAAAACATGCTGTTACAGACAGTTTCATGACGCTAGACATTAACACTTCCACGTGATGTACCATTCACAACAAAACATGCTGTTACAGACAGTTTCATGACGCTAGACATTAACACTTCCACGTGATGTACCATTCACAACAAAACATGCTGTTACAGACAGTTTCATGATGCTGGACATTAACACCTCCACAACAAAACATGCTGTTATAGACAGTTTCATGATGCTGGACATTAACACTTCCACGTGATGTACCATTCACAACACAAAACATGCTGTTACAGACAGTTTCATGATGCTGGACATTAACACTTCCACGTGATGTACCATTCACAACAAAACATGCTGTTACAGACAGTTTCATGACACTAGACATTAACACTTCCACGTGATGTACCATTCACAACAAAACGTGCTGTTACACAGACAGTTTCATGACGCTAGACATTAACACTTCCACGTGATGTACCATTCACAACAAAACGTGCTGTTACAGACAGTTTCATGATGCTAGACATTAACACTTTCCACAACAAAACATGCTGTTACAGACAGTTTCATGACGCTAGACATTACACACTTCCACGTGATGTACCATTCACAACAAAACATGCTGTTACAGACAGTTTCATGACGCTAGACATTAACACTTCCACGTGATGTACCATTCACAACAAAACATGCTGTTACAGACAGTTTCACGATGCTAAACATTAACACTTCCACATCAAAACATGCTGTTACAGACAGTTTCATGATGCTAGACATTAACACTTCCACGTGATGTACCATTCACAACAAAACATGCTGTCACAGACAGTTTCATGACGCTAGACATTAACACTTCCACGTGATGTACCATTCACATCAAAACATGCTGTTACAGACAGTTTCATGACGCTAGACATTAACACTTCCACGTGATGTACCATTCACAACAAAACATGCTGTTACAGACAGTTTCATGATGCTAGACATTAACACTTCCACGTGATGTACCATTCACAACAAAACGTGTTGTTACAGACAGTTTCATGACGCTAGACATTAACACTTCCACGTGATGTACCATTCACAACAAAACATGCTGTTACAGACAGTTTCATGATGCTGGACATTAACACCTCCACAACAAAACATGCTGTTATAGACAGTTTCATGATGCTGGACATTAACACTTCCACGTTATGTACCATTCACAACAAAACATGCTGTTACAGACAGTTTCATGATGCTGGACATTAACACTTCCACGTGATGTACCATTCACACAAAACATGCTGTTACAGACAGTTTCATGACGCTAGACATTAACACTTCCACGTGATGTACCATTCACAACAAAACGTGCTGTTACAGACAGTTTCATGACGCTAGACATTAACACTTCCACGTGATGTACCATTCACAACAAAACGTGCTGTTACAGACAGTTTCATGATGCTAGACATTAACACTTCCACAACAACAAAACACGCTGTTACAGACAGTTTCATGACGCTAGACATTAACACTTCCAAGTGATGTACCATTCACAAACAAAACATGCTGTTGCAGACAGTTTCATGACGCTTGACATTAACACTTCCACGTGATGTACCATTCACAACAAAACATGCTGTTACAGACAGTTTCATGACGCTAGACATTAACACTTCCACGTGATGTACCATTCACAACAAAACATGCTGTTATAGACAGTTTCATGATGCTGGACATTAACACTTCCACAACAAAACATGCTGTTACAGACAGTTTCATGATGCTAGACATTAACACTTCCACATGATGTACCATTCACAACAAAACATGCTGTTACAGACAGTTTCATGATGCTGGACATTAACACTTCCACGTGATGTACCATTCACAACAAAACATGCTGTTACAGACAGTTTCATGATGCTGGACATTAACACTTCCACGTGATGTACCATTCACAACAAAACATGCTGTTACAGACAGTTTCATGATGCTAGACATTAACACTTCCACAACAAAACATGCTGTTACAGACAGTTTCATGACGCTAGACATTAACACTTCCACAACAAAACGTGCTGTTACAGACAGTTTCATGACGCTAGACATTAACACTTCCACGTGATGTACCATTCACAACAAAACGTGTTGTTTCAGACAGTTTCATGACGCTAGACGTTTAACACTTCCACGTGATGTACCATTCACACAAAACATGCTGTTACAGACAGTTTCATGACGCTAGACATTAACACTTCCATGTGATGTACCATTCACAACAAAACATGCTGTTACAGACAGTTTCATGATGCTAGACATTAACACTTCCACGTGATGTACCATTCACAACAAAACATGCTATTATAGACAGTTTCATGATGCTGGGACATTAACACTTCACAACAAAACACATGCTGTTACAGACAGTTTCATGACGCTAGACATTAACACTTCCACGTGATGTACCATTCACAACAAAACATGCTGTTACAGACAGTTTCATGACGCTAGACATTAACATTTCCACAACAAAACATGCTGTTACAGACAGTTTCATGACGCTAGACATTAACACTTCCACGTGATGTACCATTCCCAACACAAAACATGCTGTTACAGACAGTTTCATGACGCTAGACGTTAACACTTCCACGTGATGTACCATTCACAACAAAACGTGCTGTTACAGACAGTTTCATGATGCTAGACATTAACACTTCCACGTGATGTACCATTCACACAACAAAACATACTGTTACAGACAGTTTCATGACGCTAGACATTAACACTTCCACGTGTTGTGTACCATTCACAACAAAACATGTTGTTACAGACAGTTTCATGATGCTAGACATTAACACTTCCACGTGATGTACCATTCACAACAAAACATGCTGTTATAGACAGTTTCATGATGCTGGACATTAACACCTCCACAAAAACATGCTGTTACAGACAGTTTCATGATGCTGGACATTAACACTTCCACTTGATGTACCATTCACAACAAAACATGCTGTTACAGACAGTTTCATGACGCTAGACATTAACACTTCCACGTGATGTACCATTCACAACAAAACATGCTGTTACAGACAGTTTCATGACGCTAGACATTAACACTTCCACGTGATGTACCATTCACAACAAAACGTGCTGTTACAGACAGTTTCATGATGCTGGACATTAACACTTCCACAACAAACGTGCTGTTACAGACAGTTTCATGATGCTAGACATTAACACTTCCACGTGATGTACCATTCACAACAAAACATGCTGTTACAGACAGTTTCATGACGCTAGACATTAACACTTCCACGTGATGTACCATTCACAACAAAACATGCTGTTACAGACAGTTTCATGATGCTGGACATTAACACTTCCACAACAAAACGTGCTGTTACAGACAGTTTCATGATGCTAGACATTAACACTTCCGCGTGGTGTACCATTTGACAACAAAACATGCTGTTACAGTTTCATGATGCTGGACATTAACACTTCCACAACAAAACATGCTGTTATAGACAGTTTCATGATGCTAGACATTAACACTTCCACAAAAAACATGCTGTTACAGTTTCATGACGCTAGACATTAACACTTCCACACAAAAACATGCTGTTATAGACAGTTTCATGATGCTAGATGCTAGACATTAACACTTCCACAAAAAACATGCTGTTATAGAGACAGTTTCATGATGCTAGACATTAACACTTCCACAACAAAACATGCTGTTACAGACAGTTTCATGACGCTAGACATTAACACTTCCACATGATGTACCATTCACAACAAAACATGCTGTTACAGACAGTTTCATGACGCTAGACATTAACACTTCCACGTGATGTACCATTCACAACAAAACATGCTGTTATAGACAGTTTCATGATGCTGGACATTAACACTTCCACGTGATGTACCATTCACAACAGAACAAGCTGTTACAGTTTCATGATGCTGGACATTAACACTTCCACAACAAAACGTGCTGTTACAGACAGTTTCATGATGCTAGACATTAACACTTCCACGTGATGTACCATTCACAACAAAACATGCTGTTACAGACAGTTTCATGACGCTAGACATTAACACTTCCACGTGATGTACCATTCACATCAAAACATGCTGTTATAGACAGTTTCATGATGCTGGACATTAACACTTCCACAACAAAAACATGTTGTTACAGACAGTTTCATGATGCTGGACATTAACACTTCCACAACAAAACATGCTGTGACAGACAGTTTCATGATGCTAGACATTAACACTTCCACGTGATGTACCATTCACAACAAAACATGCTGTTACAGACAGTTTCATGATGCTGGACATTAACACTTCCACGTGATGTACCATTCACATCAAAACATGCTGTTACAGACAGTTTCATGACGCTAGACATTAACACTTCCACGTGATGTACCATTCACAACAAAACATGCTGTTACAGACAGTTTCATGATGCTAGACATTAACACTTCCACGTGATGTACCATTCACAACAAAACATGCTCTTACAGACAGTTTCATGATGCTAGACATTAACACTTCCACAACAAAACATGCTGTTACAGACAGTTTCATGATGCTAGACATTAACACTTCCACAACAAAACATGCTGTTACAGACAGTTTCATGACGCTAGACATTAACACTTCCACGTGATGTACCATTCACAACAAAACATGCTGTTACAGACAGTTTCATGACGCTAGACATTAACACTTCCACGTGATGTACCATTCACAACAAAACATGCTGTTACAGACAGTTTCATGACGCTAGACATTAACACTTCCATGTGTTGTACCATTCACAACAAAACATGCTGTTACAGACAGTTTCATGATGCTAGACATTAACACTTCCACGTGATGTACCATTCACAACAAAACATGCTGTTACAGACAGTTTCATGACGCTAGACATTAACACTTCCACAACAAAACATGCTGTTACAGACAGTTTCATGATGCTAGACATTAACACTTCCACAACAAAATGTGCTGTTACAGACAGTTTCATGACGCTAGACATTAACACTTCCATGTGATGTACCATTCACAACAAAACATGCTGTTACAGACAGTTTCATGATGCTAGACATTAACACTTTTACAGTAGACCTGTGACCACTTTGTTCACAGATATTTCCACTGATGTGTGTTTTTTTTTTGAGTCCCTGAAAGAGATGAATATTTTTCATTTGATCTAAGATTTTATATAAGAAAGACTTTTGAGTCATGTTTA
Organism: Conus betulinus; assembly: GCA_016801955.1. NCBI lineage: Eukaryota > Metazoa > Mollusca > Gastropoda > Neogastropoda > Conidae > Conus > Conus betulinus. Next base: position 204,855 of record JADBJO010002061.1, read on the forward strand.
TGTGTTTGAGAATAATCTTATCTCCTCTGTGTGTAGGTGTGTGTGTGTGTGTGTGTGTGTGTGTGTGTGTGTGTGCGTGCGCGTGTGCGTGTAAAACTAACAATTTAGTATGGAATTGACTGATGAGATGACAGCGCTGAAATAACTCCTTATTGTTGGTGTGCCTGTAGACAACATTAATCAAATTGAGTTTAAACAGAGAGACAGATTCAAAAGAGGATGGTTAGGGGTCAACCATGAAGAAAGGGACTTTTTCTGGAAACTGTAATTCTTTTAATCATGATTATATAACAAAACCATGGATGTTTCACATTTTGTTTTACTTGCAGAAAGAGAAGCGAGAAGTGTGTGTAGCTAGTAGACAATCCATTTATGGGAAATAAAAATTTTGCCCCTCAAACTGTACAGTCGTAAATCTGTCATCAGGTGAATGGGGAGAATTTTGAAAACCAGCCGTCGACATCCACCGATGACCCCACCCAGAGAGAGGCTGTGCCCTCTGCCCTCCAAGCCCTATTCCCAGGAGAGCCCTTACCTCCAGGCACGAGCTACTCCTGGGCCTACCTCCTCCCCCACCCCCCCCCCTCTCCCTGCTGATGAGACGGACACCACTGCCACCACCACCACTACCACTACCACCATGAACAACGCCACCACTGAGGATGTCTACACATGCGCCGACGATTCTTCGGATGAGGGCAGCGAGAAACTGGAGGACAGGGGCAAGGAAAGGTCGGAGGTCGTGGTGGACCTGCCCCATCTGGACCCTGACATTGACGGGGAGGAGATGGTCGAAGAGGAGGAGGAGGAGGAAGAGGGAGGGGGGCTGACGGAGAGGCAGGTGGAGGATGAGGATGAGGATATGAGGGGTCAGGTTATGGAGGACCCGGCTGTTATTTCCAGACCCCCACAGCTTCGTTTCCCGCCAGCTGTGGCTTCTGGAGCTGTGGCCTACGTGTCCTCATCGTCAGTGGGCATGTCACTGAGGAGAAGATCACTGTCTTGTCTGTCGACTGTGTGCCTTAGCAATTTTTGCTGTCTGTGTCTGTACCGTGTCTGTAGACGGAATTCAATAGGGTAGATAAAAACTGATAGTTTATTTGCCCAGTGTAATCATCATAGTTATCCAGAGTGATCGTAAATCTGTTTTTCTCATGCTTAAGATATGTTTTTCTCATACTTGCTGTTCAAATAAATGCTGTATCCCAACTTTGTGTAGAATGTTACCATATCATCCGGAGGGGGGGGGGGGGGGGGGGGGGGGGAAAAGCGGGAGATGAGGGAGCTAATCTTCCCTCCATACCCAGTTTATAAGCTTAGTGAGTTTACTTCATGAGTCGGATTCAAACGTGGGTCAGTTTTGGTTTTTTTTTTCCCCTTAAGAAGGGAACGAGCCTCAATCTTTTCTTCAGGGGAACCAGTCAAACTCAAGTCGCTTTCTGACGAAGAAACTGCTTTTTGCTTTCCTTCTCAAGAGGGCAATTCCTTCTGATAATGTCTGCAGTTTATGCTCTGTTTTCTCAACTACCCAGCATTTTGCTCCACCATTGTACACTTTGTCTCTCTCTTGTTGTCCAAAAGTTCCTGTTATGGATACAGATCCATGGGTCTGCCCCTCATGCCACAAGTGATATCTTCAAGTAAAGCAACCTTACGGCCAGCGTCTCCAGCATGAAATGTTCCACGCTCAAACCTTGCGACTTGTAGGAAAACTGGTCTGGCATATTGTCCATGATTTCAACATCCTTGTAAACCTTGTTAACCTTCAAGATGGTCTGTCATTTAGAGTCACCCTTCTGTCCTAGCTGCACTGGTTTAGGTCTGTGGAGGCAAGCTAGCATCTGCCCCTCCCCCACCCCACGCCTCCCACTGACCCGCTGTACATTCTCGAACCCACAGCGCCTTAAGAAGTGAAGAGGTGTGGCTGGGCCAAGTGTTTTTGTTGAGGATGTGCATTGTACCTTGCCTCCAGCAAAGTTCAGGATTGGATGGTGTCCCATGGCGGGAGATTCAACAGGGGTCCTTGAGGCTAAAGGGCAAGCTTTGGTGGAAACTGGCTGGGAGGCCCTGGCGTCCTCTGACCCTGTCCGTCCATATATCTTTGGTGAAGAAGCAGATGAAGGAGATGCAGGTGATGAGGGAGATGATGATGATGATGGTGATGATTTTGGAAGCTTCGTTTCCAACTTCAGAGATTTTTCTTGCTGGAGCTGTGGTTTCCATGGCATGGTTTGTCATCCAAGAGACGCTCTCCCCCACCCTCCTATTTCAACCTTTCTCCTTCTCCTCCAAGAGACGCTCTCCCCCCACCCTCCTATTTCAACCTTTCTCCTCTCTCCTCCAAGAGACGCTCTCCCCCCCCACTCTCCTATTTCAACCTTTCTCCTTCTCCTCCAGGAGACGCTCTCCCCCACCCTCCTATTTCAACCTTTCTCCTTCTCCTCCAAGTGACGCTCTCCGCCACCCTCCTATTTCAACCTTTCTCCTTCTCCTCCTGCTCAGGGTATGCGTGTGAAGACTCTTTTTTTAGATACCATATGTGATGAAGCTTCTCGCTCCCTTCAGGCCCTTAAAAAGTACTGCCGTTGCCCATCGTCAAAGACTCTCTCTTGGTGATGTGCATTGACTTTTCAGATCCTGACCCGTACTTTGCCACTTTTTTGTCCAAGCAAGGCTGATCAAACTTCATCCTTCCAGTTTTCTGCGTATTTGAATCTTACAGACCATCTATGCTCCTCCATTCTTTTCTTGAGTTGCCCTCTCTCTCTCTGTTTCTCAAGCATCCATAGAAAGGGCACTATTTGAGAAGAGCACTTGCAAATAGTTTGCATTTTGCCAAAGGTTGGCCTTCCGTGATGTCTGCGGTCTTTTGTCCTCTCTGCATGAGTCTGCCTGTGTCTGTCTGGCCTGGAGGAATGAGTTTTTTTGGACACGTTCCATTGCTGTGTCTGTCTGGCCTGGAGGAATGAGTTTTTGGACACGTTCCATTCTTGTGTCTGTCTGGCCTGGAGGAATGAGTTTTTGGACATGTTCCATTCCTCTGTGTGTGTGGCCTGGAGGAATGAGTTTTTGGACACGTTCCATTCCTGTGTCTGTCTGGTCTGGAGGAATGAGTTTTTTGGACATGTTCCATTCCTCTGTGTGTGTGGCCTGGAGGAATGAGTTTTTTGGACATGTTCCATTCCTGTGTCTGTCTGGCCTGGAGGTAAGAGTTGTTGAACACGTTCCATTCCTGTGTCTGTCTGGCCTGGAGGAATGAGTTTTTGGACATGTTCCATTAATCTGCGTGTGTGGCCTGGAGGAATGAGTTTTTGGACACATTCCATTCCTGTGTCTGTCTGGCCTGGAGGTAAGAGTTGTTGAACACGTTCCATTCCTGTGTCTGTCTGGCCTGGAGGAATGAGTTTTTGGACATGTTCCATTCCTCTGTGTGTGCGGCCTGGAGGAATGAGTTTTTGGACACGTTCCATTCCTGTGTCTGTCTGGCCTGGAGAATGAGTTGTTGAACACGTTCCATTCCTGTGTCTGTCTGGCCTGGAGGAATGAGTTTTTGGACATGTTCCATTCCTGTGTCTGTCTGGCCTGGAGGAATGAGTTTTTTGGACATGTTCCATTCCTGTGTCTGTCTGGCCTGGAGGAGGTAAGAGTTGTTGAACACGTTCCATTCCTCTGTGTGTCTGGCCTGGAGGAATGAGTTTTTTTGGACACGTTTCCATTCCTCTGTGTCTGGCCTGGAGGAATGAGTTTTTGGACATGTTCCATTCCTGTGTCTGTCTGGCCTGGAGGAATGAGTTTTTGGACATGTTCTATTCCTGTGTCTGTCTGGCCTGGAGGAATGAGTTTTTTTGGACACGTTCCATTCCTGTGTCTGTCTGGCCTGGAGGAATGAGTTTTTTGGACACGTTCCATTCCTGTGTCTGTCTGCCTGGAGGAATGAGTTTTTGGACATGTTCCATTCCTCTGTGTGTGTGGCCTGGAGGAATGAGTTTTTGGACACGTTCCATTCCTGTGTCTGTCTGGCATGGAGGAATGAGTTGGACACCTTCCATTCCCAGCACAATCTTATGGGTATTCTTAGGCTGTCCCCCTTTTCAGGGGCTGTCGCCTATCAGTGAGACAGTTTGAGTGGTCCCAGATAAGGCTTGTGAGGCTGATGTTGCTTTCACCCCATGTCCATTTCGGACCCAGCGTCTTGTCTCCCTTTTCCATACCAACATCTTTCCTTTTGTGGACAACAGTCTGCCCAATCCAGTCTTCCAAGGCCCCTTGCGCTCGCTCCTTCTTTAAGGGTCAGTCCTGAGGTCGGGGCCGCAAGATGTGACTATCTTCGTCCTCCAAAGCTGATTTATGGAGAGGTGGGTGGGGAGGAGGAGGGGAGGGATCTCTCAGCCTTCCGTCAGTGGGAGGCTCAGAGTAGGAGCTTCAGTCCAACAGAAATGATAGTCCGTTAGCTCCACAGTTCCACAGTTCACATTTCTTTCTGAAAACAGTGTTGCTTTCACTTGGATCAGAGGTCACCCCCCCACCCCCCCACCCCCCACCCCCCAGTTCAAGATGGTGTAAGGAACACATTTCTTACTTGGAGAGGCAACTGAAGTATTGATGAAGAATCAGACATTCAGCATGTTTATAAGATGAAGGGAATCTTACTTTGACGAAAAGATCAAGTGGGTCTTTCCAGTCATTTTCTGATGGACAGTAAGAACATTCTAAGGTAAGCATATGTAATTTTTTAACGCTTTTTTTTTTATCTCAACTTAGAGACAGGATTGTGAACATTTGCAGGAATTTAAAGAAGCTCTCGTGGAAAAAATCTGTTTGGATACTTTTTTGAAGAAAATCTAACTAAAAACGACTTAAACCACATTGCATGTGTCGGTAATTTTGTGTCATTGTGTTGAATTTTAAAAGATGGTCACAGTGTTATATCAAGAGATGACCAGTCTGTTTATTTGGATTTAGAATATATGCAAAATGTTAGGTCATGAAATGACGAGTTTTTTTTTTTTATTGAGTTGCCATTTTAGTTAGATGTACTGGATCTCACATTGGTCTTCTGTCCCATTGCATGGTTCATTCAGACAAGTGATATCAGATGGAGTTGTAAGCTGCTGTTCACTGTTGAGAGCTTCTGTCCCATTGCATGGTTCGTTCAGACGAGTGATATCAGATGGAGTTGTAAGCTGCTGTTCACTGTTGAGAGCTTCTGTCCCATTGCATGGTTCATTCAGACAAGTGATATCAGATGGAGTTGTAAGCTGCTGTTCACTGTTGAGAGCTTCTGTCCCATTGCATGGTTCGTTCAGACGAGTGATATCAGATGGAGTTGTAAGCTGCTGTTCACTGTTGAGAGCTTCTGTCCCATTGCATGGTTCATTCAGACAAGTGATATCAGATGGAGTTGTAACCTGCTGTTCACTGTTGAGAGCTTCTGTCCCATTGCACGGTTCGTTCAGACGAGTGATATCAGATGGAGTTGTAACCTGCTGTTCACTATTGAGAGCTCTTTGGATGGATTTTTTTCTGGGAGGATTCATGGACTTTTTTTTTCCCCAGTAGCTTATAAAGGCCAGCTATTCTCAGCATTGGGACTCTTGTGCAAGTTCTAAAGTAGTTCCTTCCCTTTGACGACTCTTGACTTGTTAGCCATTCTCTGTATGGGTTTGATGTGACCCACTGTAAGTTTCCAGTTTCCATATGGCAGTATCCATGCAGACAGTTGTCAGTATTTTGAAGTGTAGCTGTTTTTGTGACTTTTTTGTTACAGTTCTACTAATCCATCAAAGCAGAGCAACTATGAAATTTCGTGTGTGGAAGTGGTAAACAATGATTGTGTCATGTTGCAGATCTGTAAAGTGTTTTCTTTTTTTTCCTTCTTGGATATCCATTTCAGTCACTTACAACAGAATAAAAAAAAAAGAAAAAAAGCAAAAACCGAGAAAGTCTGCATATATTTTAAATAAATGTTAGCGAACTGCCAAAAAAAACGTGGACAAACGAATCACTAGAAAAAAGTTTTTGTCTTGTGATTTGTTTGTCCATGGTTTTGGGGTGGTTCACTAACATTTACTTAAGATTTGTGTAGATTTCTGCTTGCAGTCATCTGACTTTGCTGCAGATTTTAATGAAGCATTCTTTTGAAACTTCCTTTGTCACCAAGCGCTGTTTTATCATACATGTAAATTTTGTTCATTGATTTTTTTTTTTTTCTTGCATCCTTTTAAAAACAGACGACAGAAGACCAATTCCAGAGATTCACTCATCCATTTTGAAGATAATCGGACATTTTTCATCTGATCTAAGATTTATGGAAGAAAGCTTTTTAACAAAATTTCCACAGTGCTTTTGGAAGATGTGGTTAAAGGGTTGCATGAATGAGGTTTTTTTGTTTTTTGTTTAAGAAATGATGACCTGTGAGTTACTTCAGTGTGGTAACAGCCCTGATACGGCCCTTTGCTGTCTGCTGGGCTGCAAGCAACATGACCTTACCTCACCTGACCAGATTTAGTGAACGATATTGACGATGATTTGTGATGGCAGGTGTTGAATCATCCTCCACCGTCTCAGCCCCACCTGTGTTGAGTGCAGCTCCTGTGTTGAACACGCCCAGTGGTCAGCCATTACCAGACAGTGCATCTGGGGGTGGCGTGACTTCACCTAAGGTCAGTCCTCCACTTCCTTTATTGGTTGAAGAATGTAGGAACATGTATGTATATGTGTGGTGGAGTGTTGGGGGGGGGGGGGGGGGGGGAGCGAGGGCAGAGGTTATATGTGTGTGTGCACATATGTGCATTTGTATGTGGTTATCTGTCTGCATGTTTGTCTTATGTTGGCGATTTATTTTGAACTTTTTGAAGTAGATAAAGTTAAGCACCAAAATATTGCTGAAATCGTCTCTATTTTTTGCTACATGTATACAGTTTTATACGTCAGTCCAGATCAGGTCTTATTGGTGCATTTTCTGCTCAAGACAAAAGTGGCTGTGGAAACAGCATGTCAAATAGAAAAAAAATAAAGCACCCTTGTATATGTATGGTTTGTGTAGAACTATGAAACGTTACATATATCTTACTGAATATTGGACTAGAGAGAAAATGTCTTTGCATGTAACTTACTTAAGATATTTTGTTTTTGCATGTTTGGTATCTTTAATGCTTTCCAAGCAGCAATGCTACCACATCTCTTTGCTTTGGCTTTTCAGTATATATATATATATATATAGATACTGAAAAGCAGGCGATACATATAGATCTGCCTTCGAGAGGGATTGCGATAGTTTCCTCATGCAGCTAGTGAAGGGTTTTCATATTTATGATATACATTTTCCCATTTACTTCATCTTCAAGTTTTTGGGGTTTTTTTTTTTTCCCCCTCAATTTCAAATCTTTGCCAAGTCATTACTATAATGGTGGAAGAATTGTTAGCCTGCACTTGTTTTCCCCCACTACTTAATTGTTCAGCATTATATTGTTTGGTCAATCAGTGGGTGATTGCATCTCTTAGGAGATCCCAGGAAAGGTTGTTCTGCACAATTCTTAGCCGCTGACAATGCTTGGGTTATTGAACAGTAGAGCAGACCACTCAGACTGTTCCGTATCTTTTGATCTCCCTTGCATCCTTAAATGGATCCTCAAGCATAGGCTCAAAGATTGTCCTTTACATTTTTATACTGTTTGCGTAATGTTTTTAGTTTTCAACACTTTTTTTTCCTCGCTACACTTTTGTTTTGTTTAATTCTACTACCTTTCGCTGGCTGCTTTGGGTGTGCTGTTGGATTCTTTTTCGAACCCTTGGCGGTCGGAACACCACAGAATTATGGACTGTGGTGTGTGTCTCTATCTGACGCCAAGAGTACAGACACAATCAGCTGTGTCTCCCTGACGAGTCTGATTCAGCGGACGAAAGGCCTCGGAGCAGGCAATACATATAGATCTGCCTTCGAGAGGGATTGCGAGAGTTTCCTAATGCAGTTAGTGAGGGTTTTCATATTTATGATATACGTTTTCCCCCCCCGTTTACTTCATCTTCAAGTTTTTGGTTTTTTTTTTTTCTCTCAATTTCAAATCTTTGCCAAGTCAGTCATTATATAATGATGGAAGAATTGTTGGCCTGCACCTGTTTTCCCCCACTACTTTATTGTTCAGCATTATATATATATATATATAGTTATATATATATATAGATACATACATACATACACATGTACAGCTGTATTCAGGCTTGTTGTTTCGGTGCCCTAGTTCCTAGAGTTCCCAGGAAGCAGGCAGATCCAGATTTACGTGAGGCAACTTGCTAAGGATGGCTCTGGATTGCTGCTAAGTGACTGTGGTTTAGTGGGGAGTGAACATGTCGCACACCTCCTAGCAAGCCCCCACCTGACAGCAGTAACTGCTCAGTGGTGTAGCTGGCATGAGTGAGCACCCCCTCCAGAGGATTGTCCAAGGACAGTTTTCCTGATTTTACCATAAAAACAGCGTGGACATGACCTCGGCGCAGGCATGAATATGGAGAAGAAATCAAAAACTGAGTTGCCATGAGGGCAGGGTAAGAAGGACCTCAGGATTGGAAACAATTTTTTTTTTTTTTTTCCACAAACAGTGAAGATGGTGGTATGGAGTTAAGTGACTCGATTGAATTCTAGCTTTCCTTCTTTTTGCAATCGTATATTTATATGTGTGGTTTGTGAATGGTGAACAGTTGGAAGAGCGGCAGAGGTCATCCCGAAGTCCTGCCCCATCTCACGAACCCAGCAGCAGCAGCGGTGGAGATCATCACAAAAGAGACAAGACCGAAAAACACAAAAAGAAGAAAAAGGAAAAGGTGGGCGTATGGCAATGGTCTGTTCTGTGTGTGTGTGTGTGTGTGTCCCTGACACTTGTGAGGCAGGGTGGACCTGGAGGGGATAGAAGTGTGTGTATGTGGATGGATGTGTGTGATGTGTGCTTGGGAGTATGTGCATGAGCATGTGCATGCACATGCTCTTTGTGCGTGTGTGTATGTGTGTGTGTGTGTGTGTGCAGGCAGTCCTTTTTCTGATACTTATTTGTCCCACTGAATGACTTATTCCTGCACCATGTCACAGACCACAACAGGAAATGATGTATAAATCAGAAGTCGACCAAAAACAAAGATGGAGTTGGAGGCATATGAAGGGGTCAGATTTAGCTCCTTTGTCTCTCAAGGTTTTTTTGAGTTGGGACATCTGAATTGTTGAGGTATGTGCTTTGACCAAGTAGGAATAAGGCATCGCTAGGACAACTGAGTATTTCCAAAAACTTAAGTCAGGAAAATTCTTTTTTCATGGGCGCCAGTAGATATGGGTAAGTAGTATGTGCTGTGCAGATCGTATCAGATGGTCATGTCAAATTTACTCAAGCTATAGCCACTTAGTTTCGCTGAAGAGCATGTCTGAAATAACATGAAGACACAACGAAGGCTAAATTCTGTTTGTCTACCACACATAGTTGCTTCAGTTTCTTTTTGTGAGAGATAAGTTTCTCTGTGTGTGGGTGTAGGCATGTGTGTGTGTGTGTGTGTGAGAAAAGAATGAGAGGAACCTACAGATGGGGCCAAGGAGAATACAGTTTAGCACTGAAAGTTTCAGAACATGTCATGTGCTGGCTGTTAATTTGAATTAGTCTGAAATGCAGATCTTGGCATGAAGAGTCTTTAGTTTTCAGAGCGCTTGCAAAGAGGAGAATGGTTTTGAAAATACATCAGCTTTATGGACACTACCTCCATCGCTGAGACTGTAGCAGCCAGTGTGGGGTGGTCTGTTCTGAGCAGGTTTGTTCTCTGCTGCTGATTGGATGAATGGCTCATGGCGTGCGTGATTGGCCATGTGGTGGAGCTTCAAAATGGAGTTAGACGTCATGATATCTTGGCTTCATAGACAGTGTTGTGCTGGTACACTTTGTGACAAATCACACGCCAAAAACAAACACTGAATGCACGTACACTTTGTCACATAGGTGCACTGAAACGACCTCTTTACACTTGCATGAAATAGAGATAATGAAGGTCTTTAGAGTGTAGACTTGTTTCATTTAAAAAAAAAAAAAAGGCAAGATCAGTACAGTAAGGAGAGGAAGAAAAAGCAGAAGATGTTTGCCATTTTGTTGCCTTTGATTGGTGTCAGTATGTGCCATTTTGATTATTTGTCGCAGGGCAAGTCAAAATCATGTGATAAATAATGAGATTTTTGTCTTAGTTCACTGTGGGTGTTATGTGGTGTGCGAAGCGAAGTGCGACTGAAAGTGTTCTTGAGGCTGACTTGCAGTGATATGTCACATACAGCTGCTACGCTTAACACATTTAATTGTGATTGGCCTTTTGAGGCAGCTCCCTATTTGAATCCTGCAGGCAGCCAGTATGACAACTGGCATTTACTTATGTTGAGGTTCTGGGGAGATCAGTCCAGTATTATGTTAGATCCCATTCTCTTTGGAATATTATCCCCATATGTCATATCACCATTGGAAGATGCGGGCGGACCTTCAACCTAAGTGTAAGCAAAAAAAGTAGAGGGGAGAGAATAGGCATCTCATGTTGCTTTCTTACTGTTTGCCTCTGTTAGTATCCAAATTGACGGAGCAGATCACGAGAGCGCTTCAGGGTGAACCAGTCACCGAGTGCCATGAGAGAATAGTTCAGTTGGCTTGTCTGTTGTCTAACATAGCCATGTATGTATACAACATGTTGTTACAGGCTGTTCAGCAGTGTATACAGCATGTTGTTACAGGCTGTTCAGCAGTGTATCCAGCATGTTGTTACAGGCTGTTCAGCAATGTATCCAGCATGCTGTTACAGGCTGTCCAGCAATGTATCCAACATGCTGTTACAGGCTGTTCAGTAATGTATCCAGCATGCTGTTACAGGCTGTCCAGCAATGTATCCAACATGCTGTTACAGGCTGTCCAGCATGTATCCAGCATGCTGTTACAGGCTGTTCAGCAATGTATCCAACATGCTGTTACAGGCTGTTCAGTAATGTATCCAGCATGCTGTTACAGGCTGTTCAGCAATGTATCCCCAACATGCTGTTACAGGCTGTCCAGCAATGTATCCAGCATGCTGTTACAGGCTGTCCAGCAATGTATCCAACAGCATGCTGTTACAGGCTGTTCAGCAATGTATCCAGCATGCTGTTACAGGCTGTCCAGCAAGATTGGCTCACTGACTATCCTTGGCTTTTCACACACATGAACCATTGTGCATCAGACTTGAGAGTTTGAATTTGTCAGCGCTGACGTGTGGCAAACATCTAGACATCCCTTGAAACACAAGCTGACTAGAGTCCTATCAACAAGAAGTGGTGAATGCCTGTTGTCAACGCTGATGTGTGGCAAACATCTAGACATCCCATGAAACACAGGCTGACAGAGTCCTATCAACAAGAAGTGGTGAATGCCTGTGGTCAACGGGGATGTGTGGCAAACATCTAGACATCCCATGAAACACAGGCTGACTAGAGTCATATCAACAAGAAGTGGTGAATGCCTGTAGTACCTGCAGCAGAACTCAGGTAGCAAAAGGTGAAGATACTTATCCTCCCCCTGACATTTTTCACCTGATCCAAGATTTTACAGAGGAAAGATTTTTAACAAAATTTCCTGTGTGTTTTCAGGTGTGTGTTTTAAAGGGTTGTGTGAATGACTTTTATTTCTTTAAAAATAAAATGACTAGTGAGTTGACTTAAACACGGTGACATCCCTGATTTGGCCCTTCGCGCGGTCGGCCGGGCTGTAAGCAACATTGCCAGTACCATCCCCTTCAATGCAAGTCACCAAGGAGTCTGTGTGTCCCTGACAGCTGGGCAGCCACACCATGTCGCTGAAGAAGAAGGGGGTGTCCACCATGGTGCAGAACTGGCAGAAGGTGCAGAAGGAGGTGGAGAAGGAGGAGCGGGCCAACCAGCAACGCCAGATGGCCATCCGACAGCAGCTGGACGAGTGGAAGAAAGGGAACAGGTGAGATTGCACATGGAAGAAAGGGAACAGGTGAGACTGCACGTGGAAGGAAGGGAACAGGTGAGACTGCGCGTGGAAGGAAGGAACAGGTGAGATTGCACGTGGAAGGAAGGGAACAGGTGAGATTGCACGTGGAAGAAAGGGAACAGGTGAGATTGCACGTGGAGGAAGGGAACAGGTGAGACTGCGCGTGGAAGGAAGGGAACAGGTGAGATTGCACATGGAAGGAAGGGAACAGGTGAGATTGTGCTGGATGTAGGGGAAGAGGGGAGGTGGGGGATGGTTTGAACGTAACCCTGCTTCACTTTTTTGTTCTTACTGTATTTTGGTTTACCTTTATGGGATGTGAATCAGTGTGCATGTTGAGGCAAATTTGGTTCTGCATGTAGTTGGAACTGCATAATTTCAGAGGTAAGTTTTAAATAATGTTGACAGATACCCAACGCATATCTTGAATGGGTATTTTGTGATTCACAACCCGAAAAATTAGTGTCAGCATGATCCCTGTCCCCTTTGTACAAGATGAGAAAGCAGACGGTTATGGAGATTCCTCACTGGTGACTTGGTCTCTCATGTCAGGTGATGATTATGACGACCCCCAGAACGGTGAGATGGTCCAGTAAACACTTTCCCATTGTAGACTGTCTGTGCAAAGACTGTCTTTATGGAAATGTTACACTTTGTCACACTTACCTGCAAAGTGGGTCGTAAGACCCAGTTATCATGATGTATTGTGAATGTGGATCACAGGATCCGTTACATGCGTGCCAGCATACATTAACAGTTATTTGAGAGTTTTTTTCACATTTTTCTTTTTTAAGTAATAACTATGCGACTGTGTAAACATTTCTCAGTTTTCTTTTTTCTTGGTGAATGTCTAGATTTGTTTGAGTAAGCTGTTTCATTAATTACAAGAAATTTTTTGTAGATGCTATAATTTTCAAAAGAAAAAATTTCTTGATTGAAAATTAAGGAAAGAACCACAGGGAGCTAAGAGGTTCAGATCTAGCCAGTCTTTGGATATATTGACCTGAATCTCCTGATGAAAATCCAAGGGATTGACCTTGGTTCAGTGACTGTACATGCATGCTTGCTGTCATGCTTCCAGTTTGAAAAATCTGTAATGATCTGGTGTGTGATTTTGGTCCTGACCCACCATGCTGCATAAAAGAAACAGATAACATAACAATGATTACAAATATTGCACAGATGAAAGTGAAGTTCGTTTTTTCTCTTTTTCCTTTTTAGTGTCTGGATTCTCTCTCATATGTAACTGTGTACAGTGAACAGCTGGGAGTTTATTGATGAAAATACTTGGTTGTGTGCGCACTCCTACACACATTCTAACTGGGCTGGTGATAATGCATGAAGGTTTGCAGACACACACTTGCTCATCCAGGTTGAAGCACAGGAAGAAATGGTGAATGAAGAAATGTAAATGATGGGTGTAAGTTGATGTTATGGTCTTAAAGATTATTTACAAGACCCATAGATCACACACATGTACACTTCCCAAGGGACAGACTGAAATCGGTTTATTGTCATATTAACTTCTATTGACATTTGACACGAGGAGATAAACAGAACTTTTTTCTTTTTGCAAAAGAAACTAGATAAATTTCAAGTGCAGATTAAACAGTAAAACATCTTTAACTCATATATAACAATGTGGAAATCATTTCTCTCTTTCACACCCACTGTGTATGCAGGCACTCAAACTAATGTACAGATACATGCAAGCAGCTTGCAAGAACTGATCATACAACTGACAAAACCATAGAAGTGCGAGTAGTCCAGACATCTGACAAGTGCAGAAAAAGCAGAGGAAGAGTTACTGTGAATGTTTTGTCTGTTTCAGCTGAGGAAGCAGTCACTCAAGTTCTCTGACAACGACAAGGATGGAAAGTCGACCACGTCAATATCATCACTGACCACGTCAATACCATCACCGACTTGGTTCTGAATGTTTTTTCTGAATGCCTGCTGTTGGTGTGTTTGTCACATGTTTCTGCTATGGTGCCATTTTTTTTTTTTTTTTTTTTTTTTTTTTTTTTTTTTTTTGACTTGAGCTTTAAGTGATTCTGCCAGCTTCTTCATGTTGATGATTTGTACTACTGAGATGAAATTATGAGAGTTGCCATCAACCACTCCCGTATCCCCCACTTAGCCTGTCCATGTTATCGGTGAATATGCTATGTTGTCATGATAGCTGTGTTATGAAATATTGTAAATATTTGTAATTATTTGGATGAAGTTTGGTAATACTAGTTCATTCTGTGTTCTCATCCATTGGGATGAAAAATGTTTTGCCAGGTCAGTGGGTGTCATAGTGAAGAATTCGGTCAATTTTCAGAGTTCCGTCATAAGCAGCTGATCCTTTAGATGTACAAAGAAACAGCTTGCTCCAAAGAAAAACTCCCTCCCTTGACCTGTTCCTCTAAAAGCTCAGCTTTTTTTGAGCTGGCGCTCATTGGGTGCCAATGAATGCATATGGCCGCCTATACTGGCCTGAAATCTTGCTCATTTAACCCTTATTCTGTGCATAAATACAAGTACAGGGAGAGTGTTTTGAAGTTATCACCATTTTTTATTTTGTGCTGCTTTTAGTTATTGGATTTTCACACTGAGACTTTTCAGGTTAATTAAGGATTTTTAAAGGTCTTCAAGGCCATTCCTTAGAATGGTATAAATCTGCCAAGAAAATCGTGGCGGGTATGTCAGCTTAAAGCCAGCAGGATCAAGTTCACAATCCAGTCCATTACTGTATTCCAAATCGGTTTGTCAAGGCTTCTGCCTGTACCTCACAATTTGTTCAGTATTAAAAAAAAAAAAAAAAAAAAAAAAAATTGGGGGCTCCAAATGCTCAAACATATTGACTAGATTGCAGGCCTCAAGAATTGATGAAATGCAGAATGGCTTGATGTACTGCGCACAGCTGGAAACTTACTGATGATTTTTTTCTGAGTCGATTTGCAAATGCTGCATTGACCAGTGACCAATAGTCATGATACTGTTGGTTGAGTTAATGAAGCGACAGTGCTGAAACAGTTTTCATTTTCGTGCCCTTCAGAAGCCACCCCAGTGAGTGAGTAATTTAGTGTATACGTGAGATTTATTAGATGACTGTTTTTACAACAAAATAACTTGTTTCCCAAATTTAATGTTCGTTTTCTAGGTAAATTTATTTGAATTTGTGTGAACTCTCCAAAAACAGTATGTGGGGTGGATTTCAAAGTTTTAAGTCCAATTTGAATTCCAGTTGCAAACTGTCATTACTTTCAGATGATGTAAAATGAAGTGAACTCCACTGCATGCTGGCAGTAACATTAATATCAGTGTTAATGGTGGTCATGTGAACTGCACAGCAACAAGGAGGCCAGGATGTCTCTAGAGGTCCAGATTTTACCTGTCAAAGGTGCAGACAGCCTTCAGCTTCGAACCCCCAACAAGGGGCTGTGCCCCTTGACCCAGCCAGGGGGGCCTGAGGCCTTGACCTCGGCCTTTATCCCCTGACCCCTCAAGGCCATTATTCCTAGAGTCCACCTTGGGACATCTAGGGCCTTCTGAAAATCTTCAGGTTTTTTCCCCTGGCTCAGGTCCCATGTCAATGATATATTGATTTTTTTTTTTTTTTTTTTTGTCCAACACCATCAGCCAACATAACGGTGAAACAAAAAATGGATATCTTGGTAGGTACCCTAAAGAGTATGGAAACAAATTTATATGCACATGTTTTGTTTGCTTTTATCTTGGTAGGTAACCCTAAAGAGTATGGAAACAAATTTATATGCACATGTTTGTTTGCTTTTATTTCAGAAAAGTTGTTCAGTCCAGTCCCAATTTTTCAAGTTTAAGCACCATGAAAAATTGATAGAGACGACTTTTTTTTTTGTTGCTGTGCCAGCCCAGAGTTGTTGACGTTTTGAGTAAAGCAGCCAGAACTTTTCAACTGACCGCTGAAACTACCAGGCTTGGAAGGTTGCACAGTCGGTCAGAATGCAAAAAGTTAAGGTGCAGACAAAGGCAAAACCCCATGGAAGTCTTGTAAAGGGAGGAAACTTTCTTTGGAGATCACTTTAAAAACAAGTCTTTAAGGGAGGGATCTTTGTAGGGAGATAGCTCTTGTACAAAGACATAATCTGCTTTAAAAGCTTTTCTGAATAGAACTGCTGTTGAGAAATCACTCTCTGGCCAGTTGTGTAATCCAACACATATATCAATACAGGTGTATGTATATGGATGGGACAGCAGCTTTCCATTAGCGTAATCTACATAAAAGCCAAGATTGATTGCAACATCTAGGGGTTAGAAAGGACTTTTCCAATTTTGTGTTGACTGCCATTACTGGGCGAGGTTTTTGTGATCTTTCTCATGACACGGTGGTGTTGGATTAGTTGGAAGAGGTGAACTGTGCTGAGAGTGGACATCATTTTCAAAAAGTGAGATAGTGAAATGACCGGTCCCTGTATGGTGCCAAGGGATGTCAACACTGCTGTGATGATTATAGTTGCCCTGCAGCAGTATACAACAGTGACAGCAGAAAATGGACCACAGATGATGAAGCTGTGGCGTTTCACCCATCAACATCATCATAATGATAGGAATTGATCAGACTTCGCATAGATATAATGATTGGGGCAACTGGGGCAATTGTGGATTGGACTTCACATAGGTCAAATTGGGGCAATTGCAGTGAAAAATTGTGGTATTTCACCTTGTGTGGACCAGACATGACAAATCAGGGCAGTTGTGGTGTCCTCCTCATGTGGATTGGGTACCACATAGAAAGGCGACTTGTTTCATGTGAATGATCTGTTTCATCTCGTGTGGATTAGACATCACATAGATGGCGATGTGGATGATCTGTTTCATCTCGTGTTTTCACATAGATCGATGTGGATGATAGACCTCATGTGGATTAGACATGGCATAGAGGACTGGAGGTTATAGGGTCTGTAATATTCTCGATTGGTAGCAAGTGCAGTTGGAGGTTCTACTCTCGGGTCTAAGACTGTGTGCATAGTGGACCAGGATCCCGAGCTCGCCTGTGCGCCACTGTCTGGGAGGGAAGATCCTGCTCCAGCCCTTGTGTCGAGAGCTGTGATTTTTTTTCTGGTAGTGTAAAATAGTATTTTTCCCTGGCGGTACGGGTGACGGGACTGAATTTTTTTTTTAATATAAAAACACTGTTTAGCTTTCCTTCCAACATGGATGGGGGGGAAAAAAGCTGTTTGCTGCTGTGAGGTTCCAATCATTCATTGACACACAAAGTGACAAGAATGGTACCAACAGATTCTCTTTAAATATTATTGTATGATACGATTAATATGAACAAAGTGATAGGATCTGTTGAGGTCTACTATGAAGAAAGTGGTAGTATCTGCCGAGGTCTGCTATGAAGAAAGTGATCTGCTGAGGTCTACTATGAAGAAAGAGTATCTGCTGAGGTCTGCTATGCATGCTGCTAAGGACCCAGCCTTGTAATATACCGCCGGGTCTGGGTCCACTATGCATGCAGCCTTAGAAGTTGGGTTCATGTGCTGTGGCCATAACCTGTGTTGAATGTCGTGGTCTGAAGTAGGTAAGTATCCTTGCCTGGCTTTCCTATCATTGGGGTTTCTTCTGTGGCACAGGTGTCTAACCACTTGCACAGTTGCTTCCAGCTATCCACTCTTCAAGAGGTCTTTGGCAGACATACTTTGACCACAATGAGAGGGGGTAGAGGCAAGTCTTAACTTGAGTCTCACCAAGTTCTTAAAGTGGACCAGCAGTATTATTACAAGATATAGCCAAGTTTTTCGTTGTAGGTAGCGAACTCGGCTATTTCATTTCTATAAAATCTCTGCATTTGTGTGTACAGCTATGCTGCTTTGCTTTGTTGTAAAATGACGTGCGAAATGAAGTGAAGGGTAATTAATAAATTGTCAATTCATCCCACCGAACACCTTTTCTGCATTCGTGTGCATTTTTTTTCTATCTCCCTCTCAGTAGATGTGCGTATGTCTGGCATTTAAATCTACTTGTTGTTCTCGCTGAACTGGGGAGGGGAGATAGGCTGCTGTCCTGGGATGGGGGGGGGGGGGGGGAGGGGAGATGGGCTACTGTCCTGGGGTGGGGGAGGGGGAGGGGAGATGGGCTACTGTCCTGGGGTGGGGGACGGGGGGATGGGGGGAGATGGGCTACTGTCCTGGGGTGGGGGAGGGGGAGGGGAGATGGGCTACTGTCCCTGGGATGGGGGGGGGGGGAGGGGAGATGGGCTACTGTCCTGGGGTGTGGGGGGGGGGGGGGAGGGGAGATGGGCTACTGTCCTGGGATGGGGGAGGGGGGGAGGGGAGACGGGCTACTGTCCTGGGGGGTGGGGGGGGGAGATAAGCTACTGTCCTGGGATGGGGGAGGGGAGATGGGCTACTGTCCTGGGATGGGGGAGGGGAGATAAGCTACTGTCCTGGGATGGGGGAGGGGGAGGGGAGATAGGCTACTGTCCTGGGGTGGGGGGGGGGGGAGGGGAGATAGGCTACTGTCCTGGGTGGGGGGGGAGGGGGGGAGAGATAGGCTACTGTCCTGGGGTGGGGGGGGGGGGGGGGGGAGGGGCTACTGCTACTGTCCTGGGATGGGGGGGGGGGAGGGGAGATGGGCTACTGTCCTGGGATGGGGGAGGGGAGATGGGCTACTGTCCTGGGATGGGGGAGGGGAGGGAGCTACTGTCCTGGGATGGGGGAGGGGAGATGAGCTACTGGTCCTGGGATGGGGGAGGGGGAGGGGAGATAAGCTACTGTCCTGGGATGGGGGAGGGGGAGGGGAGATAAGCTACTGTCCTGGGGGTGGGGGGAGGGGAGAGGGGAGATAAGCTACTGTCCTGGGATGGGGGGTGGGGGAGGGGAGATGGGCTACTGTCCTGGGGTGGGGGAGGGGGAGGGGAGATGGGCTACTGTCCTGGGGTGGGGGAGGGGGATGGGATGGGCTACTGTCCTGGGATGGGGGAGGGGACTGCTACTGTCCTGGGGTGGGGGGGGGGGAGGGGGGGGAGATAAGCTACTGTCCTGGGGTGGGGGGAGGGGAGATAAGCTACTGTCCTGGGATGGGGGAGGGGAGATAAGCTACTGTCCTGGGGTGGGGGGAGGGGAGATAAGCTACTGTCCTGGGGGGGGAGGGGGAGGGGAGATAAGCTACTGTCCTGGGATGGGGGAGGGGAGATAGGCTACTGTCTGGGGGTGGGGGGGGGGGGGGGGAGATAAGCTACTGTCCTGGGATGGGGAGGGGAGATAGGCTACTGTCCTACTGGGGGGGGGGGGAGGGGAGATAAGCTACTGTCCTGGGATGGGGGAGGGGGGGACTGGGGGTGCGGGAGGGGAGGTAAGCTACTGTCCTGGGGTGGGGAGGGGAGGTAAGCTATTGTCCTGGGATAGGCGAAAGGAGAGAGATGAGCTTCTGACCTGGGGTGCGGGAGGGGAGGTAAGCTATTGTCCTGGGATGGGCGAAAGGAGAGATAAGCTTCTGACCTGGGACGGGGTGGGGGGTTAAACTACTGTCCTTTGATGGGAAGGAGGGTGGTAAGCTACTGGGGAGTGGGGGGGGGGGGGGGGGGGGGGGGGGGGCGATTAGCCACTGTCACATGGTAAGAGGGTGTGGTGCAGGAGGGGAGATACTGTGGTAGGATTGGGGGCGGGGGAGGGGGGGGGGGGGGCAGGTAAGCTACTGTCCAAGGATGGGGAGATAACCTACTGCTATGGGATGGGGAGTTAGCCTACTGTCATGTGATGGGGAGATAACCAACTGTCCTGGGATTGGGAGATAACCTACTGACCTGGGATGGGGAGATAACCTACCGTCCTGGGATGGGGAGATCGCCGACTGTCCTGGGATGGGCAGGTACCAGTTGTCCTGGGATGGGGAGATAACCTACTGTCCTGGGATGGGGAGATAACCTACTGTCCTGGGATGGGGATAACCAGCTGTCATGGGATGGGGAGATAACCTACTGTCATGGGCTGTCGTGGGATGTGGAGATAACCTACTGTCGTGGGATGGGGAGATAACCTACTGTCATTGGATGGGGAGATAACCTGCTGTCCTGGGATGAGGAGATAACCTACTGTCCTGGGATGAGGAGGTAACCAGCTATCCTCGGATGGGGAATAACCTACTCTCCTGAGATCGGGAGATAACCTGTTCTGGGATGGGGAGATACCATGCTGTCATGGAATGGGGAGATAACCTGCTGTCATGGGATGGGAGATCACCTAGGATGGGGACATAACCTACTGTCATGTAATGGGGATGGTGAACAGTTGCTGAAAGGGAATTAAAGTAGCCCAGGAGCAAATAAAGGAGCTCCCAAATAAAAGCGAAAAAAGTCCTGCTGCCACACAGAACACTTGATGTCCGACGTTCCCTTCAAGAATGTCGTGCCTGTCACACACTGCTTGAGTCGACTGGAATGTCGTGCATGTCGCACAGAATCAGCTTGATGTCCGACGTTACGTCTGCGATGCTTTTCGTGGATGATCATTCAAACCAATGAAATATTATGTGTACAACAATTCTCTTGTCACACATGCACACACACACACACATGAACGTAAATGTTAGAACGTTCGCCATACACAAACATAGAAGCACAAACACACGCACATGCATGCACACGCATGTGCGCGCGCGCGCGTGTGCACACACACACACACACACACACACACACACACGCGCATGTATACAGCATCCACACACAGACAGTCGGACACATGCACACACACGCATGCACATAGGCATCCATGCACACACAATCTCACAGACAGAGAGAAAACACAGAGAGGCAGAGAGACACAAAGACGAAAGACGGACACAGAGTATGAGAGAAAAAGAGAGGCGGACAGAGAATGAGACGGACAAAAACAGAGAGATGGGGAGAGAGAGAGAGAAGAGAGCAGGGGGGGGGGTGCATACGCAGCAAAATATCAACATCCAATTTAAAAGAGCACACACACACACACACACGCACACACTCTTTCTCGTGATGATGACTGCACGATCGACGGGCCGTGCACTGATACTTTGTGAGTTTCTTGGGCTCAGTGACTTTTCCCTTGAGGCTGTGACGTCACTGTGTCCCCCGCGATTAGCCGTAGGCGGTGTGGTTGAGTCTGATGATGACGATGATGATGACGACGGAGACGACGAGGCAGAAAACCCCACCGGCAATGGCCCACAAGGAAAAGCGTCGAGACTCGGAGCTGAACACGCTAGCTGACACCATGTCGCCCTGTATTAACGCACGGCGCGACTGCAAACAGATAGTATTAGAATCAGAAAGGCAAAACGGTCATGTAAGGGCCCTCTACTTCTGACACTCGCTTACCTGAAAAGATGCTTTCTCTCCCTTGTGTTTGTTTTTTTTCCGTCAAAGCTCAATGTGAAAAATTAGAGAACACCCAAATGTGCGCACACACACACACACACACACACACACACACACACACACACACACACACACACACACACACACACACATGTATGTATATATGTACATATATATTCCCATGTATATAGATATATTCCCATTCCCAGATGCTTTCCCGGAGCTTTAAATTCTAAATAAACACACAAATAAGCCTATATGAACTATTGTGGATTCAATATTTGAGGGGAAGATGTATTTCAAAGGGAAGCCGTTTGCTGGGAATTTGGCCAGGGAGCCCCTGAATCACGTCCTGCCAGCCAATTATCTCCAACCAGGCAAAGAAAGAAGTCATTTCTACAGGGACCCAGGACACCACAAACCTTCACCTGGGTCGATCGAACTCTGAATCCACCCACTGAGTTAGTTCATGAGAAACACACACACACACACACACACACACACACACTTGGCACTGTACCTACCTCTTGTGCACGGAGTATGGCCACAAGACCAAGCGGCCAACAAACACAGATAGTAGTGAAGACGGCCAGGTTCATCCTGTCAGGGACACTGTTGATCATCACCGTGTGGCTCTTCGGCTGGTTCATCTGCCACGATGTCACACACACACACACACACACACACACACACACGAACGCACGCACGCACGCGCACGCACGCACACACACGCACGCGCGCGCGCGCACACACACACACACGCACACACACACACACACTCACGCGCACGCACACGCACGCATACACACACGCACGCATGCACGTACACACACACATATACACACGCGCGCGCGCGCGCGTGCACGCACGCACGCACGCACCCACACACACACACACACACACACACACACACACACACACACACACACATTTGCGATGGGGAAATAATCTTTTGTCGTGCAACGAGGATGGAGAACAGCTGTAAAAGCGGAATGAAAGTGGCAAAGGAACAATGGTATTAGTGCAATGGGTATGACTGGAGTTTCAGCGACTGATTGGTGTGGAAACGGAGCGATGAAAAAGGTAAGAAGGGAAGGGTGGGAGAGGGTGAGGGGAGGGGTGAGTGGGTGGTGGAAATGGTGGGGGGAGGAGGAGGGAGAAGGGAGAGAGGCTGGTTTGAGAGCCGAACCCACCGCACCTGATCGTAATCTATCAGTGGTGTCCATTCCATGAACTCGCCATGCTTCAGGCAATGGCTGTGTCTCTGCTTTTGGTCATTCTTGATCATTGATCAACGCCACGATTTTTTTTTTTCATCGAATACATCTTAATCACCTCCTGCTTTTAATCAAGGAAATTTGACTTAACTCGTAAAGAAAATGAAAAAAAAAAATCATATGCCGTTCGTGACATTTCGATTCTCTGTGTCCTCCCGTTAGTTGTTTGTCTGTGTCCTCCAGTCCATTTTTTGTCTGTGTCCTCCAGTTTGTTTATTTGTCTGTGTCCTCCAGTTTGTTTGTTGTCTGTATCCTCCAGTTTGTCTATCCTCCAGTTTTGTTTGTTTGTCTGTATCCCTCAGTTTGTTTGTTGTCTGTATCCTCCTCCAGTTTGTTTGTTTGTCTGTCCATCTGTATCCTCCAGTTTGTTTTGTTTGTCTGTATCCTCCAGTTTGTTTGTTTGTCTGTATCCTCCAGTTTGTCTTTCCTCCAGTTTGTTTGTTTGTCTGTATCCTCCAGTTTGTCTATCCTCCAGTTTTGTTTGTCTGTCTCCTCCTCCAGTTTGTCTGTATCCTCCAGTTTTTGGTTTTTGTCTGTATCCTCCAGTTTTTTTTGTCTGTATCTGTATCCTCCAGTTTGTCTGTCTGTATCCTCCAGTTTGTTTGTTTGTCTGTATCCTCCAGTTTGTTTTTGTTTGTATCCTCCAGTTTGTTTTGTCCTCCAGTTTGTTTGTTTGTCTGTGTCCTCCAGTTTGTTTGGTTGTCTGTATCCTCCAGTTTGTTTGTCTATCCTCCAGTTTGTTTGTTTGTCTGTGTCTTCCAGTTTGTTTTGTTTGTATCCTCCATTTTTGTTTTTGTCTGTGTCCTCCAGTTTGTTTGTTTGTCTGTGTCTCCAGTTTGTTTGTCTGTATCCTCCAGTTTGTTTGTTTGTTTGTCTTCCTCCAGTTTGTTTGTTGTATCCTCCAGTTTGTTGTTGTCTGTATCCTCCAGTTTTTTGTCTGTATCCTCCAGTTTTTGTTTGTTGTTTGTCTGTATCCTCCAGTTTGTTTGTTTGTCTGTATCCTCCAGTTTGTTTGTTTGTCTGTCCTCCCTCCTGTATCCTCCAGTTTTGGTTGCATCCTCCAGTTTGTTCGTTGTTTGTCTGTATCCTCCAGTTTGTTTGTCTGTCTGTTCCAATTTGTTTGTTTGTCCTCCAGTTTTGTTTGTCTGTTTCCTCCAGTTTGTTTGTTTGTCTGTCTGTATCCTCCCGTTTCTTTGTCTGTCTGTATCCTCCTGTATCCTCCCATTTGTTTGTTTGTTTGTCTGTATGTTTTTGTTCCAGTTTGTTTGTTTCTGTATCCTCCAGTTTGTTTTGTTTGTCTCCCCCAGTTTGTTTGTCTGTATCCTCTGTGTCCTCTGTTTGTTTGTCTGTGTCCTCCAGTTTGTTTGTTTGTTTGTCTGTATCCTCCAGTTTGTTTTTGTTTGCCTGTGTCCTCCAGTTTGTTTCTTCTGTTCCAGTTTGTTTGTTTGTCTGTATCCTCCAGTTTGTTTGTTTGCCTGTATCCTCCAGTTTGTTTGTCTGTTTGTTTTTCTGTATCCTCCAGTTTGGTTGTCTGTATCCAGTTTGTTTGTCTGTGTCCTCCAGTTTGTTGTGTATCCTCCAGTTTTGGTTGTCTGTATCCTCCAGTTTTGTTTGTCTGTATCCTCCAGTTTGTTTGTTTGTCTGTATCCTCCAGTTTTGTATCCTGTTTGTCTGTATCCTCCAGTTTGTTTGTCTGTATCCTCCAGTTTGTCACCGCAAATGTCAAACAGCGCGCGCGCATCAATCCAGTAAAAAACAAAAAACCCAAACAAACAAACGAACAAAAAAAAAACTGACCTGACGTTTGTTTTTGAAACATCGCGCTGGTAGAATTCAGAGCAAAACGTCGACACATATCGATTTCACCCGATGGGCAAAGAGCCCTCACGTATTGCGCTTCATAAGTCATCTGTGAGAGTGAGAATGCCGATCGCTTTTCCTGCACCAATCAGAGAACGATACTGAGTATGGTGCACGGGAAAAGGAATGGCGACAGACCTACATTATGGCAAAGATCTGCCTCCTGGCCTCTAGCCATATAGAGGCAACGTTAAGCAATGAATCAATCAAACAATCAATCAATAGCATCAAAGAGGAATAATTAATCAATGAATGAACCAACCAACCAATAGCATCAAAGAGGAAGTGATCTTGAACGGAAAGATACGGAATCCGGGACCAAGTTATTTGAACTTCGAGGTTTTTTTTTTTTTTTTTTTTTTTCCCTCTCGGCCCTGTCTCTTGTATGTATCAACGTAATTATGTATCATGCTTCTTGATCGGCCAAATGTCGTAAACTTCGTCACGATTGGTACATAAACCCAGTGAATCATACCTGTTGATTTGCAAATGTTTTTGTCAGCATAATGCCGCTTTTTATGAGTTCTGGTCAGAACAACTGTTCAAAATCAAGTGTTGTACTTGGTGAGGGCAAAATTTGCATCTGCGCACAAAACACTGTGCAGAGTTATGCTTTATTTGAATGCTGACTGGGATATGGGGAGGATTGTTTTGCGCTTTGGTGATGCCTAAGGACGACGATATTTCTCGAGAATTCACGTGACCGCTTTGTACTGCGTATCAAATTAGTGTTAGGCCTACTTTGCAGCCTTTTTTGTGTGTTCAGTTATATTTCTCCTTTTCGGTAATGATACGGTCTCTTTTGCTTTCCCTTAACAAAGTTCAAATAAAAGTGCAATGCACAAATCATCATCATCATTTTCATTATCACTATCACCATTATTATTATTACTATTATCATCGTTGTTGTTGTCGTTGTTAATGTCGTCGTCGGTCTTCATCATCATTAACTTTCCTGTGTGAAAAGGTAAAAGACTGTGTTTAATCATGTTTAATCATTATTATTATAGTATTCATACAGCGCTTGTCCTCGGGTTACAGACCAAGCTGTGAGCGCTTTACGATCCACGCTCTCCTTGACACAGCGGGCTGCCCTACCTGGGTAGCGCCGGCTAAAGAGCTGCCTGCTGATGCGCCACATTCAGCCCCGTTTTATTCAGTCTAAAACCGGTTCCTCTGTCAAGCTTTCACTTTTCATCCAGGAAGGGTGTATGCAATGTTGTATAACTGTCATCCACACCAACGGCCAAAGCAGCCTTCTCTTCCGACAGTTTGTGATGGGATTTTAAGTGTGTGCAAAGATATTCTTGCGTGCGTTCACACTCGAAACCTCGCTCTACAGTCCTCATTCGAGGTTCTTTTCGGAAAAAAGAGTCAGAACCAATGTCAACTCACAGGAGACCCCCCCCCCCCCCCCCCCCCCCCCCCCCCCCAAAGCCCCCCCCCGAGAGAAGCGAACCAGTCCAGGAGAGACGGGGAAGGGGGGAGGAGGGGAGCAGGTGGAAAGAAGGGGAAGGGGAGACAGGGGAGTTCTTAGACTCCACGGAAGGACCTCCAGAACGACTACATGATAAGAAGAACAAAGGCAAACATCCTGCTTGTTCGGGGGGGGGCTTGGGCAGTCGAACTCTCCATCTCTCTTGAAACCAGCGGTACCAACAGAGTTACCAAGAACCTGGAATGTGGAATAAAACCAGCGGTACCAACAGAGTTACCAAGAACCTGGAATGTGGAATAAAACCAGCGGTACCAACAGAGTTACCAAGAACCGGAATGTGGAAACAAAACCAGCGGTACCAACAGAGTTACCAAGAACTCGGAATGTGGAATAAAACCAGCGGTACCAACAGAGTTACCAAGATCCTGGAATGTGGAATAAAACCAGCGGTACCAACAGAGTTACCAAGAAACCAGGAATGTGGAATGAAACCAGCAGTACCAGCGGTACCAACAGAGTTACCAAGTTCCCGGAATGTGGAATAAAACCAGCGGTACCACAGAGTTACCAAGAACTCGGAATGTGGAATAAAACCAGCGGTACCAACGGTACAACAGTTACCAAGAACCTGGAATATGGAATAAAAAACCGGCGGTACCAACAGAGTTACCAAGAACTCGGAATGTGAAATAAAACCAGCGGTACCAACGGTACCAACAGAGTTACCAAGAACTCGGAATGTGAAATAAAACCAGCGGTACCAACGGTACCAACAGAGTTACCAAGAACCCTGGAATGTGGAATAAAACCCAGCGGTACCAACAGAGTTACCAAGAACCTGGAATGTGGAATAAACCCGGTAGCGGTACCAACAGAGTTACCAAGAACTCGGAATGTGGAATATAAAACCAGCGGTACCAACAGAGTTACCAAGAACCCGGAATGTGGAATAAAAAACCAGAGGTACCAACAGAGTTACCAAGAACCCGGAATGTGGAATAAAACCAGAGGTACCAACAGAGTTACCAGGACCAGGAATGTGGACTGGGGGCAAACTAGGACGCGTGAAATCTCTGTTTGCAATCTAACTCTTTTTCTTTTGTGTTCTCCCCCCGTCCCCGCCCCCCGCCCCCCCCCTCCCTCCCTCCCTCTCTCTCTCTCTCTCTCTCTCTCTCTCTCTCTCTCTCTCTCTCTCTGCCTTTCCACGAGACCTAAAAATTTTTGGTGGTCAGAGTATTAGTCTTTCGGATGAGACGTGCTGCGTGCAACATAACGTTAACACAGGTTAAAGAACCCTTGGCAACATGGGAGTGATCCCCGGAAACCTTGTGTTGGACAATCCAGTTTGATAGAAGAAGCAAAACCAGAGGCAGGCATGGAAAAAAATATGGGTAGTACTATGCTATGGGGGCGTGCTCTTTAAGAGAAGAGGAACAGTGACGAGTTTCACAGACGCAAGAACTCACCAGTGGTGGCTGGTCTATGCTTGCGGCGAGTGGGAGGGGTGGGTGGGGCAACATGTGGTGGGGGTAAAGAACAGAAAGAAACGAGCGGAAGGGGGTGGTGGTGGTGAAGAAACGAGCGGAAGGCGAATCAAATTAACAATGGAACTACTTTATCAAGCTCTCCTTGTTGCAGAAGGGCCAGTGTTTCGATCCCGTGTCAACCAGCAATCGGCAGAGAACTATACTACTTTCGTACTCTAATCACTGGACGCTATGCGGTCGACTATTTTTTTTCTCGCTATGCGAGAGCCCAAAGACAGTGCAGCCAATTCTCGCCTAGTTCAAGCTCCCGTAGCCGCTAGGGTGTGCTGCTACGATATGCCGACACCCGCTAAGTCAGCGAGAAATCCTCGCCTCGTTGAAACGCATCTCGGGGTTTCTTTCTTTTTTTTTTTTTCTTTTCTTGCGTACGCAGGCTGATACTCCTGCGAACACTCCCTGTATAGACAGACAAGGATTAATCCCATCTACCCAACAAAAGGAGTCGAGTTTTGTGTGATCGTTCTTTTTTCATCCCGCCATTAAGGCAGCCATAATCCAACTTAGGGAAATGTGTATGCTATACTACTATGTCATTCCATACCAACGGCCAAACTGGCCTTTTCTTCTGAAAGTTGGTGATGGGATTCTACGTGCGTGCAAAATGTTACGCGTACGTCCACACACGGAACCTCGGTTTATAGTCTCATTCGGAGGACTGTATGGGAAATGGAGTCAGAACCAATGTTAACTCCGAGGGAAAAATCCCCCTGAACCGAAACGGCACGACGGGGATTCGAACCCGCAACCCCAGGGTCACCAAGATTACGAGTTTGGCGCTCTACCACTGAGCTATTTCGACCCCCAGAATCTTAGGTCTAAACAGCAGACTCTGCCAGCCAATCACTGGACCAATCACGTAGTCCGACACTTATATTAATATTCAACTAACAAGACGAAGTTTATTTTTTTTTTGTTTGTTTGTTTGTTTGTTTTCCTAATTCAGCTTCTTTTCGTTTAAAATTCACTTCATCTGCGATGCAGACATGACAAACGTCTCAAAGGGGAAAATATCAAAACGGAAATCTTGTCGTATTATGCTTAGCCTTGATTCCAACCCCCCCCCCCCCCCCCCCCCCCCCCCCCCCCCTCCCTCCCTCCCTTCCCCTCACAGACACACTAACATTCTCTGACTGGCTACGCAGAAACCGTGTCATTCTCACCGAATTTCACGAATCGTAACTCTGCCGTAGTGATGGAAGTTAGAGAAGAGATAGAATAGAATAGAATAGAATAGAATAGAATAGAATAGAATAGAAGAAGACACTACAACAGGAGAGAGAATTGTCGAGTTCCACTCAATTTACATTACACAGATAGATTGGTTGTTCAAGAACGACTACTTTCACTAAAGTGACTAATTGATCCAGTCTGACATCTTTCCGAGTACGTCTGGCACTCAGCCCACAGAGTTATTCAGCTGTAGACATCTATTAGCCCTGTAAGTGACATTCCATTAGGTGTAGCCTTGTAGTGACATTCCATTACTGGGAAGAAAGAAGCATGAGACCAAACGCTCGCGCTGTTGGAGAGAAAATGGGGGACAGACGATTTGACGCGACAAACAAGATGGGAATTAAGTGGAAGAGAGTTACTTCCCTGCTGTCAGGGACGTCAGTGTACACAGTCGGTCAGGACACGCGCATATTCTTCAAACTGTCTACAGACGCTTCCTTTCCTCCCCCAAACACCCCTCTGTGCCGCCTCCTCCACCCAGCTCTCCTATTCATGTTACTGGAAGTATATTAAAGACACCCCCCCCCCACCCCCCATCCCCCATCTAGTTCATCATCATCCCCCATCACACAAACTCCATTCCAGCCCGCCCTGTTGCCGTCCCGGGAAGATCATCAGTCTATAGCAGGTCTCTATCGGGCTACTTACCACAAGAGACCCCGCCATGCGACCGTGCCACTTCAGAGGTCGTCGATGGTGACTATACTAAGATGGATACGGCAGAGCGATCTCTTCGAACGCTTGGTTGCGCTTCTGTGTGGACTGCATCGCAATGTTCCACCGATCCGTGAAGAGGATGCAGGGTCATCTGATCCCCCCCTGCTTTCTGAACTTTTTCGGCGTTGTCTTCTTTCTTCAACTCTGGTATTACCATGCCTCTTTCTGCTTTCTGAACTTTTTCGGCGTCGTCTTCTTTCTTGAGCTGCTGTATTACCATACCTCTTTCTGCTCTCTGAACTTTTTCGGCGTCGTCTTCTTTCTTCAACTCCTGTATCATCATGTCTCTTTCTGCTTTCTGAACTTTTTTCGGCGTCGTCTTCTTTTTTCTTGAACTCCTGTATCATCATGTCTCTTTCTGCTTTCTGAACTTTTTCGGCGTCGTCTTCTTTCTTGAACTGCTGTATTACCATGCCTGTTTCTGCTTTCTGAACTTTTCGGCGTCGTCGTCTTCTTTCTTGAACTGCTGTATTACCATGCCTGTTTCTGCTTTCTGAACTTTTTCGGCGTTGTCTTCTTTCTTGAACTCCTGTATCATCATGCCTATTTCTGCTTTCCCCTTTACCTGTGACCACCATTTCATTTCAGTTGACCGAAGTCCCTGCCTGTTGACAAATGGATCGGGTAATTGGCTCTGAGCCGCTGGCGACAGCTAGGACTAAACCTGCAGCAAAACGGTGTGACGTGTCGCGCAATCACTCCCTCACCAGCGATATTGGTAAGAAAAGGCATGCGCCCAACCTTAACCCCACCCGTATCCTCCAGGGAGTAACCAATGTCCCCCTTCGTTCAAAAACCAGTCTCTCTCCTTCTTCAATTTGAAAGTATCCAAAATGATGAAACAGACTGACCGAGCGCGCACTGCACCTCAATTTAAAGGGAAGGGGGGGGGGGGGGGGGGGGAGGGCGAGGAAAAGGGGTGGGGTGGGGGTGACGGTGGCGAGGGTGTTCCTAGGCCTAGCCAGAACAACACTGCACCCCACCCCTGTCCCCAAACCATTCCCTGGTGAGTGATTCTGGGCAGGATCTACAAACAGGATCTACAAACGCCCCATGGAGTGAACACAGCACGTGCCCACGTTCACCTCCTCCTCCCACTGGACAGGTGGGTTCCGGCACGTGTCTCCGTTCACTCCATGCAGGAGGTGGTGATGGACCACGCCCCAAAATCCCTCAGCAGGGGCGGCTTTGGAACAAGGGTGCAGAGTGGTTATGGGTCAGGTCCAGAGTCACCCCCCACCTCCAGTTCAGCTGTAATACCCACCTGCCTGCAGGCCACTGACTTGATGAAGAATGCAGTGAGAAAGGTTCTGTGCTGAGCTCTGATGGCACTGGTCCTAACGGCACGACTCCATCTTAACTGTTCCACATGACTGTGTTCTGTAAGACCACCTGTTCCTCGCAAATTCCATAAACCTCCGACTCCTACAGATCTCTCTGTTCGAAATCCGTAAACCTCCGACTCCTACAGATCTCTCTGTTCAGAGGGGATTGTAGCGGTATCATAAAAAGCATACAGAAAGTACGACCAAGCAACGTCACAACAACTGATTCTCTCTCTCTCTCTCTGTCTCTCTCTGACTCTCTCTCTCTCTCTCTTACACACACACACACACACACACACACACACACACACAAACCACAACCACGCGCGCGCACACACACACACACAAACCACAACCACGCGCACACACACACACACACACACACACACACACACAACCACACACACGCACGCACGCGCGCGCACACACACACACACACACACACACACACACACACACAAACCACAAACACAACGCGCGCGCGCGCGCACGCACACACACACACACACACACACACACACACATACACAACACACACACACACACACACACACACACACACACACACACACACACACACACACACACACGAAGAATGTCACACTCACCATGACCGACTTGTGGAAGTGGCCCGCTTGGCTGGCATAGCTCTGATCCGCCGGCTGCGGGGCGAAGGTGACCTGCTGGTAGTCCGTCGTCCCGTAACCCACCGGCGGGTAGCCGCTGGTCTCCGCTGCCAGAGGGGACGGGGGCTGCTGGTCCCCAGTTGTCCCCCTTGGTCCCCGGGGAGAGGGGTGTAGCCGGCGTTGAAACTGCCGTCCATGCTGTCGATCTCGAAGTACGAGGGCGGAGGGGCTGGAAACGAGTGGGCTTTGCTTTCAAAAGAGAGAGAGAGAGAGAGAGAGAGAGAGAGAGAGAGAGAGAGAGAGACAGACAGACAGACAGACAGACAGACAGAGAGAGACAGAGAGAGAGAGAATGTTGCTTATAGCTTAGCAGACCGCAAGGGCCATATCATCAGGGCTATCATCGCGTTGAAGTCAACTCTCCAAGTCATTAAAAAAACACACACACAAAAAAAAAAAAAACACAGACACATCCACACACAACTCACTAATCAACGTTGGGCGACTGCACGCGGGAAATTCAACAAGAGCGAAAAAACAGAAATGCTGCGCCGCTGAACGATGGAAAGAAAACAACAAAACACACACATACACACACACACCACACACCCACACACACCCACACACACAACAACACACACACACACAAAAAAAAACAAAACAAACGAAAACATAGTTTCGACCTGTTGAGTCGTCAGGGAAGACTTCTTCACGGATTTGAGGAGAAACAAAATTTACCGTTTTGTTTGTTTGTTTGTTTTGCTGATGTTGGATACTCATCGCAACAGCCGAACACTGCGCCACAAAGAACTGACTTTTTTCAGTTTCTGGTTATGACCAGGACATTATCATGTATCGTGGCAGGCGATTGGCCGAGTCACAAGGCGTTGACCAGTCAGAATGAAGGACACAGATGATCTGGTTTGAGCGGATTGCTGACGAAGAGGCAGGAGACTATAGTATACCGGAGACGGAGATCGATGGAAACCCAAGTTCTCACGCCATTGGAGTCTTGTTTCTATTCGAATGATTGATTGAAGGAAATTGAATAGGAAAGTCCTAATGCTATGTGTATTGTGTTTTCCCATTCTTCATCATTTATCACATTTTGAAGTGTAAAATTATTTCCGATTGATGGGCAGGAAATTTGGGGGTGGGGTGGGGGTGGGGGAAGTAAAAACTGTATATCCAGCTAAGGCCCCCCCCCTCCAGCGCACATCAGCCACCCTTTTTTTTCCCACGAACCGATACGTCTTCTTCAGACGTGGCATATCTAGGACTTTACCAATAATAAAAAAAGCATATCAAATTTTGTTGAACACAACATTCCCCAGAGGACAGACAGCCCCAGAATGACCGTTCTCATTCTGTTGTACGTGTTTGGGTCTTGGCCTCGGCTGGATTTGATTCAGTCTGGTCGACTCAGTCTGGTCGCTTCAGTCTGGTCGCTTCAGTCTGGTTTCTGAATCATACCGTTTCACACGGGAACACGAAGGCTATGATTTGGAGGCGTGGTGTGGGGGTTGGAGGGGCGGGGGAGAGGGGTCAACGGCGTTAGAGGGCGGGGGCGGGGGTGGGTGGGTGGAAGGGTGAGGCGGGTGCTGTTTGTGGTGACTGTTGTTGAGTTTACTGCCGTAACCACGTATTTCTTCCTGATCTGTCATGGCGGTGGTGTCGCAACTAAGAGGCTTTGGCAACTATCATTTCTTGATATATCAGGCTAACTGACAATCTAGGTAAAATATTCGTCAACCCCAGTGTGTGTGTGTGTGTGTGTGTGTGTGTGTGTGTGTGTGTGTGTGTGTGTGCGTGCGTGCGTGCGTGCGTGCGTGCGTGCGTGCGTGTGTGTGTGTGTGTGTGTGTGTGAGAGAGAGAGAGAGAGAGAGAGAGAGAGAGATTGTGTGTGTGCGTGCGTGCGTGCGTGCGTGTATACGTGCGTGTGTGTATATATGAGAGAGAGAGAGAGAGAGAGAGAGCGACAGACATACAGACAGAGAGAGACAGAGACAGAGAGAATGGCTCTTAAAGCAGTTCAAACCTTGTAACACACCCCTAACGTTCAGGAAGACACACAAGAATGCACTTTCCTCCTCTCCAACATATGCCCCCTGTGAGCACAGAATGCACGTTCCTCCTCTCCAACATATGCCCCACTGTGAGCACAGAATGCTTTCCTCCTCTCCAACATTTGCCCCCTGTGAGCACAGAATGCACTTTCCTCCTCTCCAACATATGCCCCACTGTGAGCACAGAATGCACTTTCCTCCTCTCCAACATTTGCCCCCTGTGAGCACAGAATGCACTTTTCCTCCTCTCCAACATTTGCCCCCTGTGAGCACAGAATGCACTTTCCTCCCTCTCCAACATGTGCCCCACTGTGAGCACAGAATGCACTTTCCTCCTCTCCAACATTTGCCCCCTGTGAGCACAGAATGCACTTTCCTCCTCTCCAACATGTGCCCCACTGTGAGCACACAATGCACTTTCTCCTCTCCAACATTTGCCCCCTGTGAGCACAGAATGCACTTTCCTCCTCCTCTCCAACATTTGCCCCACTGTGAGCACAGAATGCACTTTCCTCCTCTCCAACATGTGCCCCACTGTGAGCACAGAATGCACTTTCCTCCTCTCCAACATTTTTGCCCCACTGTGAGCACAGAATGCACTTTCCTCCTCTCCAACATGTGCCCCACTGTGAGCACATAATGCACTTTCCTCCTCTCCAACATGTGCCCCACTGTGAGCACAGAATGCACGTTCCTCCTCTCCAACATGTGCCCCACTGTGAGCACAGAATGCACGTTCCTTCTCTCCAACATGTGCCCCAGGGTATACAGATTCTGTGTGCACAAAATGCACTCTCCTCCTCTCCAACATGTGCCCCAAGGTATACAGATTTCTGTGTGCACAAAATGCACTCTCCTCCTCTCCAACAACATGTGCCCCAGGGTATACAGATTTCTGTGTGCACAGAATGCAGCTTGGCCATTAGATAAGAACTGACTGAATTGACGAGCCTGGTTTTTTTGTGTAGGCTTGGCTTGTGGGACTTCTTTCGTTCCTTTTTTTTTTTAAGTTTCTTCTTCTTCTTCTTCTTCTTCTCTTCTTCCTCTTCTTCTAACTGTTGTTGACAGACCTGTGTGTGCAGGGTAAAGGTGTAGGACTGGCAAATGGTCGTGAACTCCTATGTTCGTCATATCTGTCTGTCTGGCCACCAGTCTGTCCGTCTCTTTTTATCCCCATCATGAAGAAGTAGGAAACGATAGAGAAGAAGAAGAAGAAGAAGCAGAAAAAGAAGCAGAAAAAAGGAGAAGAAGATGATAAAGAAGAAAAAGAGAGGACGAGAGAGACAGACAGAGACACAGAGAGAGAGAGAGACAGAGAGAGGGAGAGAAAGGGAGAGAGAGAGAGAGAGAGAGAGAGAGAGAGAGAGAGAGAGAGAGAGAGAGAAGAGAGAGAGAGAGAGGGCAGGACGGCAAGGGGTGGTGGTGGTGGGGGGGGTGTGGGTGGGGGCAGGAGAGACAGAAAGAGAGGAAGCAGTGGGAGGGGAGTGAGGAAAAGCAAACAAGACGCAAAGACTGAAAAAACAAACATAAAGAAATTGTAGAAAACAAAGCCAGAAAAGTGACCAAGACAGACAGACAGACAGACAGACAGACAGACAGACAGAAAGACAGACAGAAATGATCTTCTTCTCTGCTCATCCTTGAGGGTAAATGGGGGGGGGAGGGGGGGGGGGGGGGGGGGGGGGGGGGGGGGTTACACTAACCAGCCACTGAGGACTCCGATAATGGTTCAGATGGCAGCGTCACGTCGTGTGATCCTCCCCAGTCCCCCCCCCCCCCCCCCCCCCCATTTTCCTTGGTCTGGGAAAGAACTGGGGGGATTCTTCTCTCGTTATAATTGACAGATGAAATACCCCCCTGGAGGTGCGAGCCCACGTTTGTAAAGATCGCTGTGCTGACTGGCTCGTCTCTCTCTCTCTCTCTCTCTCTCTCTCTCTCTCTCTCTCTCTCTCTCTCTCTGTTCACCCAAATGTCGTTTCTTCTTTCAGCAGTTTTTTCTTGTTTTCTTTTCTCCCTGTCCGATTAATTTTTTTCCCCTGTCAATATTGTATGTATGTATGTCCCCCCCCCCCCCCCCCCCCCCCCCACATACACACCTTTTTTCTCTTTCTCGTCTTTTTTTTTTTCTTCTCTTTCCGATTTATTCCACCCCCACCCCCGGTCACTGTTGTATGCATGTCTATTTTTCTCCCCCACCCCTTTTTTCAAATTCACATTTGTTTTCTTTCCTCTTTCCCATTTATTCATTTTCTCCTGGTCACTGTCGTATGTATTTCTTTCTTTCCTTCCTTTCTCATTTCAAGATCAAGAGGTTGCTACATTTTTATGAATGTGCAATTGTCAAATAAGAATGTTACTATAGTAAAAATTTATGGCCCAAGTAGCGGAGATGACCCAGCCTTTTTTGACAACATTTTTGAGTTGATTGAAACCAACAACAGTGAGCAAGTTATTGTTGGAGGAGACTGGAATTGTGCATTAAATTTGAAATTGGATGTTCGTAATTATAAGAGCACAGCAAACCGCCAGAGGACCCGTAAGAAAATCATTGATATTATGGGACGTTATGGGTTTTTACGACACGTACAGAACATTATATCCAGACAAACGCTCATATACCTGGCGTAAATTCAATACAATTAAGCAGGCCAGGCTAGACTATTTTATATGTTCTGAGGATATAATGAATGACGTCAAAGGTATTGATGTCAAACCAGGCTATCGACCTGACCACTCACTGGTGCAGTTATCCTTAAAAATAGATGAATTAAAACGTGACAGACCTTTCTGGAAATTCAACAATTCACTATTACAAGATGAACAGTACATAGCAGAAATTTAAAAAGTAATTACCAATATCAAACAGCAATATGCTGTACCAGTATACAACATGACCGGTATTGACATGTTGCTAATGATGATTTAACATTTACAATAAGTGATAAATTGTTCTTTGAGACTCTACTACTAGAAATAAGAGGTAGAACAATTTCTTATGCAACTTTAAAGAAAAGGTCAACAAACCAGCAAGAGAATGGCTTAGAAAAACAGATCAAAAGAATCGAAGAGATGTCAATGATAATAACATGCATGAACTTAAGAATTTAAAAATACAACTACAAGAAATAAGAAATATGCGAATCGAAGGCAAACTAATTCGCTCCAGAGTCAGATGGATAAATGAAGGTGAAAAGGTCAGTAAGTATTTTTGTAACCTTGAAAAAAGAAATTTAACCGATAAAACTCTGCCCTTTTTGGAAACAGAGTCTGGTAACATTATCTCAGCACAAGAAACCATTTTTGAAAGAAGTACAACAATTATACAAACAACTATATACCCACAGGACTGTGCGTGTTTTTTGTTTAAAATTAACTGACATTTGAAAAGTATAGTATAGAAGAAAAAATTTTCGTATACGGAAGCAGCGGCCTCTTTAAAATCTATGAAAAATGGTAAAAGCCCTGGCCCTGACGGCTTTACAGCTGAGTTCTATAAGTTCTTCTTTGTTGATATTGATATTCTTGTTAGATCTATAAACGAAGGTTTTATTAATGCTGAACTTCCTGTAACACAACGTCAAGGTGTCATTATATGCATACCTAAGGAAGGGAAACCAAAACTTTTTGTAAAAAAAAAAAAAAAAAAAACTGGCGTCCAGTCTCATTAAATATTTCTTATAAAACTGCATCAGGATGCATTGCCAACCACTTGAAGTCTGTCTTGCCTTCCATTATCCATGAAAGTCAGACGGGCTTCTTGAAAGGTCGTTACATCGGTGAGAATATTAGCATGCTATATGATGCCTTATTATATGCTGAAGAAAAAAAACATCCCAGGTATGTTTCTGTCAGTAGACCTTGAGAAAGCCTTCGACAGTATTTCATGGTCGTTTTTTTTGCACAAATGTTTGGATTTTTTCAACTTTGGCCCAGATATGATTCAGTGGGTCAAGACTTTTTATTCACATATTAATACTTGTTTCTGTCAATGGTCAATATTCTAGCTGGTTTGCAATAGAACGTGGTGTTCGACAAGGTGATCCGTCATCCCCATATCTTTACCTTTCTTTGTGCAGAGATACTATCACTAGAATCAGACATAACAATGTAATCAAGGTGCATAAAAATTCAAAATTGGGAAAGCTTATTGTCACAATTTGCAGATGACACTGCTTTTGTGTTTAGACGGCAGCGAAAATTCATTTAATAAAGTCATTGCTGTGCTGACACAGTTTGCTGAAATGTCAGGACTAAACATGAACTTTGATAAAACTCAGATCATTTGGATAGGTAGCAAAAAAAAAACTGCAATTTAAGGTTTATGCGCGATAAAAACTTCATTTGGGACCCGGGTATCTTCAAGATACTTGGCATTAAATTTTCAGTTGATACAAAGTCCATTAGCACCATCAACTATGATGACAATTAATTCAGATGAAAAGGATTTTATCACAATGGAAAAAAAGACAGCTAACACCACTAGGGAAAATAATAGTAGTGAAAACTCTTGTCCTGTCCAAAATAACGTATTTGTTAATAAATCTACCAGATCCACCAGATATTTTTATATCAGAATTAGAGAAAGAGTTGTTTACATTCTTATGGAATGGTAAAAATAGTAAAATTAGGAAACCAGTTGCATGTAGCTCATACGTCTGTGGTGGACTGCGCATGATTGATATCAGAGCTTTCATTGCTGCTATGAAATTAAGCTGGCTTTGTAAAATACAGTCCGAGGGTGACTCCAAGCTTAAAGACTTCTCTTTGATATGTACCCTGAAATGGAAAATATTAAATTCTTAGGGGCCGATTATGTCAAAACGTTAACCAAGTCTGTTAAGAATCCTTTCTGGAATGACGTGTTTAGGCACTATGGGAGAGTTTGTAGAGTGTGTCGTCCTAGAAATATTGACGAATTTATGGCTGAATGCATTCACTTCAATAAAGACATTCTGAGGGGTGAAAAAAACTATATTGTGTAAAAGAATGGTGTGAAATAACATCTACTTCGTCAGACAACTCGTTAGTGAAGCAGGGCAGTACATGTCATATCATGAATTTAAAACAAAATACCCTACCATAAGAAAAACAAATTTTTTGTCTTACAATGGAATCCTGAACGCAATCAAAGGATACCAAAATAAATTACAAGTAGAACTTACAAATACCTTTAAAATTCTTGAAACCAAATCATGGTTTTCTATCAGGAAAGGCAGTAAATTTATTCAAACTGTACTTGTTGGCAGCGGAGCTGTTCCAGCTGCGGTTTTGAAATGGAGCAACTCGTTCGAAAATTTAAACTGGAATGCTATATTTTTACACTGTTTTTAGAACTACTAATGATGTGCAGCTACGCTGGTTTCAATTCCGACTGTTGCACAGAATTCTGCCATCACACAGAAGTACCTATATCAGTGTAAAATTGTAAACACACCAAACTGTAATTTCTGTGACCAAAGACCACAGGACATAGAACATATGATTTTCGATTGTGACATTGTACGGGCATTTTGGTTGGAGTTTCAGCAAAATATCATTGATAAGCTTGAGCACTGCCATAATGTTAATATTGATAAGAACCTAGTATTGTTTGGAGTAACAGACGGTATACAGACTGACTGTGTGATGGACTTTTTAATACTGTATGCCAAATTCTTCATTTATAAATCCAAACTACAAAATGTTAATCCAGTTTTTTTGTAACTTCAGAAGAAGTCTACTTAATCGATACTCTTTTGAAAAGTATATTGCTAGTGTCAATTCAAACCTAAGTCTTTTCGACAAACACTGGCTTCCGTATAGAGCCATTTTACTATAACTTCTTCTTTCTCTCCTCTCTCTCTCTCTCTCTCTCTCTCTCTCTCTCTCTCTCTCTCTCTCTCTCTCTCTCTCTCTCTCTCTCTCTCTCTCTCTCTCTCTCTCTCTCTCTCTCTCTCGTATCTGTGTATCTGTTTTGTTTTTCAGTGTAGGTACCTCATCTCCCTACTACGGTCATCACTCACAGTGTTAATTGTTTTAACAATATTTAATGTTTATCGAGGAAATGAACATTGATGACAAAAACGTTGCATGATTAACTAAATGTGTGTGTGTTTTCTGAAATGAGGCTTACATATGCTTTGGAAAATATTTTTGAGATGAAATGGGAGAGTAAATTCTCAGGAAAAGAGAAAGAGAGAAAAAAATGTTACGTTGTCATGAGGCAACCCGGTAACAGAGACGCTGCGCTGCTGCCCGGACGCTCTGGAAGCGCCTGGTGCCTGAGCCGATCCAACACGCGCATGACACCAGGCAGTAAGTTACTATGCTGATTTGAAGGGAAAGAATATAAAAGCAGTGTTTGCATTTTTTTTTTCTTCTTAACATTGTAAGAATTGGATTATGACAAGATGAAATCGCCGATTTGACCCCTCAATGTCAGCTAGGCTACAAAGAGGAACTGAGTAGATATTAGGCTTTATATTACGATTTATTATGAATTATTATGAATGTATGAACATCTCCGCGCACTGTCTTCTTTCTACGCACATGTAAGCTCTCTTATTAATTGAATAAAATGTGGGGAAAAAAAAGACTGAAAAGTATGCTGATCTCGCGAACAGCCTGAGGAGAGAAAGCTATCAGGTCAAAGTCCTCACTGCAGAAATTGGAGCTAGGGGGTTTGCAGGAACGTCTGCATACAGCCTCATGAAACAGCTCTCAGTTGCAGGGAGGGGAAAAACCAGAGAGCCTGAAAGTAATGGTAGAAGTTGCAAAGAGGTGTTCAAGCTGGATCTGATCAAGGAGGAACAAAAGTGAACTTCATAAGGTTTAACTTTCCTACAAATATCAGGTGCCCCAGTGGGCTCAGTGTGGTTAGAGTGCGAGTCATTAAGTGGAAAATAAGCATGTCCAGAGGGTCATGGGTTCGAATCCCAGCCATGGCTCGTCCCAAGATGGGGAAAAAAGGGGCAGCAGAGGAACTTCCGGAGTCATGAACCGGGTGTGGCCCAACCCCCCTAGAGTGTCAGGAGATATGGGCCGAAACACTTGCTTGAAGGGGGTTTCTCTTCTGAGGACTCTCTGCTGCCACGCTCTCCACGAGTTTCTTATATATATATATATATATATATCCCCCCCCTCCTTTTCCCATGCACATGTTCTGTTCCTGCTCAGTGTTGTATGTTTGTGTGCGTGTTTTCTTTCTTCCCTCTCCCATTCGTGTTTTCTTTATTTCTTCCCTTTCCCTGTCATGTTTTTTTTTCACTTCTCCCCTTTCCATTCACCCCCCCCCCCCCTCTCTTCCCAATCACGTTTCTTTTCTATCTCTCCTCTTTTGCAATCATTTTTTTTTCCTTTCCTCCCTTTCCCAATTAATCTCCCCCCCCCCCCACACTCTCATCCCCGATCACGCTTTTTCCCCTTCCACCCCCAATGACATTTTTTTTCTTTCTTTCTTCCCTTTCCCATCATATTTCGTTCTTTTCACACTTTCTCATTCACGTTTTTTTTCTTCTTTTTTTTTTTTTTTTTTTTTTTTTTTTTTTTTTTTTATTGGTCAGTGTCGTATGTAACTGTGTTTTCTCTTCTCCCTTTCCCATTCACGGTTTTTTCTCTTCGTGAGCATTATGTTACGTATATTAGGCTACGTGTATGTTACGTACATTTCTTCATCCAATCTCCCCCCCCCCCCTCCTTACCCGTTCCCATCCACATTTCTTTCCTGGTCAGTACATGCATGCATGTATATTTCTTTCCTGGTCAGTACATGCATGCATGTATATATTTCTTTCCTGGTCAGTACATGCATGCATGTATATTTCTTTCCTGGTCAGTACATGCATGCATGTATATTTCTTTCCTGGTCAGTACAT
The DNA here is from genome assembly GCA_016801955.1 of Conus betulinus. Classification (NCBI taxonomy): domain Eukaryota; kingdom Metazoa; phylum Mollusca; class Gastropoda; order Neogastropoda; family Conidae; genus Conus; species Conus betulinus. The sequence goes on from JADBJO010002061.1 coordinate 246,118, forward strand.
GCATGCATGTATATTTCTTTCCTGGTCAGTACATGCATGCATGTATATTTCTTTCCGCCCTTTTCAGTTCACAGTCTTCCTGATCAGTGCACGCGTGTGTGCACACAGTTCTTCCCTTACTTTCCCATTCACTTTTTTTTTTTTTTTCCCCTGGTAAGTGGGGTGTGTGTGTGTGTGTGTGTGTGTGCGTGTGTGTGTGTGTGTGTGTGTGTGTGTGTGTGTGTGTGTGTGCACGCGCTCGCGCGCGAGCGCCTTCGTGCATTTCTTTCGTTCCTTTTACGTTTTTCTTAATCTTTTCCCATTCAAACCTTTTCCGTGGGCAGTGTTGTATATCTCTCTCTCCCTCTCTCTCTCTCTCTCTCTATATATATATATATTTTTTTTTTTTTTTTTTACTCCTGTCCCATTAACATTTTCCCCCTCCCATTCCCATTCATATCTTTTTTGTAGTCAATGTTGAGTGTAACTACATTTTCTCTCTCTCTCTCTCTCTCTCTCCTCTCTCTCTCTCTCGCTCGCTCGCTCAAACTCACACACACACACACACACACACACACACACACACACACACACATATATATATATATATATATATATATATCAAGAATACTGCTAAAAAGCCTAAATAAAATTCTTAAAGTGCTCAACCCCTTGGGGAGCAACATCTATTAAAAATAGGGTGATAAAAGCAAATTTTAAAAACCACCAACAACAGATCTCTGTTTCGAGCCAGCGCTCTCGTCAGGATGGTTTTGGGGCGCCTACTGCAGGTGTTATTATGGCCTGATGTCACTGTTTGCACGTGCGGATTGGCTGCACGTATTTTCAACAAAGAAAAATACACAAAAAACCAAACAGAACTGAGCAAATATATTTGGAGACTTAAAGACAAAAAAACAAACTATAACATATCCTGGAAAATCATAAAAAGGGCATCACCATACAACAATATTTCAAAAAGATGCAACCTATGTTCAACAGAAAAATGGTTAATACTATGCAAACCATACTTAGCAACCCTAAATACTAAAGTAGAAATAGTAAACAACTGCAGGCACAAATGGAAATCGTTGTCAGCAAACGCACCCTGAACTGTAAACAACCCCCCAAAAAACGAACAATACGTGCAGCCAATCCGCACGTGCAAACAACGTGGTGGTTTTTAAAATTTCCTTTTATCACCCTATATATATATATATATATATATATATATATATATATATATATATATATATATATATATATATATCTATCTATATATCTTTCCTTCCTTTCCCATTTCTTTCTGTGAAATGTCTGCATGTATCTATTTTTCTTTCCTCTTTTTCCCATTCTCATTTCTGCCGGTCAGAATATAAATGTCTATTTCTTTTTCTCCCTTTCCCATTCACATTTTTCCCCAGTCAGTGCATGTAAGCATGTACATAGGAAGAAATTCTAGGAAAAGCTAGACAGCTGAAGTCTTCAGAGACCACAGCCCCCCCCCCCACCTCCACCCCCCACCCCTACCCGACAAGACTTCGGCCCTGAACTCCTAAGGGGATGGGGGCCACACCCAGGTCATGACTCCGAGATGTGCTTCTGATGTCGGTCATTCTTCTTGCTGGGAATCGTACCTGCACCCCCAGGCTGGTTAAGGCGTCCGAAGGCGTTGCCTTTTTGATGGATGTCTTAACCCCACAGCTATAGGACACATTCTGAGCTGAGAAATTCAAGCCTTATGAAGTCCTCTTTTGTTTTGTCCCCCTCCACCCCCCCCCCCCCCCCCCCTTCTCCCCCGACCAGATCCTGCTGGAACTCTTTTCAGCTGCCTCGACCATTGTCTTTATAGAGGTGTGGTTCTCGCTGTACCAGGAATACAGAGCTGTGAACCTACAGCCCCTTCCCTCTCCCTGGTTCCAACCTCTATGGCAAGGATTCTCTCTCTCTCTCTCTCTCTCTCTCGTTATCATCTCATCTTCTGTTAATTTCATCTGTATCTCACCTTTCTCTTCGTCTTTTCTCTGTTTTTATTTTTATTTCTTCGTGTTTTTTTTCGCCCCCCCATTTTGTTATTTGCATCATTCTCTCTTTTTTGTCTCCTTTCTTTTGCGCTTCTCGTGAGACACGTGAGCTGACACGAGACACGTGATCTGAGAGGGCCGCACAACGCCGTCACGATTAGCGCCATGACACGACTTCGCCCGCAATCCCCAGAGCTTTCCGTCCACCTGCTCCTCACGCTCACCCTCGATTCCCTCCCCTTCTCTTGACCTCCCCCCCTCCCCCCCCATACCACCTCCTTCCCTTGCCCCACCCTCACCTCCCCCCATCCCCCTTTCCTTTGCTCGTTTCCCCGTGCCATGTGTCCTGTCACTCTTTCACGGGGCTACCGTCTTGCCTGGAGTGAACGCGCTTCTTTATTAAATACCGCCCCGGGTATGTTTTCGTTTGAGTTACTACTGCTTGTTCTCTGTCTCTGTCTGCCCGTTCCTCTCTCTTATCCCACTTTCTGTCTGTCCTGTCCCTGTCCCTGTCTGTCTGCCTATCTGCCCCCCCCCCCCCCCCTCTCTAAGTTTTCTGTTGGTGTCCCTGTCGTGATCTCTGCCACGATTTCCGTCTGCCAGTCCTCTCTCCTCGGCTCTCTGCGAAATAGTTCAGTTTTACGTCCTCAGAGCGAAAGTTTTTAGGGACATGTCTTTCATTCACGGCTTTCTGCCTCTCATCAGTCTTTTTCTGTCTCTCGTTCTCTTTGTATCCCATCTTTCGCTCTCAGTCTCTCTTTGAGTCTATCTATCTGTCTGTCTGTCTGTCTGTCTGTCTGTCTCACCCTTCCTCTCTCCCTCTCTCTCCTGTCGATCCTCCTCTAGACCCCTGCAATCATAGCCATGTTGCTGGCCTGCCTTACCTCATCCCGAACTGAAGTGGACCCAAATGTCACTGTCAGTGAGGTAACGAGTTGTCCGTCTTCCTGCCCCCCCTACCTCTTTTCCCCATCCCGTTAAAAACACACCACCCCCCCCCCCCCCTCTTTCTCTCTATCTCTGCCCTCTCCTCTTTCTCTCTGGCCTCTCCTCTTTTCTCTCTGCTCCCCCCTTCCCCCCCCTTCTCTCTCTGCCCTCCCCTCTCTTCTCCCCTTTCTCTGACAGCTGCTCCCATTGGAACGCACACTCATTTCCCTTCCATGTTTCCAGGCCCAAACAATTTCCTTATCTGCCCCCCCCCCCCCCCCACCCTCACCCCCAACTCTCTCTCTCTGTGGGTCTGTCTCTGTCTTTTTCTGTCTGTGTGTCTCTCCCCCTCTCTCTCTCTCCTCCTCTCCCCCCCCCTCTCTCTCTCTCATTCACACTCCTCCACCTTCCCATTCTTGTAATAAGACACGACACTGAGAAAAAGAAAAAAAAATGAAAATTTCCAGCTAAACGTTTCCAGCTTTCTGTATTCGATATCGAAAATCTCCTGATACCCTGGCCCCTCCAACACCATTTTTCAGAGGACTCGAGACAAACAACAAACAAAACCAATCTTATTCAGAGGTAGCTGGGATGAAAAACAGCAGAAAATCTCCCCATTTAAAGAAAACGAAGCCGTGGGAGAGGGGTAGACACGGGGGAGGGAGGGGGAGGAGGTAAAAATATTCCACTTTATTGATCATGCATTCATGTCTTCATTTTCAGTCTTTCTTGTCTGTCTGTCTCCTGTCACCCCCCCCCCCCCCCCCCCCCCCTCATGGTTATCATTACAACATATCGTTTCATGCATTAATGCATCACTTCTGTTTGTATGAATTCTGTGACATGCTTTCCCGTTATCGTCCCTTCACATTTTCCTCTTTCATCCATCCCCTTTCCTCCCTTACCCAGTCCCCCCCCCCCTCTCTCTCTCTCTCTCTCACTCCCTCCCT
>JADBJO010002061.1:255000-257500 GCA_016801955.1 Conus betulinus
CAAATTAAGCCATTGTTGTTGTATGCGTCTGAAATATGGGGACTTCATCAGAATGAACATATGGAAAAAAAAATGCATCTTTTTGGTATAAAACGTTTCCTTAATGTGCCTTTACACACATCTAATCAGATGATGTGTGGTGAAACGGGGCGATATTCGCTGTACATCCACGCCTACGTAAAATGTATTCAATACTGGTTAAGACTTGTCAAATGACCAGAGTCCAGATTATGTAAACAAACGTATCTGATGTTAAAACAGCAACACGATAAGGGAAAACTGAACTGGTAAAGTAATGTTAGAAAGGTTTGAATGAATATGGACATGGTGTAGTGTGGCTGAATGAGGGAGTAGGAGACGAGCACATCTTTTTGTCAGAATGTATGGATCATTGATCTCCTGTTTCAAACAAAACTGGCACTCCAGTTTAGAAGGTAATAGTATACATTCATGGTATCTTTCATTTCAAAGCTATGTGGAACCAGAGAAATATTTGTTACCAATTCCAAAAAAAGTGGCATAGAGATATCTTTGTAAGATTTCGAACAAGAACATTGGGTTTGTATGCTAACAGGAGATGGTTTTCTGTCGAAAATATTGACAAGTGTCCTGTCTGCTTAGATGAAAACGTTCGTGAAGACGAAATTCATTTTGTATTTCACTGTGCTGCTTATGCCAGCATTAGACAAAATGTGCTTTGTTCTATATGCCCATGGCTGCACAACAAAACCTTAAAAACATGCTTTCTTTTGAAAGAGAAGATATAAGCATGTGCCTAGCAAAATGTCGCAGGAGGCATATAGAATTCGAAAAGGTAAATTGGAAAATGGATGATTGACCTTTGAACAAACCTAGAGGATATATCACCTGATGTTTGTTATTTAAGAAATGAAAGAAGCTCAGTTCTTCTAACTTAGCTTGCTGGTTCTTTTGATGATGATGATGACGATAATGAGTGTATCTATGAGTTCATATATATGCGTACGTGTGTGTGTGTGTGTGTGTGTGTGTGTGTGTGTGTGTGTGTGTGTGTGTGTACGAGAGAGAGAATGAGGGAGTGAGTGTGTGCACCAGTAAGTGTGTGCACCCGAATGCGGCGATTTGTTAGTTTTGTGAATCCCTTTTCAATCATCTCCCCTTGACATGAAGACTGTAACTCACTGTCAATAAACAATTTGTCATTGTCATCTCTCTCTCTCTCTCTCTCTCTCTCTCTCTCTCTCTCTCTCTCTCTCTCTCTCTCTCTGTTCCGTGTTCCGTATTCTCCTTCACTCTGCGTGGCCTCCATCAACACTTCCATTCTGTGGCCACGGCAACCCAAGAGGTATCGGTGTTCAGCACAGACGTAGGTGCCATCACTGAGGATCAGAGGGCAAGGTCTTCAGGACTTAGGAGGGTAAGGGTATAAAGCCTAGTACCTTCACACCAGAAAAAAAAAGCTCCGTGCAAAAGACTCTTTCATGATGGCGACGTGATACCACACCGTACAAAACGCACCGGAAAGGCACTCGGCAGAACGCAGAGCTCAGGCAACGTCTCACGGATCCTGGATCCTCTCTCAGTTCCAAACTAAACTCCATGGCTTCCTCCTTGAGCCAAACTGCGTCTTTCCCCCAAAAATTTCGTAAAAATCGGTTCTGAAGGGTTTTTAATTTTGGGGGGGAGGGGGTAGGGGGGTTGGAGGTGGTGGGGGGGGGAGTTAATCAAGCTGAATGGCTCCCTCCCCCCCCCCCCCCCCCCCTTTCTTTCTTTCGTTCTTTCTTTTTTTTTTTTTTTTTTTTTTAAATCTGTTTATTCTTGGGCAACGTTTCATTTCTCGCGCCAGGTTTCATGAAAGTCGGGTCGAAGTCTGGTGTTAATCTTGTAGACAGAATCCTGTTTATTTCTCCCTGCCCACCCCCCTTCCATCCCCCCCCCCCACCCCCGCCTTTTTTTTTTTTTTTTTTTTTTTTTCAATTTTCATGTTTATCAGGCACCGTACCCGAATTCCGTCTGTCCGTTCTTGGGGCAAATTCTGTCTTTCTCCCGAAGTTTCGTGAAAAGCAATTTGGAAGTTTTTTAGGGGGGGGGGGGGGGGGGTAATCTGGCTGAAATAATGATGTAGATACCCTACCCCCTCCCCTCCCAACTTTTTGTCGGGGTAAGGGTGTTATTTCGATCGTACCTAAACTTCATCTGTTCGTTCTGCACACCTACACACAGTTTCTGCAAAGAGGAGTCACTGCGTGCGGACTAGTCCATCTGCTAAGCTACGAGACCACATAGCACGGGATTTGCAGCCGGTGGATGAATAGATCGATATCTAAGATGAAAGGAATGAAGACGAGGGTCTCGTGGGTGCGACTTTGCTGACGCCTCGGACCTCAGCATCATCCCTGGCACCGTCAGACCTTGGGAATCACCCCTGGCACAGTCAGACCTTGGGAATCACCCCTGGCACAGTCAGACCTTGGGAATCACCCCTGGCACAGTCAGACCTTGGGAATCAGCCCCTGGCACA
>JADBJO010002061.1:265000-267500 GCA_016801955.1 Conus betulinus
GCTTGATATAGTTTTCTGTAATAGTTTATTTCACGCTTAGTTGTGTTTTTTTCTTAATGAAGTATTTAACCATATGCATAAATCATCCGCATATTGTACTACTGTAACGTGTTTGCTTACATGTTTCGGAAGATCGCTCATCAGAATATTAAACAACATTGGAGCTATTACTGAGCCTTGTGGAATGCCCATTTGCAATGATTTAAAACCAGAATATATATTTTCTACCCTGACTTGCAGAGATCTATTTTGTAGGAATTCTCTGATATAATAATAAAGATTGCCACTCAAACCAATTGTCTTAATTTAAATAATAATTTCATATGCCAGACACTATCAAACGCCTTTTTTACATCGAAAAAGGTAGTAGCTAAAACACTTTTTCGTCTAGCGAACTGATATTTAATTTGTGTTGTTAATTTAACGATGTGATCAATTGTTGACCTACCTTTCCGGAAACCAGCTTGGTTATGTGGAATTATATTTTTTTCACAGTAGTGAATCAGTCTATTCAACACTATTTTTTCCATAACTTTTGAAACATGGGAAGTCAAGGCTATTGGCCTATAACTGTTGACATTTGTAGCAGGTTTACCTTGCTTCAAAACAGGAATAATAATTGACTGCTTCCAGACTTCTGGCATACTACCACTAGACCAAATTTTTTTTAAAGATCGTCAACAGAAAATAGATGAAATTATCTGGTAAATGTTTTATCATTTTCGTTTGAAATCGCATCTATCCCTACCGACGAGTTTTATTAGCTAACGAAGAAAGGGCATCATTAACTTCATGTATAGTTATAGGGGCATTAATATAATGATCATTATTAGAATGTGGCTCATTAAAAGCATTACTTTTTTTCTTCTATTTCTCTTTGTCTTCTGCATTGTGGCAGAAGACTTTCTGTGCGCATGCTCTTAGAAAAACTATCAGCAAATGCTTCCGCCTTTTCCTCAGAAGTTGGAAAATTATTATTTTCCAGTTTAACAGGGTACCGAGGAAGATTAATTCCTTTTTACATCTCTAAATTTTTTCCATACTTTTCTGAAAATCTTTATAATGAGAGACTTGTTCAGCGCAGAAAGATGACCAATATAATCGTTTTGATTTGGCCACTACCCTATTAGAATGTGTGTTTGCATCTTTCATTTCTTGATGTGCCTTTTGTAATCTTTCAAACAGACTGTTAGGTTCCCCCATTTTTAGGTTTGTCTCCTTTTCTTTTTTCTTTACCTCAGACTTTATTTTAATGTATTCTTTATATTTCATTTTCTTGAATGTTACAGCTTCTTCGCATTCTTTTGTCCACCACACATTTCCAACATGATTACTGTTTTTGATATTTCCACATTTAGGAATAGATTCATCCGCAGCCAACAGTATCATGTCTTTGAATTTGCCATAAAGAGCATTTATGTCCTCACTGGTGTCATCAATCCATTTACATTTTTTTGATGAAAGAATGGAAGAAAATTTTTGCCAGTCTGCAAATTTATAATTATATTTGGGTATTTTGTCTTGTGGATATTTTTCATGCTCACAGATGTTCTTGAGCGAAATTTTGAGTGTAAGTGGTCACTTCCAAGTGTGTCTTCAAGCGGCTGCCAACAGCAGTCAAAAGCTAATTGCGGAGATATTAAAGTAAGATCAATGGCACTGGGTCTATGAGTGGAAACATCTGGGAATCTCGTGACACTACCATCGTTTAATAAACACAAGGAAGAGTCTACAACATTTTCAACAAATCGATTGTTTGTTATTACAGAACAGTCTTTGTCCCAGATGGACAGTGGGCATTAAAGTCACCACCGACCAGCCATTTTTCAGGAGATGCTTGAAATGAATGTAACCATTCAGTATTTCGATCATTTGGCCCTTTTGGCAAATAGACAGAGACAACATTTAGAATGTCATTGTCTTTAATTTTCACACTGGCTGCACAAGAGTATAAATCCGATTGATCCTTTGGAACTGGTGATGGACATAAAGAATAGGCAATGCCTTCTCGGATGTAAAAATGGCACAGCTTATTCTTTCCTTGGAATCAGATACTTTATTGTGTACTGGGGGATAGTAAAATTTGGATAATCTTGGAAGCTTGGGTTTGCACACATTTAGTGATTGCAAAAATAAGAATGTCATAATCTGTATTGGCAAGATGTTGGATCAAATAGGATTCATTTGTCCAAATAGACCTAGCATTCCACTGTAAAATTGAAAGCTTGTTTAACGACGTTATCAGGCATGTCTTCACACAAGGGGCTAATATGTAAGGAAGAGAATAAAAAAAAAATTATAAAAAAAAAATAACAATATCTGGAATTCAGACTACAGCATAAAAAAATAGTGTAGAATTTAGAACCGGCAATAGGTGAACAGCAGGACTAGTGCACGATGTGTATCAGAGTCAAAATGCTGATGTTGACGCAAAACTACAACGATACTTTGCAGCCCGTCTTTTAGTTAATACCATTGTTCCAAGCCGTGAAAACATATT
>JADBJO010002061.1:280000-282500 GCA_016801955.1 Conus betulinus
ATTCCCCCCCCCGCCCCCCTCCCCCCACCCCCCTCGCCCTTACTCCACCCCTCCCCCTACCACACTCTTTTGTATCTCTCCCTTACTTCCCCTACAGACTTTTCACCTTGTATCGCCCTTACTTCCCCTACCAGACTTTTCACCTTGTATTGCCTTACTTCCCTACCAGACTTTTCACCTTGTATTGCCCTTACTTCCCCTACCAGACTTTTCACCTTGTATTGCCCTTACTTCCCCTACCAGACTTTTCACCTTGTATTGCCCTTACTTCCCCCCCTACCAGACTTTTCCCCTACCCCTACTTCCCCCTACCAGACTTTTCACCTTGTATCACCCTTACTTCCCCCTACCAGACTTTTCACCTTGTTTCGCCCTTATTTCCCCCCTACCAGACTTTTCACCCTGTATCACCCTTACTTCCCCCTACCAGACTTTTCACCTTGTATCACCCTTATTTCCCCCTACCGGACTTTTTCGCCTTGTATCCCCTTACTTCCCCCTACCAGACTTTTCACCTTGTACCCTTTACTCCCCCTACCAGATTTTTCACCTTGTATCGCCCTTACTTCCCCCTACCAGACTTTTCACCTTGTATCATCCCCTTACTTCCCCCCCTACCAGACTTTTCGCCTTGTATCGCCCTCCGTACCTCCTAACTCCAAGGATCGCCAGGCGACTTTTTTTTTTTTTTTTTTTTTACTGAAGAACTTTCTGACCATCTGCCTCAGTGTAATGTGCTCAATGGCTCTTACGTCATTGCCAGTAACCTCCACTCTGACTATCCTGTTGACATGATCACGTCCAAAGTGACTGATCTCGTGAAGTCCCCTGCTCTGGTCCAGGAAAGTCTATGTGCTAACACACACACACACACACACACACACACACACACACACACACACCACACACACACGTACACGTGGACACACACTGGATAGCATCGTCCATGGAGCTGACCAGACCATCTTGAAGTCTGCCATCCCTGACCCCACTCCTACCATCATCCAACATCTTCCTCGTCTCTTTATCTGTTTCTTTTCTCATCCTCTGCCATGTAAATTCTACGTGCAGACAAGAGACACCTTTCTGCCGTGGATGTATCTGTGCTTGAGACTGATCTTCAATCGCGATTCGCTGTGCTGTCTCTAACAACTCCTGATGGACTAAACCACCTCCTGCTTTGGCGGCTGAATCTACAAGCTCCGCTACAAGACATCCATTCTCCAGTCGACCGCCTTCTCCTTGCTTCTCCTCTGTTGGCCTCAGCTGTTGGAGGCCTGGTGTGAAAGGCATAGAGCTGAGAGATAGTGCTGAAAATCTGGATTAACTGCATGCATTTTTAAATATTTGAAATCTTAAAACTGTTTAACAGCTTCGTTCGTGGTTCTAAACCTTACTTACAATGCCAAAACTCGTTCGCGCTCAGCTTCAAAAGAGTTCCGCAACGTGACGAACACACTTGTTGAAAAAGCCGACCCCTTCTCCTCCATTGCCTCCCTGTCAGCCACTGCCTGAGCTCCCAGCCAACCTCTCCTGACCTCTCCTGGATGTTGAGATCACTGGTCTGCAGGTTTGGCTCAAACAGGCTCCAGACCTCCACCTGGATGTTGAGATCACTGGTCTGCAGGTTGGTTTCACTGGTCCACTAACAATTTGACACTTCCTGATCCCCAGTTGACCAAAAACCTTTCTGACTTCTCTCGTCCTGTGTCTGAAACCGTCGTTGTAAAGATCATGATGAAATCTGGCGTTACCTGGGAATTCCATCCACTATCAGCACCTTTCCTCAGTCGCTGCCTTCATGGGCTCCCGCCTCATGCCACACCATCAGCAATGATTCACCGTCCTCCGGCTGTTTCCCTCCACTTTAAAAATTGCAATCGCCTGGCCTCTCTTGGAAAAAAAAAACCCTCTGCTCTGGCTCCTGAAAATGAAAAGAACCACAGACCTGCTTTGAACCTTTGCCAAAGCCAGTGTAAAAGTTGTTCTAGTCATCATCATGGTCGTCTGGACTCGTCTTCACCCTTCAGTGTGCCTACCGCTCCGACCACAGCACCGAAAACCACTCTTCTGAAAATCTGCACTGACTCACTGGCTCCCCTCAGCGGCATCATCGTCTCCCTTCTCACGCTATTAGATTTCTGCAGCTTTTGATACCATCAGCCAGTCTATTCTTCTCTCTCGTTTGATCAGCTCTATCAGTCTCGATGATACAACCCCCAACTGCCTTCAATCTTACATTACCGACCATCACCAAATTGTCAATGTCAATGGTTCTACGTTCAGCCCGACACCATTTCTGCACGGTGTGCCCCAGGGCTCAGAACTGGAGCCTGTACTTTTCATTCTGTAGACTTATCCCATCTCCGCCATTGTAAATCAGTATTCTCTTTCCATCCATCGCTGCTTCTCTGACGACAATCTGCTTTTGTGTTCTTGGGCCTCTCTCCGATCTTCTGACGACTGGAAGCACTCAGCTCTGTGTATCTGACCTAAACAC
>JADBJO010002061.1:290000-295000 GCA_016801955.1 Conus betulinus
GAGAGAGAGAGAGGACTGAGAGGAGAGACGGAGGATTTTGAGAGAGAGAGAGAGAGAGAGAGAGAGAGAGAGAAGAGAGAGAGAGAGAGAGAGAGAGACAGAGAGACTGAGAGAGAGGGGGCGGGGATTGAGAGGAGAGAGGACAGAGAGAGACAGCGAGCGAGGAGAGAGAGAGAGAGAGAGAGAGAGGAGAGAGAGAGAGAGAGAGAGAGAGAGAGAACTGAGACATTGTTGTCAGAGAGAATCACCACAGTCTGATTGTCACTGTCTTCCAGTGAACGATGACAAAGTCATGTCGCGAGCGCGGAGTTCATCCGATTTTCTACATTTGCGGGAAGGCCTTCAACTGGCATTTATCAGCTTTCTTGTGAAAACGAGCAACATTTTATCGGAGCTGTGGGAAAAGGTTCGTCTTGCTGCCAACCAGACAAGGGAAGTCAGAGAGAGAGAGAGAGAGAGAGAGAGAGAGAGAGAGAGAGAACTGAGGCAGAGAGAGGTCTCCTGTTCTCATGCCAGTTTCAGGTTTCTGGAAGACTCTGGTGACAGTGGTGGTAGCAGCAGTGACAGTCCACGCCGCTCTGGCAAAAACCGCGATTCCTTGACGCCCCCGGAATTCGACTTGCAGAACCCTTCCCCTGACACCCACCCCCCCCCCCCCCCTCCACCCCCAAATTCCCTCCTCTAGTCTTTCTCGTCCTGTGAGCCTGGCCACTCTTCCCACCCTCTCCCCCCACCCCTACCCTCCTCTGGTCGTTCGACCGCCGCCCCTGTCCTCCCGGTCCATCGGTCATTTCCTTAGTCACCCCGCCCTTCGCCCTTTGCCCCCCCCCCCCCCCCCCCCCCCCCCCCCTCTTCTCTCCTGACTTTTGCATCTTCCTGCGCTGCTAATTCTAGTAGTTCGGCAGAGGAGTAGAATCTTTCATTACAGACTTTTACTTTCTTTCTTTCTTTTTTTTTTTTTTTTTTTAGGTTGGAATCGATGCTGTTTTCCGTCCCTCTATGAGGCACGCGCTAGTGTAAATGGTATGATCTATTCCCCTTTCCTTTTTCTTCGTTTCGCAGGCTGCTCTGGGAGGTTGTAGGATTTAGATTCTCTCTTCCTTCTCTGTGTGTGTGTGTGTGTGTGTGTGTGTGTGTGTGTGTGTGTGTGTGTGTGTGTGTGTGTGTGTGAGAGAGAGAGAGAGAGAGAGAGAGAGAGAGAGTGGTGTGTGTAAGAGAGAGTAGGTAGAGACAGAGAGGCAGAGAGAGAGAGGCAGAGAGAGAGAGAGAGAGAGAGAGAGAGAGAGAGAGAGAGAGAGAGAGAGAGAGAGAGATGTTTCAATTGCACGGAAGATTACTGCTTCTCAAGGCTTTTCTTCTTTGCCAAATGAAGGTTCCAGGTGCTGTGCCTAAAATACAAATACAATCCACGGAGAACAACAGAAACGAAGAGGTCATGTCTGTAAAGGAAGGCAGGGGTTTTTTTTTCTCTTTAAAACAGCGAAGAAAATTCCCATGCTTTCAACTGTGTCCAATTACACCACCTCAAATATCATTGCCTGCCTTTGAGATTTACTGCTGGGTTCAAAAGGAAAACATCCTTGGAACCATTTAGAAAACAACTCACTCACGAGAAAAAAACCAATGACAACATGTCGCTCATTCCCTGACAAACTGTCAAGAAAAATTAACGCGTTGCTGAAAGCTGAGCACACATGTGTGCGTGTTCTACGGCAACAACGTCAGGCTTTTTCCCCATTTAGCTGGAGTGACGGTTTTAAAAATGAGCTGAATGATTGAAAGCTCTCTCTCTCTCTCTCTCTCTCTCTCTCTCTCTCTCTCTCTCTCGTCCTAAACAACGCCATTTGTGAGTGTGCCGTTACTTGATTTATAGTCTGATTGGGCGCAGATTCCCTGTCTCTGTCTGTCTGAGCGTTTGTCTCTGTGTCTGTCTCTGTCTCTGTCTCTGTGTCTGTCTGTCTGTCTGTCTCTCTCCATTCCTGTCCCCAAACTCTGTTTATCTTTCTGACGTTAGTGCCATCTACCCCCATACTTAACTTCTTCAAATATTCGAACTAGAACCAAAGCATCTCAACTGTCCACATGTCTGAAACCAACAACATGTCCAAACCAGCCAAAACATCTCAGCCTGCCAAGAACAACTCAAACAAGAACACCCAGCCAAATGTTTCAACAAACCAAAGATCTCAACTGCACAAAACGTTCTTGACCACAACATGTCCGCTAACCAAAAAAAAATCTTCAACAGCCTAAAACGTCTAAACTAGTCGAAAACGTATTCAGCTAGTCAGCATGGCATAGCTAATCAAAAGTTACTGGAAACGAAAACGTTTCAGTTGACCCAGATTTATGAACTAACCCAAACAATCCAGCTAACCAAAGCATCTCAAAACTAAGCAAGTATCTCAGCTAAGCAAAACGGCTCCAGTAACAGAAACGTCTGAAATACACAATATACGCACACAAAAAAAAAAAATGGAGCAACATTTTAGTCCCAGCCAAAACATCTCAAACTTAAACTCTTCAACTGGCCAAAACGACTCAACCAGCCAAATGTTCAACTGAGAACTAGCAAAATTGTGTGAACAGGCAACGGGTCTGTGCTAACTGAAACTTGAACCCTATCCAAAGCATCTTAGATAGCCAAGAACATCTGAAGCAGCTAAACGTCTCCACTAACTTCAAACATTTCACCGGGCTAAATCACGTGAAGCACCCCAAACCTCTAAACTAGCCCAAGCGCCTAAACGACTGAAGCATCTCAACAAGCTGAAATCCTCTTCAGCACACATTCTCAGTTCCGCAGAACAAATCTGTTCAACACGAAGATAGTGGACATTTCTTCATCCTTCCCCTCACTCTCTTCCACGCATTCCCCTCCCCTCCCCATCCCTCATATACACGGATCTCATTCAGACGTTGTTTAATGGCTTCTTTTATAAACAATAAACAAGTAGGGTAACTCTTGCTCCCACAAGAAAACATAACTCTAAAGGATCGGAATGCTGCTTACGACACCGAATCGTCTAGCAGACATGACAGCGCAGAGCACACAGAACAAACAAGGAAGCATCCCCCCCCCCCCCCCAAAAAGGATGCTCCAAGCTTGCCCATATACCCCATACCTAACACATTCAAGTTAAAAAGGATGTGTCAGTCTTGAATAAAAGTTACTTTACATTCATCATTTCTCCAGTTCTTGTTGCTGTGTGGATGTGTTCAGTATGGGGTATACGGGCAAGCTTGGTGATTCGTTTTTTTTGGGGATGTTTCCTTGTTTGTTCTGTGTGCTCTGTCATGCCTGCTAGGCGATTCGGTGTCGAAAGCAGCATTCCCTTGGAGTTACGTTTTCTTGTGGGAGCAAGAGTTACCCTACTTGTCTATTATTTGTTATTTTCTGTTCCCTGCCTCATTTAATATTTAATTTGCCCCCCTTTTTTTGGTTTGTGTATGTCATGTCATTTACAACAATGTATCTGGCAATTGAAAAAAAAAGAAGTAATACATGGTTTGACTTTCTGGTATACAGAGAAAAAAAGGAGTGATAGGATAGTCAATAGAGATGGAAGGCGATTGAACCAAAAAAAAATGGGGAAAGTCCGCACACTGTCGCTGTTAATGCGGTGACAGAAAAAAGTCTTTATCCGGCTTGGTGGCTGGTAATTCGATTCCCTTCTCTTCAGCCTCTCTTCTCTTTGAACCAAATGGTCAACCATACCGAAAATGCTCTCCTCCGTTTTTGCTTTTTTTTTGTTTTGCTTCACCTTTGCAGTCTGGTGAGACTTTCCAGCCTGAAGGTAGAAACATGTCTGGCACAACAGCGTCCTGTGCCCAGACATGCCAGAACAGGGTGAGGTGAGGTGAGGTAAGGTCATGCTGCCAACAGCCCGGCCGACCGCCAAGGGCCAGATCAGGACTGTGACCGCGTTGAAGTCAACTCACAAGTCATTCACTCACACAACCCTTTAAAATACATCTCTAAAAAAAAACCGAAATTTTGTTCAAAATCGTTTTCACTGCAAAATCTCAGTACAGGGCGAAGTTCTGGATATGCTTGATAAAAAAAGGCTTAACTGAACGCCAGTGACGTGATCATGTAACACTGCAGCGTCTCCTCCGGTGGGGTGCCTCGTAGCAACCTTATCTTCACTGCTCCCTGTGGACTGCCGGTGCTGGGGTGCAGCAGAATGACCCTGGGTACGGCTGTGACAGGAAGAGCTGCCATGAGCATGCGTCCATGCACAGGTGTCACGTCCGGTACAGTCACGTCCATCGATTTCTGTCTTGGAACATGACTCATAGCGAACACAACGTTGAGAGGACACGTGACAAGTCACATGGCTGTTCTACTACTTCTGCCTAGGAGGTCACGTTTTCACGTGCGTCTGTCTGTCTGTCTGTCTGTCCATCTGTCAGCAAGATGAGGTAAACATTACCACACCGAATTTCACTGGACTTAGCGAAAAGATGGAAAGTGGATGGGGGACGTGTTTAAGGGCTTTCGTGTACGCGCGCGTGTGCGGACGCACGCACACGCGCACGCACACACACACACACACACACACACACACACACACAGAGTTTCACATCCAAACATGAAAGTGGTCCCCGTCACCTGAGTGATGTTGACGGTAATATCAAGTTCTACAGCAGCTGTGAGTTGTCCATCAAACACTTTGCCTTGTTTGCAGCTGGCGTCTGGGCGAAAGCACGTGCGCGCGCACATGCGCACACACTCAGAGGCACACACGCATGCACTCAAGTTCGCACGTGCGTGCACACACATACACATCTACCTGTCAGTATGCGCACAACCATTCACACACACACACGAACGCAATACATATACGTGTATGTTTACGTGTACACAAGCATACACACACATTCATATGCATACACGCTTATCCATATACACACTTTTTGCTCACTTTTGTTATAAAATTGCATAAGAAGAGATATGTTAAAGACAGACAAACAGAGAGTCACACACACACACACAC
>JADBJO010002061.1:300000-301064 GCA_016801955.1 Conus betulinus
AGCGAGACGTCCGCATCAACCACAACAATTCAAGCAGCCTAAATGTCTCTCAACTAACTAGCTACATGTCTGAAAAGTCTCACCAGCCAAGAGTCTCTATGAATCAAAACGTCTGAAACAGCCAAAACATGTGAAATATGCGTAGCGTCTGCAGTTACTACGACTGTACGTCTCAATACGCCAAAGCGTCTCGGTTCGCCCAAAGATCAAAACCAGCAATTTATCTTGACCAATCAAAACCAGCAATTTATCTTGACCCAATCAAAACCAGCAATTTATCTTGACCAATCAAAAGGTCTTTGCTACGAAAGACGTTTCCATAATCCAAAACTTGCTAAATAGCCAAAACACATCAACTAGCCAAATGCCTGAACTACTTACAACGTTTCAATAGGCTAAAACGTGTGAAATACCAAAAACATTCGAAAGAGACCAAAACGTCCCAACTAAATGAAGCGTTTCCACTGGTCCACATGTTTGAGCGCACTCTCTTCGTGTCACAGACTGATCAGTTTAACAAGGACATAGATGATGCACAGTGTCCCTTCTTCCCCTCCCCCTTCCTCTCTCTCTCCCTCCCCCCCCCCCCCACTCTCTCTCTCTCTCTCTCTCTCTCTCTCTCTTTCTCTCTCCCTCTCTCTCTCGCTCACGCATTTCCTCTTCATCTGCAATCACGTTTCCCCAACATACATGTATAATTTATTGCCTGTAGTTTATCACGTCTTTCCCGCGTATCACTTTACGTCGTCTGTCGACAATAAATTTGCCGTTAGAAAAAAAAAGGAGTTATATATGGTCTGACTTTTTCCTTACAGGAGGGCTGGAGAGTAAGGGGGGGGGGGGGGGGGGGGGGGGGTCAGTGGCGGTGGGATTAAAGATGGGAGGTTCACACACTGTGACTGTAATGCCGTGACAGAAAAAGTCTTTTTTTCAGGCCGGTGGCTTGTAACTCGATTCGGTTCTCTTCAGTGTTGCTCTCTCTGGGAACCCAACGGCCGACCACACTGAAAATGCCCTACTCCGTTTTTTTTCACCTTCGTCTCTGTTAAAGACTTCACA
Organism: Conus betulinus; assembly: GCA_016801955.1. Taxonomy (NCBI): domain Eukaryota; kingdom Metazoa; phylum Mollusca; class Gastropoda; order Neogastropoda; family Conidae; genus Conus; species Conus betulinus. Next base: position 301,060 of record JADBJO010002061.1, read on the forward strand.
AACTG